>WAAF01015864.1:0-26525 GCA_013400475.1 Tricholaema leucomelas
TAATAATAATAATAATAATGCTTAGAACTTTACAGATCTGCAATACCACTGCAGAAAATGAGATATTCAGTAAAAAACACCTGCAGGTGTTCAAAAAGAGACTGGATGAGGCACTTAGTGCCATGGCCTAGTTGAGTGGACAGGGCTGGGTGCTATGTTGGACTGGATGATCTTAGAGGTCTTTTCCAACCTGGTTGATTCTATGATTCTATGAAATATACAAGTGCCTGAGCAACCCCCCCCTCTATGGCAGGGGATTGGAGTTGGATGATCCTTGAGGTCCCTTCCAACCTAAAGCATTCTATGATTCTATGAAAGCTAGGTAAAATATCTGTATTCTGAGTTGTCTGGACTTTGGAAATCAGACATCTTTTCACTCAGCAGAAAGAACAGATAGTTCTGTTTACCTGAACAGCAGTTTCCTAAAGTGCTTCAAAGCCCTAAAAGTTATGGTCTTGCTCATCAATTGTTTTCAGGACTGCAGCAAGATGACAGAATAATTGCTGCAACATGGGATTCATTTGTGCCCTTATAGAGCAAAGTAACATCTGTTGTATATGTCTGTCACTTTTAACACCACAATGAGCTGTGTCATCAGTATCATGTATACTTGCTCCTATGTTACAGCTTTGTTTCTCCCTTGCACAGTTTCTATGTCCCATTAGCTGTATGAAGTATTTGAACACATAAGACAGCCGTTTATGGATAATGCTGTTATGGCTCCTGAGATTCATCTATATTTCAACATAACATATTGACTCTTAAAAATAAAAGCATTTTCTGTTTAATTACAATTACAGCTGAGAATACAAAATGAAAGTGAAATGCTTGTCCTGGTAGGCCTGATAGGCTTAATACATGTCCTGGCTTGCCCAGGCATGTTTTTCTGCTCCAGGAGCGAAGCAAGCCTAGGAAAGAAGACAAAAGAACCTGTTGCCACTAAGTCTAAGGACTCCTGTGGTAAACAAGGTACACACACTTAGCTTGTGCCTGCCTTGTGCAAGGCCCGTGCTTTTCCCAAACTTGGGTAGCGCAAGCCTATGACTTTACCTTACATGGTCAGTTTTGGCTAACTGCCATTCTGATTGGCTATTCTGTGTCCAAAGGACCATTAATCTTGGCCCACATTGATAAAAAGAGATATGCAAGTAAACAACATGTTCTGCTGTGCTCTGCCATTGTATTCGTGCCTGCCGTTACCTGCTGCCATTGCATAGTGCCTTATTGTTTGCTTGGAAACTCCACTGACATGAGTTTAACAGGGACAGACTCTAAATGCCTCCATGCGATCAGCCTGCATAGCCAGCATGATATCATGCTGAGACTGCACATCACAAGACATCCTGCCTGCACCTGAAAGTCTTCTGCTAAGACTAGAAGTCCTGGAGATATACAGATTGTCCAGAGGAGCCAGGAGACAAAGTCAGAGATTGTCTGCCTCCTTTCCTCAGAAGCCTGGGAAGAATCAAGTATCAGTGCCCAACAAGATGAAGTTCCCTGAAAGTGTCTGGGCACTGTTTGGCTCTGTGGCTAGCTCTGCAAGTTGAGTAATAATAATTTTGTGACTAAACACTGAAAAGCCTCTTTCTAATTATCCATTGCCTTCTGCCATAAGCAGAAAGAGCTCCTTGAGTCCATCTAGTAGGCAAGTGGTATATTGACCACAAGCAACATTGGACCACAGGAATTTTCTCTTCCAGTTCAATTAATGTTTATATATTTTGCTGGTTATTACCAGATCTAGATATTATCTGTAAAATGTTTTCATAACTGTGCAAGAACCTGAATATTATTAAATTATTGGTCAGGAGCGGTGAGATTTCTGAGGAAGTTCTTTACAGTGAGGGTGGTAAGACACTGGCACAGGTTGCCCAGGGAGGTTGTGGCTGCTTCCTCCCTGGAGGCGTTTAAGGCCAGGCTGGATGAGGCCTTGAGCAACCTGCTCTAGTGGGAGGTGTCCCTGCCTATGGCAGGGGGTTGGAGCTGGATGATCCTTGAGGTCCCTTCCAACCTAAACCATTCTATGATTCTATGATTCTATGATCAAAATTAATAAGCAATATTAATTTTGGGGAAAATATCATCTCACATTAATTAATTTCCCCTTCATAACAATGCTTAAGAAGAAAAAGCAAAGTATTGTTTCATACATAGCATCATTTCACTAGCCAATGAATAAGGAATTATCTTTGCATCTATTTGTACAAAGCTCTGATTATGCAAAGATCTGTAGCAGAGGTTAAAATATTCTTAGATTCCTATCAGCCTGTACTGAGGAGACCCCTACTGAAACAAAAGATAAATGAAAGTTTAACAAAAGTTTTAATGACTGAGAATTAAGTAAGGCATTCCCATTTTGGCTTTAGAAGGTTTACACTTCTGGATAAAGGTTGGTTGTAGAGTCAGGTCTAAATGGTATTTATGATGTTAATAATGCTGTAAGTGTGGTAGTTTGGGTGTTCCCCCGCCCCCCCACACTTTAGAAATCACCCAGACTAGACTCAGTCAGCTCTGGAAATTTGAATGAAGCTTATATTTACAGCTGGCACAATATACAAGCAGATATTTACAGTATATACAGTTATAGACAGAAATACACAAGGTAAAAGGTAATACAGAAACACAACTCCCCTCCCAGAAACCTGAGTCCCCAGGAGGGGCTCTCAATTGCCCCTTCACCTTCCCCCTACCCCTCTCAACCTTACCCCAGTCCCAAGGAAGAAATGGAGGCTCGGCCAGGGGGTTAGGAAGCAAAGTGAATTAGTCCACAATGGAGGGTGTGATTAGGAGAGAGATGCAGCCCAGCCAGTTCTCCAGCAGCAGCCCCCCAGCGAGACAGAAGTGCCAAGAGTCTTATCTATGTTTTGCTTTCCTTTTTAAACACATCTCAGCAAGCTTATGAGCGAAATAGACATCATCATTGTTTTCCTTTCACAGCCTGTAATCTAGTTCTTCTCACCAAAACATTCTAGTTAGTCTCAAACCAGCACAGTAAGTTATGTGGGCTACTGCTTCAAGATAATAGAGATAAACCATTGCTATTTAAAATAACAGAAAAGAGCTATGGTAAGGTAGTTAGGGATGCAAGGATAGGTGTGTGTGCATATATATATACTTCTATGGAGATTTATACATATGTGTACATATACATACATGGTAATATATAAAAATATATTATCATGTTAAAGAAAATAAAAGGACAGAAGTGTAATGAGCCTAAGTTTTAAACTACATTGTTGTTCGAAAGTCTTAAAGCAAGCCCTAGCTTGTGAGGAAGGGCAATGAAAGTGGTGAGAGGCCTGGAACACAAGCTCTGTGAGGAGACACTGAGTGAGCTGGGGTTGTTTAGCCTGGAGAAGACGAGGCTCAGGGCAGACCTCATTATTGTCTACAACTAACTGAAGGGAGGTTGTAGCCAGGTGGGGGTTGGTCTGTTCTGCCAGGCAACCAGCAACAGAACAAGGAGACACAGTCTCAAGTTGTGCTGGGGGAGGTCTAGGCTGGATGTTAGGAGGAAGTTCTTGCCAGAGAGAGTGATTTGCCATTGGCATGGGCTGCCCAGGGAGGTGGTGGAGTTGCCATTCCTGGAGGTGCTCAAGAAAAGCCTGGCTGAGGCACTTAGTGCCATGGTCTAGTTGATCGGACAGGGCTGGGTGCTAAGGTTGGACTGGATGATGTTGGAGGTCTCTTCCAACCTGGTTGATTCTATGATTCTATGACATACTTTGCAGTAATTTGGTTTGAGACTGTGCCCATCCTCAAGAAATATATACTCTGTTTATCTCCCCTCCCCTCTTCCACATAATAATTGTTTATAAAGTTGCAAACCTCAACTATTAAGAACATGTTTGTCATAGGTGTATCTTTTTTCAGTCATTCCTGATAAACACATTGGACAGTTCAAGAATTGTGGATCTGGAACACTACAAAGCAGCTACCTTCTTTTAGGAGCTCTAAAATTCTATTAAAGTAGAGACAGGAGAAATAAAATCCAAACAAAGGACAAAAGGCAATAGTAATAACTACACTTTTTGCTCATTTGTGTAAAAGAAAAAGAAAGCCACAAAGTCCATACAATTACACAAAGTGATTCCTGAAGATTGAGTAAGGCCATACACTTCAGAATTCCAATTAAAAGAAGCTATTAACAATCAACTACAAAAGAATTAATACTGTCATTAAATGAAATTGCTTCTAAACATTTTCTTTTATAAGATCTGGTCTTTTATAACTGAGATTGAATTTCATTTTTTCAGACTTTTTTATGTGAGTCTTTGTAGAATCTCACTGACTCCATTAATGTACAAGCAGCAGATACCACTAGCAAATTCTTTGCTGTTCCTCTCTGCTTGACACTGCTTCAGACTGGATGTGAGGAGGAAGTTCCTCTGCATGAGAGTGCTGAGAGCCCAGTGTTGAGAGCTGGGTTGCCCAGGAAAATGGTCGAGGCCACACCCCTGGAGGTGTTTAAGGCCAGGCTGGATGAGGCTTTGGCAAGCATGATCTAGGCTAAGGTGTCCCTGCCCATGGCAAGAGGTTTGGAACTAGATGATCCTTGTGGTCCCTTCCAGCCCTGACTGATTCTATGATCCTATGATTAAAGAGAGGACCACTAGCTTTTGTATAAGTTGCCAAAGATTCAAGTTCTTTAACAAATTTATATCTGTGCAGGAGAAAAAAAACCCAAACTGATAAAGTCTATCAAATGCTATAGTAGCTCTTACTGACTGCCTTTGACATCAACAAGAAGTGCTACATTGGGCAGAGCATGAAGAGAATGACAACGATGCATGTTACAAAACAATCTTGAAACTGAAATAAACAAATCATTTATTTAATATATCCCTTCTCTAGAGCTCCCAAACATACTGAAGCAGATTTTTTTTTCTGCTTAGACTCAGGGGTTACCTCATTGCTGTCTACAACCACCTGAAGGGACGTTGTAGCCAGGTGGGGGTTGGTCTCTTCTCCCAGGCAACCAGCAACAGAGCAAGGAGACACAGCTTCAAGTTGTGGTGGTGGAGGTATGGGCAGGATGTTAGGAAGAAGTTCTTGCCAGAGAGAGTGATTTGCCATTGGAATGGGCTGCTCAGGGAGGTGGTGGAGTCGCCATCCCTGAAGGTGTTCAAGAAAAGCCTGGATGAGGTACTTAGTGCCATGGTCTAGTTGACTGGAGAGAGCTGGGGGCTAGGTTGGACTGGATGACCTTGGAGGTCTCTTCCAACCTGGTTGATTCTATTTTATTCTATTTTATTCTCATCTATTGCTGTAATGTTTAAATGAATCAAAATTGTGTAAGTTGCCAAAGATTCAAATTCTTTAACAAATTTATATCTATGCAGGAGAAAAAAAACCCCAAGCTGATAAAGTCTATGAAATGCTGTAATAGTTCTTACTGACTGCCTTTGAGATCAACAAGAAGTATCACACTATCACCAAGGTCGGAAGAGACCTCACAGATCATCAAGTCCAAGCCGTTACCACAGAGCTCAAGGCTAGACCATGGCACCAAGTGCCACGTCCAATCCTGCCTTGAACAGCTCCAGGGACGGCGACTCCACCACCTCCCTGGGCAGCCCATGCCAGTAGCTACATTGGGCAGAGTATGAACAGAATGACAACAATGCACATTACAAAACAAGCTTGAAACTGAAATAAACAAATCATTTATTTAATATATCCCTTCTCTAGAGCTCCCAAATATTCTGAAGTAGATTTTTTTTTTTTCTGCTTAAGGTCAGGTGTGATCTCACTGCTGTCTGCACCTACCTGAAGGGAGGCTGTAGTCAGAAGAAATTAAAATCTTGTACTTCCCACTATTTTAATGGAGTTATTTCATTTTAAAGTACACACTGAAATTGCTTCACCACACTCACTAAGACTGTTTTTTATTTCCAAAATGTGTAAGATACATTAGTTGTACTTTCTTTTCACAGCACACTGCAGGAAAGCTAATTTCAGATGCTTAACTATATTTCTAATTCATCAAACTAGAAAGGCCTAAGAGCACAGTAGAAATGACCCATTTACATCCCAGGGAGTAGAATTTCATTTGATTTGAAACTGACATTTTGTGGCCATTTGTAAGCTGTATGACTAAAGATCATAAGTGTTCACAGCAGGCAAAAAAATGTATATGCATTCCCTGAAACAGCTAAGAGATTATCTTTACCCTAAAAATAAATTATTGCTGCAACATAATGCAGAAAATAGCTTTCCTAAATAGCAATATATGAGGCCACTGCAGTCTAGAGTAGAATCATAGCATCAGCCAGGTTGGAAGACACCTCCAAGATCATCCAGTCCAACCTAGCACCCAGCCCTGTCCAATCAACTAGACCATGGCACCAAGTGCCTCATCCAGTATTTTCTGGAACACCTCCAGGGACAGTGACTCCACCACCTCCCTGGGCAGCCCATTCCAATGGCAAATCACTCTCTCTGGCAACAACTTCCTCCTAACATCCACCCTAGACCTCCCCCAAAACAACTTGAAACTGTGTTCCATTGTTCTGTTGCTGGTTGCCTGGGAGAAGAGACCAACCCCCACCTGGCTACAGCCTCCAGGTAGTTGTAGACAGCAATGAGGTCACCCCTGAGCCTCCTCTTCTCCAGGCTGCACACCCCCAGCTCCCTCAGCCTCTCCTCACAGGGCTGTGTTCCAGGCCCCTCACCAGCTTTCTTGCCCTTCTCTGGACATGTTCCAGCACCTCAACATCTCTCTTGAGTTGAGGAGCCCAGAACTGGACGCAGTACTCAAGGTGTGGCCTGACCAGTGTTGAGTACAGGGGAAGAATAACCTCCCTCCTCCTACTGGCCACACTGTTCCTGATACAGGCCAGGATGCCATTGGCCCTCTTGGCCACCTGGGCACACTGCTGGCTCATCTTCAGCCTACTATCCACCAGTACCCCCAGGTCCCTTTCCTCCTGGCTGCTCTCCAGCCACTCTGTCACCAGCCTGTAGCACTGCTTGGGGTTGTTGTGGCCAAAGTGCAGACCCCTGCACTTGGCCTTGTTAAATCTCATCCCATTGGCCTCTGCCCACTCATCCAGCCTGTCCAGGTCCCTCAAATTATTTTTTTCTTATTCTGATATTTTCAGTGCAGAAAATACCAATGGCTAGAACAGAATCAGAATGTTTTCAGTTGCAGTAGGTCTTTAAAGGTCATTTAGTCTGACCTCTCTGTAGCAAGCAGGGATATTTTTAACTAGAGAGGTTGTCCAGACCTCCACCCAACCTCAGCTGGAACACTTTCAGGGATGGGGCAGGTAACACCTGTTCCAGTGGTATGCCACTCTCAGTATAAAATTATTCCTTATGTCTAGTCTAAACTCACCCTCTTTCAGTTTAAAGCCCTTAGTCTTTGTCCTGTAGCAGCAGGTCCTTCTAATAAGATTGTCCCTATCTATCTGATAGCCTCCCCTTAAAGTATTGAAAGGCTTTAATAAGGTTTCACCACAATGTCATGCTGACTGAATTCTGCTCTAATTCCAGATTACCACAGACTCTCAGCCAGCCTGTTGCCTGCTGTGTACATACCTTCAAGCTGCTCCTTAAAGCAAGGAGAAACCTCTTTCTCCCTCTTAGTCTCTGTGAGCCCTTCTTGGAGAACCTGTATCAATGCATCATAGCACTCAAGTTACTGAAGCTATCCCACCACAACTCAGTTACTACAGCATCAATAATGTCACAGTTTAGCATTTGCACATGGAGCTTTCATTCTTCTTTCTTGAGAAGTGTGGCCAGCAGGGCAAGGGAGGTGATTCTCCCCCTTTACTCTGCTCTTGTCAGACCCCACCTGGAGTACTGTGTGCAGTTCTGGAGCCCCCAGCACAAGAAGGACATGGAACTGCTGGAGCAAGTCCAGAGGAGAGCCACGAAGATGATCAGAGGGCTGCAGCAGCTCTGCTATGAGGACAGGCTGAGAGAGTTGGGGCTCTGCAGCCTGGAGAAGAGAAGGCTTCCAGGAGACCTTAGAGTGGCTTTCCAGTATCTGAAGGGAGCCTACAGGAAAGCTGGGGAGGGACTATTGACAAGGTCTGGTAATGTCAGGATGAGGGGGAATGGGTTTAAGCTGGCAGAGGGGAGATTTAGACTGGATGTTAGGAGAAAGTTTTTTACAGTGAGGGTGGTGAGACACTGGCACAGGTTGCCCAGGGAGGTTGTGGATGCTTCCTTCCTGGAGGTGTTTAAGGCCAGGCTGGATGAGGCCTTGAGCAGCCTGCTCTAGTGGGAGGTGTCCCTGCCTATGGCAGGGGGTTGGAGCTGGATGATCCTTGAGGTCCCTTCCAACCTGAGCCATTCTATGATTCTATAATTCCAAGACTACATGCATTTGTGTGTGCCTGGGGAGAGCTTTCTTTTGCCCTTTTTTATTGTCCTGGGAGCAGCTCTCATTCTTGTCATCTTGCACTCTGCTTTCCAGTCCTGTCCTCTGCTTCCACACTGAACTATTCTGTAATGTCCCTCCATCACTAGGTGTAGTTTAAAGCTCTCCAGGTTTACCAGCTTGTTGAAAAAGATGCTTTTGCTCTGCTTTGCCAGTTGAGTCCTGTCTTTACTCCTCAGCCCTCAAACTCTGATCATTTCCACTGTGGCCTTGTTGTAAAACAGAATGAAAATATAGCATGAAAGAATCCCTGTGAAATCACAAAGAAAACTCTTTCATATACAGAAGCAAAAAAACCCACCCACATCTTTGAAAGTAACAGTAAATCAGCTACTGAGGTAAATGAAACTGAAAAAAAAAATGGACAGAGTTGAAAATTACCAAACACTCCAAAATATAAGAGGGCCAACAAGCAAGATTTTACCAGCTACAACAGTTTATGATAAATATCAACCCCAGGCAAATGGGAACTTCTATTTTGGTAATATATTGCATCTTAAAAATGAACTCAGTTATTATTGATTTTGAAAGTAACACTTCCATGAATGAAGGTAATAGATTTTTGATTGATTCAGTCAGGATGAGTTAGGCTTTGTGAATAAAGGAGGAATTCATCAGTAAAGGTTGATTTAAGACCTCCTTCATAATATGGATTTCCATTTTTTGTGTCATTCCTCTGTTGTTAAACACCTGACAGACTGCACTATGTTAAATAGTTAAATGATGGTAACTGGGGTTGACTGAAAAGTGAGACCATCTCTCAAGAATTAAAGCCTTCCTGAAATTAGATGCAACAAACTTAATCTAAGACCATCTGCAATAACCTACATATTAAACAAGCAGAAATTGAAACATTTTGCAATACAAGCAGAGCAGCTCAGAAAAGAGACAGAAGGATTCCATAGATATGAACCTTCAAAGTAAGAATGGTTCAGGAGGCAATACATAAATACATGTATTGATCTATTTGTGACAGGCATTCTAGCAAGTGACACACTTCCAGTGTGTGTAGTACTAGTTTGACAAAGATTAGCACATGATGTTGTTAACTACTGGCCTTCAAGTATCTTTTATCTCTCCCTCAAAGTAGATAGATTCAGTCTTGGCAAGGTGCAAAGTATTATTAGATGAATTAAGTGAAGTTTTGGTTGAAACAGATATTATTGGATACTGAACCAAAAAAAGCAGGCAACAAAGCTTTTCTGGGCTGCCCAGGGAGGTCACCATCCCTGGAGGTGTTCAAAAAAAGCCTGGATGAGGCACTTAGTGCCATGGTCTAGTTGACTGGACAGGGTTGAGTTATAAGTTGGACTGGATGATCTTGGAGGTCTCTTCCAACCTGGTTGATTCTGTGATTCTATTCTGTGATTCTATTCTATGATTCTATTCTGTGATCCAAGATGATTATTTAGGAGAAGTTGAATTACAGAAAATGTATACCAGTTTTACACCAGAAGTCCTGAAAATGGATTTACTTTTAATGTATTGGACTGGCAATATTACAGGAAAGCAGCATATATAAGACCCAAAATAATGCTGATTTTCTTCACAGAAAAGACTTTAAAGGGCCCTGCTATCTGTCGTCTTCAAGAAGAGAACAGTTCCACCATGGCTACATATCACAGAAGCAGAGATATTGCATAGTATTTATAGATATCTATAGATCAATATTTTTATGTATATATGCATGTATGTGTGTGTACATATATATACACACACACATATATACAGGTGCATATAGAGTAACTTGTCAAAAGCAAGTAACTTGATAAGAATCATAGAATCAACCAGATTGGAAGAGACCTCCAAGATCATCAGTTCAACCTATCACCTAGTCCTGTCCAATCAACCAGACCATGGCACTAAGTGCCTCATCCAGGCATTTTTTTTAACACCTCCAAGGATGGTGACTCCACCACCTCCCTGGGCAGCCCATTCCAATGGCAAAGCACTCTCTCTGGCAAGAACTTCTTCTTCCTCCTAACTTCCAGCCTATACCTCCCCCTCCACAACCTGAGACTGTGTCCCCGTGTTCTGTTGCTGGCTGCTTGGCAGAAGAGACCAACCCCACCTGACTACAACCTCCCTTCAGGTAGTTGTAGACAGCAATGAGATCCCCCCTGAGCCTCCTCTTCTCCAGGCTAAACACCCCCAGCTCCCTCAGCCTCTCCTCACAGGGCTGTGCTCCAGGCCTCTCACCAGCTTTGTCACCCTTCTCTGGACACATTCCAGTATCTCAGCATCTCTTTTGAATTGAGGAGCCCAGAACCGGACACAGTACACAGAAGATAACCTTTACAGAAATATTATACCACCATTTCCCCCTCATAAGTATCTGTGAGATAACTTGTTCAAATAATACAAGAATAATTCAGTAGTATTGTATCATAAGACTATTAATAACAGCACATATTGTAATGATTCATGACAGCATGGCTTTCAAACTGATAGGCTATCTGTTTCCTGGAGCTGACTTAACTGCTGATAACAGCTCATTCCTTTTAGATATTAGTCTTCTTTAGGACAACATAGTTTAAGAAAAACAGTGATATAGGGCTTCAAGATCTTGAGCTGTGATAAAGTAACATCAGAACATAGGCTGCAAACAGCCTATATCACACACAGAGAACCACCAATGAGTATATATTGCAATGGAGATCAGAAACGGAGTAAAACAAGAAAGAGGGGAGAGAATAATTATTTAGCTCTTGTATTGAATGAAGCAAGTATCTCCTTGAGGGAGCATGGAGGTTTGTTTTGCTTCTCCAGATTGCTCTATAGTTACTACAAAGTTCTGTTTACCACATTCTACTAAAACGGTGATCTTGAGGCAACTGGAAGGAATTCAGCTTCTTTAGAACCAGAATCATAAAATGAGTCAGGGTTGGAAGGGTCCACAAGAATCATTCAGTTCCAACCTCCCTGCCATGGGCAGGGACACCCTACCTTAGATCAGCTGGCCACAGCCTCATCCAGCCTGGACTTAAACACCTCCAGGCATGGGGCCTCAACCACCTCCTTGGGCAACCCAGTTCAGGATCTCACCACTCTCATGCTGAACAACTTCCTCCTCACATCCAGTCTGAACCTCCCCACCTCCAGCTTTGCTCCATTCCTCCTAGTCCTGTCACTCCCTGACATCCTGAAAAGTCCCTCCCCAGATTTTCTGTAGGCCCCCTTCAGATACTGGAAGGCCACAAGAAGGTCACATCAGAGCCTTCTCTTCTCCAGACTGAACAGCCTCAACTCTTTCAGTCTGTCCTCATAGCAGAGCTGCTCCAGCCCTCTGAGCATCCTCGTTGCCATTCTCTGCACATGCTCCAGCATCTACACATCTCTTCTAATAAGGGCTCCAGAACTGGATGCAGTACTCCAGGTGGGGTCTCAGCAGAGCAGAGTAGAGGGCGAGAATCACCTCCCTTGCCCTGCTGGCCACACTTCTCCTAATGCAGCCCAGGCTCTGGTTGGCTTTCTGGGCTGCAAGTGCACACTGCTGGCTCCTGTTGAGCTTCTCCTCCACCAGCACCCCCAAGTCCCTTTTCTTAGGGCTGCTCTCCAGCCACTCACTGCCCAGCCTGGATTTGTGCTTGGGATTGTCTCGATCCAGATGCAGGACCCTGTGCTTGGTATTGTTTGTGTTGGCTGCTGTCTTCCAGATCATCTGGGTATGTAAAAGAACAATGCAATGAAACAAGATAGCTATACAGCCAGTCATAAACAAGTATGAAGAAATCTTGGCATGGGACTTTTCTGGATGACTTGTCACTGTTTGCTGTGTTCCAACGAGGAAAAAGACATTAATACTTCTCTTACAGTTATACAAAAAATAACACAACAACCCCAAGCAGTGCTACAGGCTGGGGACAGAGTGGCTGGAGAGCAGCCAGGAGGAAAGGGACCTGGGGGTACTGGTGGATAGTAGGCTGAAGATGAGCCAGCAGTGTGCCCAGGTGGCCAAGAGGGCCAATGGCATCCTGGCCTGTATCAGGAACAGTGTGGCCAGTAGGAGGAGGGAGGTTATTCTTCCCCTGAAGGGAGGCTGTAGCCAGGTGGGGGTTGGTCTCTTCTGCCAGGCAACCACCAACAGACAAGGGGACACAGTCTCAAGTTGTGCCAGGGGAGGTCTAGGCTGGATGTTAGGAGGAAGTTGTTGCCAGAAAGAGTGACTGGCATTGGAATGGGCTGCCCAGGGAGGTGGTGGAGTCACCGTCCCTGGGGGTGTTCAGGAAAAGCCTGGATGAAGCACTTAGTGCCATGGTCTAGTTGACTGGCTAGGGCTGGGTGCTAGGTTGGACTGGATGATCTTGGAGGTCTCTTCCAACCTGATTGGTTCTATTCTATTCTATTCTATTCTATTCTATTCTATTCTTCACTCTTATAGAAAGAGACAGAAAGAATTCTGTGTTGTCCTTTGCACCCTAAGAGAACATGCTAATGTCAGTTTGTCTAGATCAGGTTGCACATTCAGGTGGGTTTGTAAAGTCTCAGGAGAATGAGACTCCACAACCTTCCTGGGTAGCCTGTTTCAGGGTTCCATCCCTGTCAAAGTAAAGAAGATTTTCTTTACCTTGGATACCATCTCAATATTCACAATAGTTTGGTTTCTTACTAACAATAAATGTATAATTTCAGAAGTATTATCAAAAACAGTGCTAAAAATGATAGTATATAGCATGACAAGAATCAAAATCCCTTCTTTTGGTGGAGCAGATGTATCTTTTATGAAAATTTATGAGCACAAACTATTGAATTATTTTTGAGATTGAATAAGGATCTTTTTCTGTCCTTGCCAACAGTTCAGCAATAGATACCACAGTAATAAAGGTCCTTTTGAGCTAACAATTTATCTGGATATTTCTAGGAGAGAGCTGGGCTGTAAACACTTGGGAATGCATTTTTTCACCTCTTCATGTCAGATAGTGTATTGCAAAGAGAACTCTTCTACTAAGCACTTACTGAGAACCCTTGTCAGTATTTTCTATCATTAATGTACTGAAAAGTGGATACATTCCCGCAGAGATGGAGCTGCAATTGTTATGGACACTTTTTAGTATTGGAGCTTAAAGATTGAAAACTGAATTAGATATTTTCCTCTTTTAAAGTGCATTATCTATATTCTCAATTTCCAGTACCCCCAGGTCCCAATGGCAAATCACTCTCTCCGGCAAGTACTTCCTCCTAACATCCAGCCTAGACCTCCCACTGCCCCAACTTGAGACTGTGTCCCCTTGTTCTGTTGCTGGTTGCCTGGCAGAAGAGACCAACCCCCACCTGGCTACAGCCTCCCTTCAGGTAGTTGTAGACAGCAATGAGGTCACCCCTGAGCCTCCTCTTCTCCAGGCTGCACACCCCCAGCTCNAACCAGTTCTCCTAGATCCCTTTCTGCCTGGCTGCTCTCCAGACTCTCTGTCCACAGCCTGTAGCACTGCTTGGGGTTGTTGTGGCCAAAGTGCAGAACCCTGCACTTGGCCTTGTTTAATCTTATACCATTGGCCTCTGCCCTCCCATCCAGCCTGTCAAAGTCCCTCTACAGGGCACTCCTACCCTCCAACAGATCAACACCTGCTCCTAACTTGGTGTCATCTGCAAACTTACTGATGATGGCCTCAATTTACAAGAAACATGTCTCAGATTTCACCAGTCCTACCTTTTAAAATTTTCATGGCCATCAGAATAGGAAAAGAAATTAAATGTTCACAAGAAACTCTCCTGAGATCTTTCTGATTGCTGTTGTTTCCTACGAAAAATTCAACAAAATAAGATGTTCTGTATGGTCCAGAATTACCTTTCCTTTTTACCAATTTGATTTTGAAATTATATGTAGAAATAGCTATAGAGCAGAAAATGGTTAGAATAAATCTAGACACCAATTCAAGACACAGCAGATACCTGATTTTAATTCGTTTTTTAATGCAATTTAAGGGGCTGTGTGGAGCTTGGGGAATAATTTGAGCCCTTTACTTTCACTGAGTTTACTAATGGTAAGATTATTGATTCTGTCAAGACGATAAACTATGAAACAAAATTGGTTCATCAACAGCATCTCAAAAGCATTCAGTGGAATGTGGAAGATATTATTGCAACCAGTTTTTAAGTAGCATTGATTTTTTTTTTCCTAGCCTTTTTTATCTTCTTAATCCCATGAAAGGCACCTCAGAATAACATAATCATAATTTCCTGAGTATGGAAAAAACAAGAAAATATTTGTAATTTCTTATTTTCAGGAAGAATCATAGAATCATAGAATCAGCCAGGTTGGAAGAGACCTCCAGGATCATCCAGTCCAACCTAGCACCCAGCCCTATCCAGTCAACTAGACCATGGCACTAAGTGCCTCAGCCAGGCTTTTCTTGAACACCTCCCAGGATGGTGACTCCACCACCTCCCTGGGCAGCCCATTCCGATGGCACTCACTCTGGATAAGGCACTCAGTGCCATGATTTAGTTGATTGGACAGGGCTGGGTGCTAGGATGGACTGGATGATGTTGGAGGTCTCTTCCAACCTGGCTGATTCTATGATTCTATGATGACTAAATATGTATAGTGATTATCTTTAGAAATTTTGTTCAAAACAAAGTGACAAGCAAGTTAAAAGAAGTTTCTAATCAAAACGTTATCATACAGGAAGAAATGGTGTCTATATATTGTGTTTAAGAAATTATAAATAATAGCATTGGTTTAGAGCTCTCTTTACAGAATCACTGAAATTCTTAGATTGGAGAAGCCCTTCAAGATCATTGAATCCAATCATTAGTTTCACACTGACAAGTCCTTGACTAAACCAAAGCCCTCAGCACAACATGAAATCACCATGAATCGCTATGGTTGGAAAGGACCACCAGAATCATCCAGTCCAACCTTCATCCCAGCATCCTTCATCACTAGACCATAGCCTCAGGTGCCACATCCACTCTCCTTTTAAACACCTCCAGGGATGGTGACTCCACTACCTCCCCGGGCAGCCTGTTACAGTGCCTGACCACTCACTCAGTAAAGAACTTCCTCACAACATACGACCTAAACCTCCCCTGACCCAACTTGAGGCCATTTCCTCTTGTCCTATCATTAGTAATTCAGGTGAAGAGACCAGCTCCAGCCTCACTACAACCTCCTTTTATGTAGTTGCAGAGGGCAATAAGGTCCCCTCTCAGCCTCCTCTTCTCCAGACTAAACACCCCCAGCTCCCACAGCCTCTCCTTACAGGGCTGTGTTCCAGACCTCTCACCAGCCTCGTCACCCTTCTCTCCACCCGCTCCAGCACCTCAACATCCCTCCTATACTGTGGTGACCAAAACTGGACACAGTACTTGAGCTATGGTCTCACGAGAGAGATTCAACTCTTTTGGTATTTTTTTCTCCTACAGTTGCTTATGTCAGTGCAGTGAGGCAGACTATAGATCAACTTGAACTAGTCTTCAAGACTGAAAAAGCTCAGGGAAAAGGTGAAGCAGAGGTGCCTCATCAATGTCTCACCATAAGAACAGTAGCTCCTACAATTACCACCAGCTGTAGGGTGGGAAGGAGAAAGAGTGTGATCCACAGGGATAGAGATAATGAACTTCACAAACACCTTAGAGTAGGTCCTTGACAACAGAGTATCTAGATCTTCCACAAAACTTCTCTCTTTCTGCTTTTAAAGATAAGTCCCATCAGAAACAGACAAGGGTTAAGAAGGGTAAAAGACAGGGAAAATTATCAATATTAAGGAGCTGCAAATGTGCTGGCGTTAAGCCACTAAATATTACTTTTAGAGTGTAAGGTCTTGGAAAGTAATTTAAAGAAATGAGTGAATTAAAGCAAATTTAAATGAGACTGCACTATCTGTTTAATTAAGTATTTCAAGATTGGTTTGGTTATACATTTTAAAGACAGAACTTTGAAAAAGATTTTTCAAATGTAGCAATGCCTTCTAAAGAGATATAAAAATGCCTCTTCCCTGTCAGCACTATGATTTGTTATATATGCAATGAGTCTTGGCAAGTTTTCTTCTATTAATGTATCCTGGCCTGGATCAGGAACAGTGTGGCCAGCAGGACAAGGGAGGTTATTCTGCCCCTGTACTCAGCACTGCTCAGGCCACACCTTGAGTCCTGTGTCCAGATCTGGGCTCCTCAGTTCAAGAGAGAGGATGAGATACTGGAACGTGTCCAGAGAAGGGCAACAAAGCTGCTGAGGGGTTTGGAACATAAATTCTATGAGGACAGGCTGAGGGAGCTGGGGGTGTGCAGCCTGGAGAAGAGGAGGCTCGGGGGGGACCTCATTGCTGTCTACAACTACCTGAAGGGAGGCTGAAGCCAGGTGGGGGTTGGTCTCTTCTGCCACGTAACCAGCAACAGAAGAAGGGGAGTCTCAAGTTGTGCTGAGGGAGGTATAGGCTGGTTGTTAGGAGGAAGTTGTTGCCAGAGAGAGTGATTGGCATTGGAATGGGCTGCCCAGGGAGGTGGTGGAGTCGCTGTCCCTGGAGGTGTTCAAGAAAAGCCTGGCTGAGGCTCTTAGTGCCATGGTCTAGTTGATTGCCTGGATGAGACAGTGCCATGGTCTAGTTGATTGTCTAGGGCTGGGTGCTAGGTTGGACAGGATGATCTTGGAGGTCTCTTCCAAACTGGTTGATTCTATGATTCTATGATCCTATTTTTATGTGATTATTACAGAAGAAATTCAGAATCAGAATATTTACAAGATATATATATATATATATATATTACTATTTTTGGTGGTTGAGGGGTGGTTTTGTTCGGTTTAATATATCAGTCAGTTAAATACAGAACAATGTTTTTCTTCCTGGAGAGAATCTAGCAAGCCTAACCAGGAACCAAACAACCATACTCTGTCAGGACATATTTGTATGTGCTTTATGCATTATCTCTTGAAACAAAAGCAAACTTAAAAATGGTGTGGCACATACTGTTTCTGACACTTTTTTAACCCATAGTGCCAAACAGTTTTACTGAAGCTTCACATAAATTACAATCCTCTTCAAGCTGCTGTAGCATCAACCACTGGCTAGCTGGCTCCTTCAAGAAAACTGTAGGGTTTTGCTGAGCAAAATTTGCCTTAAAATATATAGTACAGTTTCCAATATGAGTTGTGCTATCAACAGCAATTTCACACACACATGTAAAAAGCAGTTAATGCATCTTACTACACTGCTATTTTCTATGATTTCCTACACTTAGAGAGAGCAAAAGGCTAAGTAGATGAATTCTTTAGGAGACAAATTACCCTCACAGATAACGTGAGATTTCTGTTTATAAGATTTTGGAGCAACAGACTGTTTTCCAGACTGCTATTTCTTGTGCCTCTGGAATGCTTTGCTTATTGTACAGAATGACAAGGAGAACAAATTATAACGATGCTTGCAGCAAATGACTTGCTGTGTATTGCTGTCTACAGGCCACTGACTCACATGATTCCCGAGGACAGGCTGAAAGAAAATAGTCTGTCTCAAATGGGAAACTCTCAATACGCTCAAAAAAGGATGTATCACTTCATAGTCTGTGGATTCAAACTTCTGTTTTTTCCTCTCAGCAGTTAAATGCATGCCACTGAAATACTGCTTTATTTTCTTTTTTTCAGCATTTTTTGGTGCTATTTTGGTGACTTATTTATTTTAGGAGTTCTGCACAGCAAGTGTTGCATGTATTCTAAGAAGTGGTCTTACAATCATTGATGATAAATCCTGTTTCCTAACAATTCTCACTTTGTAGCTGATAACAAGCTGACTCCATGGTCACAGCATGTATGACACCTATCCCATCTGTATTTACCTGGAGTTAATAAAGTGCAAGATCAAAGTAATATTTTCCTCAGGTGTTACACCTAGACAAGAGGCAATGCATTGTTCCCATTTTATTAACCCCTACAGAAATATGATAGTCTTTGAACTATCTCCACCCACTCAGTAAACTTACATGGAGAATGCTCTGTTTAGCCAGCACTTGACAGGCTGGATGGGTGGGCAGAGGCCAGTGAGATGAGATTCAACAAGGCCAAGTGCAGGGTTCTACATTTTGGCCACAACAACCCCAAACAGCACTACAGGCTGGGGACTGAGTGGCTGAAGAGCAGCCAGGAAGAAAGGGACCAGGGGGTACTGATAGATAGTAGCTGAACCTCTAGCCTGGCTGAGGCACTTAGTGCCATGGTCTAGTTGACTGGATAGTGCTGGGCGATAGGTTGGACTGGATGATCTTGGAGGTCTCTTCCAACCTGGTTGATTCTTCCTATTACCTCTTCTTCCTATTAGTTGGTTGGATATAGCTGGGCAATAGGTTGGACTGGATGATCTTGGAGGTCTCTTCTAACCTGGTTAATTCTATGATTCTATGATTAAAAAATGACTAATGTTTTGTGATTCTTTAGTGTATATCAATATATATACATAAATTTCCTTTTCTAATTTGATGTTGGAAATTAAGGACATTTGTGCTAGTTTGAGCCTAGCTAGCATGTTTTAGTGAGAAGAACTAGATGATAGGCTGTAAAATGAAAACAATGGTGAGGTCTACTTCACTCACAGTCTTGCTGGGATGTGTAAAGAAGAAAGGCAAAAACAAAGATTAGGGCATTTGCTTCTTCTCTTCGCTGGGGAGCTTTGCCTGCTGGGGAGCTCGTGGCTGCTGGCTGGACTCCATCTTGCTTTCTAACCTCACCCTCCTTTTGCTTGGCTGCTTCACCTTGCTTTTAACCCTTTTGGCCGAACCTCCATTCTTCCTTGGGACTGGGGTAAGGTTGAGAGGGGTAGGGGGAAGGTGAGAGGGGTTGAGAGCCCCTCCTGGGGACTCAGGTTTCTGGGAGGGGAGTTGTGTCTGTATTACCTTTTTACCTTGTCTATTTCTGTCTATAACTGTATATACTGTAAATATCTGCTTGTAAATTGTGCCAGCTGTAAATATAAGCTTCATTCAAATTTCCAGAGCCGACTGAGTCCAGTCTGGGTGATTTCTAAAAGTGTGGGGGGGCGGGGGACATCCAAACCATCACAACATTAAAAGCTACTTCTTGCTTCCAGAATTGCTACTACTTCTATGAGGTAGAGGGACAAAACTACTTGTTTTCTTTGACATCTATAGCCAAAGTTTCAAGAAGTTAAGATGAGGCATTTAGACCCACAGTCTAGTTGATTGGACAGGGCTGGGTGATATGTTGGAGTGGATGATCTTGGAGGTCTCTTCCGACCTGGTTGATTCTATGGTTAAAAAACAAATAAAAATCACTTAAGAGAATCAAGAAGCACAAACCTTAAAATGTAAACAAGAAAATATTTTCCTTTCCAGTTTTGCAATTAGATTGATCACATTTTTTGAAGTATGCATCACAACATTTGTGCTCCCCAGTCACAGTGTTTGCTATAGCTACAACTCTTCAAAATCTCAAAACACTCCTTCACTTGAGGTTTGAAGAATAGAATAGAATAGAATCAACCAGGTTGGAAGAGATATCCAAGATCATCCAGTCCAACCTAGCACCCAGCCCTAGCCAGTCAACTAGACCATGGCACTAAGTGCCTCAGACAGTCTTTTCCTGAACACCTCCAGGGACGGCGACTCCACCACCTCCCTGGGCAGCCCATTCCAATGCCAATCACTCTCTCTGTGAAGATCTTCCTCCTAAGATCCAGTCTATACCTCCCCCAGCACAACTTGAGGCTGTGTCCCCTTGTCCTGTTGCTGGTTGCCTGGGAGAAGAGACCAACCCCACCTGGCTACAACCTCCCTTCAGGTAGTTGTAGAAAGCAATGAGGTCTGCCCTGAGTCTCCTCTTCTCCAGGCTAAACAGCTGCAGCTCCCTCAGCCTCTCCTCATAGGGTTTGTGTTCCAGGTTGTATTTCAAAATGAGAAAACAGAACTATCTTTGCATTTTGCTAGGAAACCCCAAAACAAGCAGTTTTTACCAGCTACAGTATCAAGCAATTTAGGTGTAAAATAGGCATTTACAGAGAACATCTGCACCATAATGAATACTTTGGTTAGTGTTACTATTCCCCTGAAGTAGCTAGAAAAGGCTGTCTTGTTCTCTGTGCCACCTTTGCTTGTACTAAGTGGATAAGAATTTATAGTATCTCTGTTGCAGCAACATGGATGTTTTCTCACTGTGTACTGTGCAGTGCTTTATAAGCAACAAAAGACAAAATACCAAAATACAAATGGTAAGGAATTAGGGCTTGGGGGAAGAGGGAGGTTTTTGGTTTGTGGTGTGGGTTTTTTGTTTGGGTTTTTTTTGGTTGTTTTGGTTTTTTTTTAATTAACTCATTATTTAGAGTTGTACATAAATTTGAACCTTAAACTGAGTTCCTGAGAATTCTGTGCAATATATATTCTTCCTCCTTTTTTAATTCACATTAAGAGATATCAAAAGCCTTTCATTTCAGCACAAGTTCTACTTTTAAAAGTTACTACACAAAAATTAGATTCATAGAATCAACCCGGTTGGAAGAGACCTCCAAGATCATCCAGTCCAACCTATCACCCAGCCCTATCCAGTCATCTAAACTTTGGCACTAAATGCCTCATCCAGGCTTATCTTGAACACCTCCAGGGACAGTGACTCCACCACCTCCCTGGGCAGCCCATTCCAATGCAAATCACTCTCTCTGGCAACAACTTCCTCCTAACACCCAGCCTAGACCTCCCCTGGCACAACTTGAGACTGTGTCCCCTTGTTCTATTGCTGGTTGCCTGGGAGAAGAGAACAACCCCCATCTGGCTTCAGCCTCCCTTCAGGTAGTTGTAGACAGCAATGAGGTCCCCCCTGAGCCTCCTCTTCTCCAGGCTAAATAACCCCAGCTCCCTCAGCCTCTACTCACACGGCTGTGCTCTAGGCCTTTCATCGCCCTTGTCTGAACACATTCCAGCACCTCAACATCTCTCTTGAATTGAGGAGCCCAGAACTGCACACAGGACTCAAGGTGTGGCCTGACCAGTGTTGAGTACAGGGGAAGGATAACCTCCCTTGTCCCACTGGCCACACTGTTCCTCCTAAGCAAATGAGACTGATTAGCCTATAATAACTTTGATAAGATAGTAAAAACCAAAACAAATCAGTAAATTTTGAGTTTATTTAAATTATTTACAAGAAGGACTATTTAGCTGGTGACATTTGTGATGCTTTGGGTGTTACCTGCACCCCCTACTCTTATGAAATCACCCAGATTAGAATCAGCTGGCTGGAAGTTAAAGAACAAAGCTATATTTACATCTTAGCACAATTTACAAGCATATAGATACAGTTATATGTAGAAGTTTAAAGTAATATAGAAACACAATACCCCTCCCAGAACAATCAGAGTGCCAGAAGGGCTCACAACTCAAATCTCCTCTGCTCCCCCCACCCCTTTCCCTTCCTTCAGAAATACCCAGATCAATCCCCGTATATCTCACATGATAAATCAGGAAAGATCTGAGGTGAGATGTCAAAAAGATGACAAGGAGGTTAGGGGAAATGAAAGGGTTAGGTTGGATTAAATTAAGGCAGAGGCAACTACAGAGACTAGACCATCAGAAAGGAGCAGCAGAAACAGAGCTGAGAAGCGTGTGATAAGTGAGTGTCTTATCTATATTCTGACTCGTTGCGTTTCTCAGCAGAAGAATGAGTGATACAAGGTACTGCTGGGTTTTTTCTTTCTTCTCACAGTAAAATATTACAATTAGCCTCAAACCAGCACACATGTTCTTCTCCATTTACCCTCTTGGCATCCCAGCATTAGGAGATGCATGGGCTTAACTTATTCTTTCTCTGCCTTCCAACTGTAAACCGTATGTAAGTTTGAGTTTATGCATAATTTTCCAGGACAGTCATCTCAGAATGTTCATATAACTTTGGTGTTTAGACTCACAAATATAGAAAGATTGCCTTTGTAAGCAACAAAAAGGACATATACCTTCATTATCATCACAAAACTCTGAATATCTTCTCACTTCCAAGGGATTCAAAAGCATCAGCGATCCTGCACTCTGAGGTTGAAAGTTAAAGTGCATTTTAAAAAGAGGAGGATGAAACTCAAAGTAATTTCCCATCTCATCTTTACCTGCTCAATATCTTCATGGAAATTCTGGCCATGTAATGGTAATACACAAGTATTTAACATATCTTTGTCACCAGCTAGCAGTTCAGTGGTAGTTCAATAGTGTGATAAACCAATCTCCATATTGCATGCCAAAAGACAGGATCAGCTTGCAACTATGAAATAGGCTTCTCTATCAAGGAGGAATATCCTAATAGGATATGTCACCCTAAAAGTCTGCTATCATGCCTTGACAAAGACAAGGGATTGATTTAAAAAGGCCAGTAACATTGTATTAATTCCAGGAATAAAACAGAAATCAATGCAGCAAATACAAAAGGCAGAGACAGCAAATCACAGGGCAAAAAAAAGTAACATAATTAAGATACTGAGATATTCTGTACCTAAAGGAATGTTCTTTGGAAAAAAGAACTAAATGAAAAAGGCAATGAAAAACAAAATATAAAGCACAATGAACATTTAAACATGTTGCCTTTTTTTTTTCTTAATAACTGCCTCATAAGTGGTGTTTTGTTGCAATTTTTTGTCCTGTGGCAATGAAATAAATAGGTAGCTTGAAACAAACACTCGTGATAGTGGATACTGAATAGCTGTTACACAAAGTACACTGGAATTTTATTTCCCAATTACCTCTATAGGGTACTTGCTGTTGAATGATCCAAAGCACAAGAAACAATATCAAAACCAAAGTATGTAAGAAAAGGATAAAAGTTTTCATAGAATCAACCAGGTTGGAAGAGACCTCCAAGATCATCCAGTCCAACCTAGCACCCAGCCCTGTCCAATCAACTAGCCCATGGCACTAAGTGCCTCAGCCAGGCTTTTCTTAAACACCTCCAGGGACGGTGGCTCCCTGGGCAGCTCATTCCAGTGGAAAATCATCACTCTCTGGGAAGAACCTTTTCCTAACATCCAGCCTAGACCTCCCCCTGCACAACTTGAGATTGTGTCTCCTTGTTCTCTTGCTGGTTGCCTGGCAGAACAGCCCAATCCCCACCTGGCTACAGCCCCCGCTTCAGATAGTTGTAGACAGCAATGAGGTCACTCCTGAGCCTCTTCTTCTCCAGTCTAAACACCCCCAGCTCCCTCAGCCTCTCCTCATAGGGCTGTGTTCTAAGCCTCTCACCAGCTTCATCACACTTCTCTGGATACATTCCAGTATCTCAACATCTCTGTTGAATTGAATCAGTTCAATCACCTTATGTACTTGAACATCTCTTACAAGAACTTGGGGAGGTTCTGTTTGTTTGATGGGGTTTGGGTTTTTTTGTTTGTTTGGGGTTTGTTTGTTTGGTTTTTTATTGGCTGGTTGGTTTGGAGGCTTTTTTTGTTTTGGTTTTGCCCATGCTGTGGTGCATTAATAAAAGCCCTGCAAAACAGAGCTGTAAACTTTACTTGTTAGTATGACAAATCCATGTCAAAACAAAAATCTCACCTGGCTGGTTTTGTAACTCTTTTGAGCTGGGCAAATATGTAAATAGTGACATGGTGAAATACAGTAGTAATGAAAAAAAATGTCACCTGCAGTTAACATCTTATAAAGTAGCAGTGGCTTCTATTCAGTTAAAGGATCATAGAATCATAGAATCAACCAGTTGGAAGAGACCTCCAAGATCATCCATATATGTACCACTGATACACAGAATTCTGATTGTCATTAAGAAGGAAAGACTATGTCCTATCACGAGTGTGATGGTTTGGGTGTCCCCTGCCCCCCCCCACTTTTAGAAATTACCCAGACTAGACTCAGCCAGCTCTGGAAATTTGAATGAAGCTTATATTTACAGCTGGCACAATTTACAAGCAGATAGTTACAGTATATACAGTTATAGACAGAAATAGACAAGGGAAAAAAAAAGTAATACAAACACAATTCCCCTCCCAGAAACCTGAGTCCCCAGGAGGGGCTCTCAACCACCCCTCACCTTCCCCCTACCCCTCTCAACCTTACCCCAATCCCAAGGAAGAATGGAGGTTCGGCCAAGAGGGTTAAAAAGCAAGGTGAAGCAGCCAAGCAAAGGAGGGTGAGGTTAGAAAGCAAGATGGAGTCCAGCCAGCAGCCTCAGCTTCTCCCCAGCAGGCAAAGCTCCCCAGCGAAGAGAAGAAGCAAGTGACCTAATCTTTGTTTTTGCCTTTCTTCTTTACACATCCCAGCAAGACTGTGAGTGAAGTAGACCTCACCATTGTTTTCATTTTACAGCCTATCATCTAGTTCTTCTCACCAAAACATGCTAGCTAGGCTCAAACTAGCACAATGAGACATGGAGAAATGCTACTTCAATACCTGGCATGTTGAAATATTTAAAAGCCCATGTGAAAAGTCATATAAACCTGAGTTACCACTCATTTCCTTTCTCTTAACACAAAGAGCAAATGGCTACATAAAACCCACAATTGGCCATCAAAAGCAGCATTGTTTAGTAAGCAAGGTAGCAGCAACATGGAATTTATGAAAGAAATGTGGTTGCCTTCATAAATAGCAAGATATACATCACTCTGTCAATCTGTCACCTTAAAGCTAAGTTAAAATATATAAATATATACAAGTTGCAGGAATTCTTAGTTCTAAAAGACAAGACAAATTATTTTTTTTCTACTAAATTAGTTATTGAAACTTTTTTTTCACTGCAATATTACTGCTTGCAGAGAGTGGTAGACTTAAGTGAGTCTCCATCTATCTCTAAGGCAGCACCACAATCCATTAAACTCCTCTCATTTAATCTGTTTATCATAAGCTTAATATGATTCATCCTTTTTGTACCATAATGGACAAAATGGTGATCTTTTCTATGTGTATCTGTAATATATACTCCCCATCTTTCTTTCCAAAGCAATAAATTATAGAGAAGAAAGCTTTTTCTGAAGTTTCTTCAGCCTTTTCATCTGAGGAGAAGCAGTTATGTGTTTGGTCTCTAAGGAATTTGATGCTCTCTTATCCCTTGACCCTATTTCCATACTCAAAATTGGAAAAAAACAACCTAAACCATAGAAAGATAACATATTTGGAGGTTAGTGAGACTTGCAATATGTAAATTGCATGCCTTTCTCACAAAGACTCTAGTCTTTTGGGACAAGGGCAAACAGCTCTCAAAATGAAATACCATATAATGGAATTGTTCTATTCCGCTCTCTTAGATCCTCACTCAAGGGGGAAACAACACAACTCCTAATCTCTAGAGGAAAACAATGCAATAAACTATAGAGTGTAGATTTAATATCAAAAGAAGGAGGGCATTCCTGACAGATGAAAGACCTCGAGACTTAGCCAGTAATATTTGTGACATTTTCCTTCACACAGCAATTTGTAGTTCTTAATTAAGTCATGGCATCTCTTTGGAGGGAAAACGGTATTCATTTTCTCACATTCATAGTCACCATTTCAATAACAGAAAGAGAGATAAAAGCATGCTGGAGCTTGAGTGCCACAAAATGTATTTCTTTTAAAGAGCAATGAATAACAATTGCCATTAAGCTTCAAGCTGCATGCTGCTTCTCCCATAAAAAAATAATTCTTACTGACAGAAAAGTTTTCTGAGGTTTGACTTGGTTGGTTGGTTTGGTTTTGTTTTGGTTGGTTGGGGTTTTTTTGTGGGTTTGTGTGTGTGTGTTTGGGGTTTCTTGGTTGTTGTTTTTTTTTTTCTCTTGGTGTTTCATTTATTTTCCTATTTCACCTTTTCCCCCTCCTCCTTTTGTTGTAGGAGAAGAGTTATTTTTCACAAATAGAAATATGAACCAAGAGAGTTTATCAAGAAGCTATTAGCAATATTTCAACCCCAGAAACCATTTGGGAAATCGTATTTAAAAGCTGCCAAGATGAAAAAACAAAAGTGAAGCAAGTCCTTAGGTGGAACTAAATGCATCATGCACAGAAGAGCCTTATGTTTGAGGAATGAGGCAGAGAGAAGCAGAATTGAGACCATAAAGGTGCCAATCTCATATGCCCTCCCTAGACAGCCTCTTCTTCTACCAGTGCAGATGAGAGAATAGAGAGTTCAACAGGTCACTGACATGAAACATCAGAACGTTTATCACTGAGCCTTCAGACCAGAGTGGAAGCTTGTATTTTTAAGCTTAAATACAGAGTTGTCTGCAAAATAACCATTCATAGA
>WAAF01015874.1:0-10585 GCA_013400475.1 Tricholaema leucomelas
CTCTTGAGCACCAGAGGTCCCTTGTCCTATGCCCTCTTTTGAATCACTCTTTGTCAAAAGTCACGTCTTAACTCTGCCTTTCGCAGGTTCCAAAAGCGCCTGCGCAGCGACCGACCTTGATGAGTCCACTGGTGGATTTGAATTATTGGGAGTCTAGCCTGAGGCCTGTGAATTCAGATCTGCCTTAAGTCAACCAGGGACAGCAACTCCACCATCTTCATGGGAGTTCAAGAAAAGCCTGGATGGGGCACCTAGTGTCATGGTCTAGTTGACCAGATAGGGCTAGGTGATAGGTTGGAGTGGATGAGCTTGGGGTTCTCTTCCAACCTGGTCGAGTCTATGATTCTTTGATTCTATGAATTCCACACAGCATTTTCAAGATTGATCTAATTCTCAGATATCAGTAACCTGACATTTAAAGTGAAGGCAGAAGCTCCCATACTTTGTATAGAAATACTCAATGTCCTTGCATAAGTCTGATTTTTTTTTTCATTCTCATTAGCTCCTCTTTACTTAAATTAGTTGACTATGAATTAACTTCTGACCAAAACTAATTCAGTGATACCCAGGTGTGTGTCCTTTCATATATTGAGGGGGAAATTGTGTTCAATAATTATTATGGCACAGAATTCATAGAATAGAATCACAAAATCATTAAAGTTGGAAAATACTTCTAGATCATCGTGTCCAATGGCCAACCCAACACAACCATGCCCACTAAACTACTACCCAAAGTGCCATATCCACATGTTTCATGAACACCTCTGGGGATGGTGACTCCACCACCTCACCAGGCAGCCTGTTTCAATGCCTGACCACTCTTTCAGTGAAGAAATTTTTCCTAATATCCAATCTAAAACCTCTCCTGGTGCAACTTGAGTCCATTTCCTCTCAGCATTCACCATATCTGACCTGAAAGTGGGGGAGAATCACGTGAATATTGTATAATTCTGTCTCATCCACTCCTAATTCAGATCTAAGCATTCATCAGTGGGTTGTTGTGTTTCCACTGATGAAGAACAGACAAAAGTAGGCAATATTTAAGGCAGTCATGTTTTGTTCTTCACCCTATCAGACAGCACCATGTGTTGTGCTCATTGGCTGTGCCTCTAGCAGGGGTCCAAGGACTTAGCCTCATGCCCGTAGATCTCATAGAATCATAGAATCAAGCACGTTGGAAGACACCTCGAAGATCATCCAGTCCACCCTAACACCCAGCCCTGTCCAATCAACCAGACCATGGCAGTAATTGCCTCATCCAGTCTAGTCTTGAACACTTCCATGGGTGGCGACTCCACCACCACTCTGGGTAGCCCATTCCAATGTCAATCACTTTCTCTGTGAAGAACTTCTCCCCTGGCACAACTTGAGACTGTGTCCCCTTGTTCTATTGCTGGTTGCCTGGCAGAAGAGACCAACCCTACCTGGCTACAGCCTCCCTTCAGGTAGTTGTAGACAGCAATGAGGTCACCCCTGAGCCTCCTCTTCTCCAGGCTAAACAACCCCAGCTCCCTCAGCCTCTCCTCCCAGGGTTTGTGTTCTAGACCTCTCATCAGCATCAGCTTCGTCACCCTTCTCTGGACACATTCCAGCACCTCAACATCTCTCTTGAATTGAGGAGTCCAGAACTGGACACAGCACTCAAGGTGTGACCTGACCAGTGTTGAGTACAGGGGGAGAATAACCTCCTTCATCCTGCTGGCCATACTCTTCCTGATCCAGGCCAGGATGCCACTGGCTCTCTTGGCCACTTGGGCACAGTGATGGCTCATGTTCAGCTACTATCTACCAGTACCCCCACGTCCCTTTCTGACTGGCTGCTCTCCAGCTACTCTGTCACCAGCCTGTAGTGCTGCTTGGGGTTGTTGTGGCCAAAGTGAAGAACCCTGTACTTGGCCTTGTTAAATCTCATCCCATTGGCCTCTGCCCACCCATCCAACCTGGCAAGGTCCCTCTGCAGGGCTCTCCTACCCTCCAACAGATTCACACCATCTCCTAGCTTGGTGTCATCTGCAAACTTACTGATGCTGGACTCAATCCCCTCGTCCAGATCATCAATAAAGATACTGAACAGGACTGGGCCCAGAATTGATCTTTGGGGAACACCACTAGTGGCTGGCTGCCAACTGGATATATAGCAGACAAATCAGTTGTTCAGCAGTTTCCTTAGCACTAAAATAAATTACATGGTATAAAAAATAAGATAGTATTATGATTAGCTTTATAGTTATCCCAAGTGGAATCAGAATTGTTGCCATTTCCAACCATCATCTGAACACCACTATGGCCATTAAATCATGTCCCAAAATGTCATGTCTATATGTTTCTTGAACACTTCCAAGGATGATGACTTCACTGCCTCCTTGGGCAGCCTGTTCCAGTGCCTGACCACTCTTTCAGTAAAGAATAGTTTCCTAATATCCAATCTAAATCTTCCCTGGTACAATTTGAGGCCATTTCCGCTCATCCCATCACTTTATATTACAGAGAAGAGACTGACTCTCATCTCACTACAGGCTCCTTTCAGGTAGTAGTAGAGAGTGACAAAGTCTCCTGTCAGCCTCCTCTTCTCTAGGTTAAACAACCCTTAGTTCCCTCAGCTGCCTTTCAGAAGATCTGTTCTCCAGACCCTTCACCTGCTTCATTGCCCTTCTCTGAATTCTCTTCATCATGTCAATGTCTTGCTTATAGTGAGGTCCCCAAAACTGAACCCAATACTCAAGGTGTGACCTCACGAGTACTGAGCACAGGGTCATGATCACTTCCCTGCTCTGCTGGTCACACTATTCCTGATACAGGCCATGATGCTGTTGGCCTTCTTAGCAGTTAGATGCTGTCTCATGTGGCTTTGAGTCATGTAGGGAAGATGACTAACTCTAAATTCTGTCCTGTAGTAAGCTACACTTGCAGGTTTTTATGAGAACAAAAAGGAAAGATAGTGTTCAAATTTATTTGGAATCTTAGGAGACGCAACATCAGGGATACCAGTGTTATCAGCAGCATCTTCAAAGTTAGGAGGCACATCAACTATGACAGTGTCACCATCAGGATATTCAGAGTTAGGAAACACAGCATCAGTGATGACAGTGTTAGCAGCAGCATCTTCAGAGTTAGGAGACACAACATCAGGGACGACAGTGTTACTAGCAGCATCTACATCTTCAGAGTTTGTCTTTGCACATAGGGCAACTGAATGCTGTGGGATCTGCAGCTGTAAGGACCTGTGCCAGGTCTACTTCCCTTGGGGTTTTATTCCAAGTGCACCTTAAAGAAATGGTGAGTTATTCTTTTATCTACATGCTGGGATGGTAAAACAAATCGGTAGAAGAGTTGATTTAACCCATTCTTCAATACCAGAACATACATCTCTCCTCCTCTCCTTCTGAATTTTGGGAGCTGGCACTTTACCTAGCACTTGTTGCATTCACTTTCCAGATCATGTGAATGGTCACTGTACAAGCCCAACATCCCAGAGCTGCAGTTCAGGAAAACGACTTTCCAGCACAGATGTCTCAAAAGCAAACCGCCGAGGGCCGGGAAGGCCCCCCTTCAGAAAAGCACAGTCTGCAGCCTGCATGGAGATTTCTCTCCCAGTCACCACAGAAGGTGGGTGGCAATGAATATTTCACAAGGTGTTTGTGCTATTTCTCACTGGGTGTGAAAGAAAATGAAGTTTAGCATGATCCTTGTCCTAGTCTCTGGCCAGAACTGCTGTCTTCAGCTGACTGCTTAGAGTTAGAATAACCCCTGTGTGCTGCTGTTGTTACTAATCAAGCCTGCTCCTAAGCTCTGTGCTGCCTAGGGGTGCAGTATGCTAAACTTCATCCAACTCTTAGAGCTGTCCACTCGCCTGTATGGATTGGGTGCTTTGGGCCTAAGAAGCATGCAGTTATTGTGACAGCTGGTAGTTACTAACAATTTAAAAGTCTTGTCTCTACTTACCAAGTCTGATATTATTAGAATGTGAGTACAGGCTTTGCATATCTACCTACCTATCTATCTATCTATCTGTCTGTCTGTCTGTCTATCTATATGTATTATGGAAGCAGGAATTAATTTGGCCGAGTCAGGAATTTATAAAAATAGAGTTATTGTATTTTCCTGAAAACCCGCCCCCAAAACTATATACAGAAGATAATTTAGACTTAATTAGCAGGTTCTTTCTTGGTTGTTTGAGAATATCTACACAATAGGGTGCCACAGGTAAACTTGACTAATTTTAAGTCAGGAGTTGGAAAAGGCTAAGCTATTAAATATATAGCATTTCCCACTATCAAAAATAGGCTGAGCCATAGGCTACTCACGACAGCTGGCTTGAAAAGAAGGACGATTCAAAGGTCTGTCCCGTGGCCTTTTCAGAAAGCTTCAGGGTCATTAGGAAGCGATAAGCAGCACAATGGGACGCTTAAGGTGAAGACCTTCAGAGCTTGTCTTGGGAGCATCAAAGGCTCACTGCACAGAAGCTATCCAGGAAAAGGGAGAACTCCAAGCAGGCACACCAAGGCAGTAACACGATCCAAAGTGGGGACGAAATCCACGGCAGGAGCACCCCAAGGCAGGAACACCTCGATATTTATACCCTTTCTCAGAGAAAGTGCAGAATTACCACTGCCTAGGCGTGAAAAGCACACAGCCAATCCTCAGACAAGTGCAGCGCGGGCTCAGCACGGGGCACTCCTCGTGCCGGGAAGGTCCTCCCTGCTCCCCCCGCTTTCACGCCTGCAGGGCAGGGGGGAGAAACAGGTCTTTTTCCTCTCCCATTCAAACCACAGAGGGAGAGGAAATTTCTATGGTACACGGGACCTCCAGGACAATATGTCTATCTATCTGTCTATCTGGCTGTCTGTGTATCTATCTATCTATCTGTCTGTCTATCTATCTGTCTATCTATCTATCTATCTATCTATCTATCTATCTATCTATCTACCTACCTACCTACCTATCTGTCTGTCTGTATATCTAATATATCTATCTACCTATGTATCTGTCTCTCTATCTATCTATCTACCTACCTACCTACCTATCTATTAGTAGTGAAGTCTATAAAACTCCACAATCCCTGGCCACTGCTTACAGTAAAATTATAGATCATAATCTAAGACCTTTTTCCTTATTTATTTATAATAAACTTCTTGCTTTAATGCCTTTGAATCTTAACCTGACTGAACGCAGAGTCTCAATGAAACCAAGGTACAAAGTGGACCACTCATGACAATGCATTGTGCTTAAAACTTAGAATAGGTTCATTTTAACACAGTTAAAACCTGATCAACAGTGTTTGAAGTGAAATGTCACTGTGAGTTGGCAAAATGAACAACTGATGAACACTTAATCATTACCTGTAATGATCACAGGATGACAGGATGTTAGGGGTTGGAAAGGACCCAAGGAGATCATCGAGTCCAACTTCCCTGCCAGAGCAAGACCACACAATCTAGCACAGATCACAGAGGAGCACATCTAAACAGGCCTTGAAAGTCTCCAGAGAAGGAGACTCCATAACCTCTCTGGGGAGCCTGTTCTATTGCTCTGTGACCCTTACAGTCAAGAAGTTCCTCCTTGTGTTGAGGTGAAGCCTGTTGTGCTGCAACTTACACCCATTGCTTCTTGTCCTATCACAGGGAACAAGTGAGCAGAGCCTGTCCCCCCACCCCCTGGTCAGTCTTCAGATACTTACAAACATTTATCAAATCATCTTTTTTCCAGACTAAAAAGTCCCAAGTCTCTCAGCCTCTCCTCATAAGCCATGCCCTCCAGTCCCCTTGTAGCCCTCCACTGGACCCTCTCCAGCAGATCTCTGTCCGTCTTAAATTGGGGAGCCCAAAACTGAACACAGTATTCCAGAAGAGGTCTCACCAGGGCAGAGTAGAGGAGGAGGAGGAGAACCTCACTTGATCTGCTGGACACACTGATTTTATGATCTTATGATCTTATCATAATTATCTTATGGTCTTATCATAAAATGCTGTCAAGTACAATGCAACTTCCATTTTTATAGATCCAGTACATCTTGATACTTACACCTGCAAATAGACTGACCAGAACTGTTTGAGAGTTGAGATGTTTTGTCTCTTGCATGATTTTCCTGATTTTTAGAATCATAGAATGGTTTGCGTTGGGAGGGACCTCAAATATCATCTAGTTCCAAAACCCCCACTGTGGGTAGGGACACCTTCCACTAGACCAACCCTTGAACACCTCCTGGGAGAGTGTTACCAACCCACCCCAACCCCCACTTTGAAAATCACCCAGACTAGACTCAGAGGCTCTGGAAATTGAATGAAGTTTTATATTTACATCTTAGCACAATATACAAGCAGGTATTTACAGTCTATACAGCTATAGACAGAAGTAGACAAGTTAAAAAGTAATACAGAAACACAACTCACCTCCCAGAAACCTGAGTCCCCAGAAGGGGCTCCTAACCACCCTTCCACCTTCCTCCCACTCCTCTACCTTACCCCAGATCTTGCCTTGCATTCAAAGTAAGTTTGGAGGGTGGGCCAGGGGGGGTTAGGAAGCAGGTGAATTAGTCACACAGATGGCAAGTTAGGTTAGAGAGAGAGAGAAATTCAGTCCAAAGCACAGACAGCGACTGCCTTATCTATGTTTGTGTTCTTGTTCATATTCCTCTCAGCAAGTCTATGAGTGAAGCAGACATCACCGTTGTTTCCTTTTCACAGCCTGTAATCTAATTCTTCTCACCAAAACATTCTAGCTAAGCTCAAACTAACACAGAGGGGACATTTAGAACTTCCCTGAGCAACCTCTTCCAGTGTCTCACACCCTCACAGTGAAGAATTTCTTCCTTATATCTGGAAATAACTATTATTTGGTATATATTATATACTTTAAACTTCTATTCTTCAGAAGTAGTTGTGAGTACCACCATAAGGACAGCTTGGCAGCAGCTCCTGGATTTTTTTCCAGATGGATATTAAGAGGAAGTTCTTCCCAGAGAGAGTGATTGGCATTGTAATGGGCTGCCCAGGGAGGTGCTGGAGTCGCCGTCCCTGCAGGTGTTGAAGAAAAGCCTGGCTGAGGCACTTAGTGCCATGGTCTAGTTGATTGGACAGGGCTGGATACTAACTTAGACTGGATGATCTTGGAGGTCTCTTCCAACCTGGTTGGTTCTATGATTCTATGATTCTTTGATTTTGGTTTAGGTTTTGTGGTTCTAGGGTTCTTAGTTTTTTGAGGTATTTGGTTTGGAAGTTTGATTAATCAAATTTCACAGTAGTTTTCTGTGTCTGTACATTAGCTTTGTGCCTGGGTCTATTGTTTCTATTACAAGGTTTCCAGAGTCTTAAGATCAACCTGTAATAGTTACAGTATTAGCCTGTAATTATGTGTGTGAGGACACAGAGAAGGGCTGACACTTGGTCTCGTAAGTCCAAGATGCTGTGAGTCAGGGTCTTGGAAACACAATAGCTATGGAATGGCTGTCTTATAAGAAGTCCACAGCCTGAGGAACCAGACTGAGCTGATGTTCTGCTGTGTGTTGCAGTATTTTCTACCTAGCTTCTATGCATTTTGTATTGTTTTTTTCTCTTGTCAATTATGGCTGTGCTGTTACACTGTCTGCAGTAGTAATGTATGCATAGCACATTGGATTGTGAGGGGCTGGATGAATGATTGTGACCCTTAGGTGTCTTCTGGTGTGGTGAGATGGGGATGAGGAATGAGATTTCTGGGTTTATCTTTTTCTCTTATCTTTTTCTTGTGTCTGAAGGCCACAGGTGAGTGTGAGCTAAGTGATGATTTGAGGCACTTAGTGCCATGATGTAGTTGATTGGATAGAGCTGATTGATAGGTTGGACTGGATGATCTTGGAGGTCTGTTGTGGAGGGCCTGTAGGCCTGAAAATAGGCTCATTTTATGCCTCACTTTGTCTTGCCTGTTCAAACATGTTTTCCTCCCCAGATCAGGGGTAAACAAGACCAAACTAGAGGTAGACACATTAAAGACACAAAAGGTACAATGGGCCTAGGTGCCCTAAAGGTCTAGGTTGCAAACAAGTTATATAAGCAGGTTGTAAACAGGTTGCATAAGCCACACTGTCAGCATGTGGCCCAGCCTATGCTCTCCCCATATTTGGAGGTACAAGGCAAGTGATATAGCCTATTATGGTATTGTTTGGCTCACTGCCAAACTGATTGGTCACTAGTGGCCAATTAGGCAATTGATCTCAAGCCCACAGTTTATAAATGGGAGCTCACACGTGCTCTCGCTTGCTGCCTCCATTTGCTTGGTGCTCCCCTTCCATTGCTTTTTCTACATGAACTAGCTCTCACTAGCTCTGACTCATGCACTCTCACTTCACCAGTGTGCTCACACTCACGCTCAGGCCCCATGCTCGGGCCCCCCTACTCATGATTGCAAGGCACACCTTGTTATTATTATTATTTAGACTCACCAGCCTACTTGCTTATGCTGTTATTATGGAGACAGAATCTCCCAGCCAGCTGTGGTGAGTTACAAGGAGCTCAGACTCCTCAGACGACCATGCACACCTTGCATGCCCGCTGCCTTCATTACCTGGTAAAAGCCATTGCTGCCGAGATACCAGGAGCAGACCCTTCTGTCTGCACATGCGATCAGCCTGCTAGCCAGCCTGAGAACCGTGCTCAGACTGCACAGCATCTTCTCCTGCACCAGAGATCCTGCCAGCAGTCCCCGGACCAGTTCCTGGACAAAACATCCAGAAGGAACCAGGAGACAAGGCAGACAAAGCATCCTCGCCAGGAGAAGGAGGTCAGAGACTGTATTCATTTCCCCAGACAGCTGGGAAGTCTGCATTCATCTCCCCTCAAACCGGGAAGATTTCATCTCCCCTCAAATCAGGAGGATTTCCAGCCTTACAGTCCATAGGTACTGTCCCCCTGAGGCTTGGACACCGTTAGGTGAATAGGCTGTTGACATAGCCCCAGAGGGTGATTAATGATTATTGATGATTAATCAGGATTGTGAGTAAAAGCTTTAATACCTCTGTAATATCTGTAATATTTGTAGCCTCCTGCCATAGAGCAGAAAGTGTTTCAGCCCACCCTGCTGGGCAAATGGTATATTGACCCCAAGTGGTACTTGCTGTGGGGAAACCTTCTCTCTCTGTTAATAGTCTGCTAATAGTTGTATGCTAGTTATTGTAATAGAGTTATTAATAAGCCATATCGTGTTATTATACCCATAAGGTTGACCCATAACCGTTAATAGAATCCTATTTAATATTAAATATAGTGGTTGGGGGTGACGAGAGTTCAAAATATTGAGTTTAATAAATATATATTTTTATACATATTTATCTCGCACCGATTGATTTCTCCCCTTCGCCACAAACTGGCGTAGGTGGCAGAATCCCCCTCCGCAACAAGGTCTCTTCCAACCTGATTGATTGTATTGATCAAAAACTGTCTGGAAGCCCAAGCCCAGAGAGTCATGGTGAATGGTGACCCATCCAGTTGGCAGCTGTCACTATTGGTGTTCCCCAAGGATCAGTGCTGGGCACAGTCCTATTCAATACCTTTATGGATTATCTGGACCATGGGGATTGAGTCAAGCATCAGTGAGTTTGCAGATGACACCAAGCTAGGAGCAGGTGTGGATCTGTTGGAGGATAGGAGAGCCCTACAGAGGAACCTGGACAGGCTGGATGGGTGGGCAGAGGCCAGTGGGATGAGATTTAACAAGGCCAAGTACAATGTTCTTCACTTTGGCCACAACAACCTCAATCAGCACTAGAGGCTGGTGACAGAGTGGCTGGAGAGCAGCCAGGCAGAGGGACCTGGAGGGTACTGGTAGATAGTAGCTGAACATGAGCCAGCAGTATGCTCAGGTGGCCAGGAGAGCCAATGGCATCCTGGCCTGGATCAGGAACAGTGTGGCCAGTAGGACAGGGGAGACTATTCATCTCCTGTACTCAGCACTTGTCAGGCCACACCTTGAGTCCTGTGCCCAGATCTGGGCTCCTCAATTCAAGAGAGATGTTGAAATACTGGAACGTGTCCAGAGAAGGGCGACAAAGCTGGTGACAGGCCTGGAGCACAGCCCTGTGAGGAGAGGCTGAGGGAGCTGGGGGTGTTTAACCTGGCGAAGAGGAGGCTCAGGGGTGACATCAGTGTTGTCTACAATCACCTGAAGGGAAGCTGCAGACAGGTAGGGGTTAGTCTCTTCTGCCAGGCAAGCAGCAAGAGAACAAGGGGACACAGTCTCAAGCTATGCTGGGGGAGGTCTAGGCTGGATATTAGGAGGAAGTTGTTGCCAGAGTGAGTGATTGGCATTGGAATGGGCTGTCCAGGGAGGTGGTAAAGTAGCTGTCCCTGGAGGTGTTCAAGTGAAGCCTGGAAGGGACACTTAGTGCCATAGTCTAGTTGACTAGATCCTCACAAGTCCATCGGACCAGAGGGGATCCATCCTAGGGTGCTGAGAGAGCTGGCAGCTGAGCTGGCCAAGCCACACTCCATCATTTATCAACAGTCCTGGCTCACTGGAGAGGTCCCTGAAGACTGGAAGCTGGCCAATGTGATGCCCATCCACAAGAAAGGTCGAAAGAAGAAACCAGAAAACTACGGACCTGTCAGCCTGACCT
>WAAF01015876.1:0-14487 GCA_013400475.1 Tricholaema leucomelas
CCCAACCCATCCCATCTCATCCCATCCCATCCCCTCAGCCAATCTATCCCAACCCATCCCCTCAATGAGTCCATCCCATCCCATCCCATCCTATCCCCTCAGCCATCCTATCCCATCCCATCCCATCCCCTCAATCAGCCCACCCCAGCCCATCCCCTCAATCAACCTATCCCATCCCANCTCCCCCCTCCCTCCCCCACACCAACCCATCCCAACCCACCCTACCCCCTCAGCCAGCCCATCCCAACCCATCCCAACCCCTCAGCCAGCCCACCCCAGCCCACCCCAGTGCCTCCCAGCAGGCTGCTGCTGCTCACCCAATGCGCTGGGTCGAACCTCCTGACGATGACCGCAGGCCCGAAGGACCTGGCTGGGTTCATGGAGCAGCCAGTGAAGTAGATCTGGCAGTGTGGAGAGGAGAGCAGGGTGAGAGGCAGCCCTGGAGGCAGCCCTGGAGGCAGCCCTGGAGGCAGGAGGCAGCAGGCAGCAGCAGGGACCAAAGTGGGCTCTGATATTCTCCCTCCCGCAGAGAGGTGGAGAACCTCCCAGCAGCAAACACTCCAACAGGCTGCCCAGGGAGGCTGTGGCTGCCCTCTCCCTGGAGGTGCCCCAGGCCAGGCTGGAGGAGGCCCTGAGCAGCCTGGGCTGGTGGATTTGCCCCTCCCCACGGCAGGGGCTTGGAGCTGGCCGAGCTTTGAGCTCCCTTCCACCCCCACCCACACATCGCCAGGAGACGGAGCCCAAACGGTCCCATCTTGGTGCTCCCAGAGCAGCTCCCTCTGAGCCTCAATCGCAGGAGAGGCTTCTGGGGGAGTCCCCAACCTCTGCCCCATCCTCCTGCCCGGACACTCACCCCCACCAGGTGTCCCACAGCCACCGAGAGGCCGATGGAGAGCGCCGGGGAGCCGCCGTTGCCGCTGCGGCGGTTGTCGGTGGAGGCGAAGATGCAGGCGGCCAGCTGGAAGGTGAGGATGATCTCCACCACCAGCGCCTGGCCCAGGCTCACGTTGTTGTTCAGCTGCCAACCAGAGAGAGGCGAGGGCTGAGCACCCCTGGAGCACCCCTGGAGCTCAGTGGCACCGGCAGGGCCCCTGGGTGCTGTGCTGGGGGAGGTTGGGTTGGCAAAGCCACGCAGCAGAAGCTCCCCCCAGGGTGTCCTGGGCAGTCCTGGGGCACCAGGGCTGATGGTGGCCACCACTTGGCTTCCCCTTCCCCTTCTCCTATTCCTTCCCCTCTTTCTCCTTCTCCTCCTCCTTCTGCTTCCCCTTCCCTTTCCCCTTCTCCTTCCCCTTCTCCTTCTCCTATTCCTTCCCCACCTTCTCCTTCTCCTTCTCCTTCTCCTTCTCCTTCTCCTTCTCCTTCTCCTTCTCCTCCTTCTCCTTCTCCCTCTCCTTCTCCTTCTCCCTCTCCTTCTCCTTCTCGTCCTTCCCCTTCCCCTTTCCCTTCCCCTCCCCTTCCCCTTCCCCTCCTCCTCCTTCTTTTCCTTCCTGTACAATGCCCCAAATTCTGGCCCTCCCCAGAGCCTCCCTGCCCAGGGCTCTCCACACCTCTCCCCACTTGCTCATCTCCACGACACTCAGAGCAAGGCCCCTGCAGCCTTTTGTCCTCTTTGCATTCCTCTGCCCCTTGAGCCAAGCTGTTGGATCCCAACTCCTCTCCCCTCCACTTTGTGGATCTCCTCCCTGAGAGGCTGGGGAGCAGCCATGGCATGGGGTGCAGGGTGAAGGCTGGGATGAAGGTTGGTGTGCAGGGCGAAGGTAGAGGTGCAGGGTGAAGGCTGGGGTGGAGGCTGGGGTAGAGGATGAAGGCTGGGGTGGAGGCTGGAGGCTGGGGTACAGGGTGAAGGCTGGGATGAAGGCTGGAGGCCGGAGGCTGGGGTGGAGGCTGGAGGCTGTGGTGCAGGGTGGAGGCTGGAGGCTGGGGTGGAGGCTGGAGGCTGGGGTGCAGGGTGCAGGCTGGGGTGCAAGGTGGAGGCTGGAGGCTGTGGTGCAGGGTGGAGGCTGGAGGCTGGGGTGGGGGCTGGAGGCTGGGGTGCGGGCTGGAGGCTGGGGTGCAGGCTGGGGGCTGGGGTGCAGGCTGGAGGCTGGGGTGCAGCCATGGGGTCTGTTGTGCTGTTCCTGTCCCAATGCTCCTGTGCCGAGCACTGGGCCCCATGGGCTGGACCCAACTGCCCCTGGCGTGGGCAGGCCACAGTGACCCAGGCCAGCCTGGGCCGGGCTGCAGCCAGGGGCTGCCCTCCCTGGGCCTTGGGGCTTGCAGGACCAACCCCTGGCAGGACCTCGGCCCTGTGCTGCTCCAGCTCTGCGCTGCCACCGCTGCCAGGGCACTGCACCGCCTCCGTGCCAAGGCATTGCCCAGCGCTGCCCCAAAGGCTCTGAGACCTGAGGCTGCCTCCTCCTCCTCCTCCTCCTCCTCCTCAGCCCTGCCCAGCTCAGAGGCTCCCACCCCTCCCTCGAGGGCAGCCTCTGCCCCTTGCAGCCTCTCCACAGCCTCACTGCTCCTCCTCCAGCTCTTCTCCACCTCCTCTGCTTCCCCCCAGTGCCCCCCAGCACCCCCCAGTGCCCCCCAGTGCCCCTCAGTGCCCCCCAGTGCCCCCCAGTGCCCTGCTTGCAGTGGGCTCCTGCTCCCCCCTGCCCGCACAGCTTTGTCTGGGCTCTGCCTCCTGCCCCAGCTCCCATCCCAGCGCTAATCTCCAGGTGGGGAGGCTGCAGCAGAGAGGCTCTGAGTGCTGCTGGTGACTCACCCAGGCCCCGGGGACAGAGGAAGCTCCTATTAAAGCAGCTAAAAAACAGGCAGGAGGTTGCCCCACAGCTGGCAGCTGGGCACTGGGCTCTGCCCCTCTCCCATCTCCATCCCTCTGCCAGGGCAGCAGCCTCCTGCCCAGCCCCAGCCAGCCTCACCTCCCTGGGCTGGGGAAACTCCTGCAGGCCTCTGCTCTGCAGACCTCCCTCACTCCCCAGACCTCCCTCACTCCCCAGACCTCCTTCACTCCCCAGACCTTCCTCACTCCTCAGACCTCCCTCACTCCCCAGACCTTCCTCACTCCCCAGACCTTCCTCACTCCCCAGACCTCCTTCAGTCCCCAGACCTCCCTCACTCATCAGACCTCCCTCGCTCCCCAGACCTCCCTCACTCCCCAGCCCTTCACTCTCCAGACCTTTCACTTTNACCTCCCTCACTCACCCGCCCTCCCTCCCCCCCCAGACCTCCCTCACCCCCGACAGCTCCATCTCCCGCCTGCCCTCCCTCTGCAGACCGCCCTCACTCCCCAGACCTCCCTCACTCCCCAGACCTCCTTCACTCCCCAGACCTCCCTCACTCCCCAGACCTCCCTCACTCCCCAGACCTTCCTCACTCCCCAGACCTTCCTCACTCCCCAGACCTCCTTCAGTCCCCAGACCTCCCTCACTCATCAGACCTCCCTCGCTCCCCAGACCTCCCTCACTCCCCAGCCCTTCACTCTCCAGACCTTTCACTTTCCACAGCTTCACTCTCTAGACCTTCTTACTCCCCAGGCCTCCTTCACTCTCCACACTTTCACTCCCCAGACCTCCTTTGCTCTCCAGACCTCCCTTGTTCTCCAGACCTTCACTCTCTACACCTTCCCTCTCCACAACTCCTTCCCTCTCCATCCCTCCCTTGCTCTCCAGACCTCCTTCACTCCCCAGACCTCCTTCCCTCTCAGCCCTTCCCTCTCCAGCCCTCCCTTGTTCTCAGGTCTCCTTTCACCCTGTCAGCCCTGGGGACAGGCTCTGAAGCACCCAGCAGAGAAAGGAATGCAGGAGAAGGGGACAGAGAGGAGGAAGTGTGGGTGGGACAGGGTGGGCAAGCTCTGAGTGCCAGGAAGAAGAGGAGCAGAAGGGGGTGAGTGGGACAGGGTGGGCAAGCTCTGAGGGCCAGGGAGAAGAGGAGCAGAAGGGGGTGAGTGGGACAGGGTGGGCAAGCTCTGAGGGCCAGGGAGAAGAGGAGCAGAAGGGGGTGAGTGGGACAGGGTGGGCAAGCTCTGAGGGCCAGGGAGAAGAGGAGCAGAAGGGGGTGAGTGGGACAGGGTGGGCAAGCTCTGAGGGCCAGGGAGAAGAGGAGCAGAAGGGGGTGAGTGGGACAGGGTGGGCAAGCTCTGAGGGCCAGGGAGAAGAGGAGCAGAAGGGGGTGAGTGGGACAGGGTGGGCAAGCTCTGAGGGCCAGGGAGAAGAGGAGCAGAAGGGGGTGAGTGGGACAGGGTGGGCAAGCTCTGAGGGCCAGGGAGAAGAGGAGCAGAAGGGGGTGAGTGGGACAGGGTGGGCAAGCTCTGAGGGCCAGGGAGAAGAGGAGCAGAAGGGGGTGAGTGGGACAGGGTGGGCAAGCTCTGAGGGCCAGGGAGAAGAGGAGCAGAAGGGGGTGAGTGGGACAGGGTGGGCAAGCTCTGAGGGCCAGGGAGAAGAGGAGCAGAAGGGGGTGAGTGGGACAGGGTGGGCAAGCTCTGAGGGCCAGGGAGAAGAGGAGCAGAAGGGGGTGAGTGGGACAGGGTGGGCAAGCTCTGAGGGCCAGGGAGAAGAGGAGCAGAAGGGGGTGAGTGGGACAGGGTGGGCAAGCTCTGAGGGCCAGGGAGAAGAGGAGCAGAAGGGGGTGAGTGGGACAGGGTGGGCAAGCTCTGAGGGCCAGGGAGAAGAGGAGCAGAAGGGGGTGAGTGGGACAGGGTGGGCAAGCTCTGAGGGCCAGGGAGAAGAGGAGCAGAAGGGGGTGAGTGGGACAGGGTGGGCAAGCTCTGAGGGCCAGGGAGAAGAGGAGCAGAAGGGGGTGAGTGGGACAGGGTGGGCAAGCTCTGAGGGCCAGGGAGAAGAGGAGCAGAAGGGGGTGAGTGGGACAGGGTGGGCAAGCTCTGAGGGCCAGGGAGAAGAGGAGCAGAAGGGGGTGAGTGGGACAGGGTGGGCAAGCTCTGAGGGCCAGGGAGAAGAGGAGCAGAAGGGGGTGAGTGGGACAGGGTGGGCAAGCTCTGAGGGCCAGGGAGAAGAGGAGCAGAAGGGGGTGAGTGGGACAGGGTGGGCAAGCTCTGAGGGCCAGGGAGAAGAGGAGCAGAAGGGGGTGAGTGGGACAGGGTGGGCAAGCTCTGAGGGCCAGGGAGAAGAGGAGCAGAAGGGGGTGAGTGGGACAGGGTGGGCAAGCTCTGAGGGCCAGGGAGAAGAGGAGCAGAAGGGGGTGAGTGGGACAGGGTGGGCAAGCTCTGAGGGCCAGGGAGAAGAGGAGCAGAAGGGGGTGAGTGGGACAGGGTGGGCAAGGTCTGAGTGCCAGGCAGAGGGCAGAGGGCAGCAGTGCCAGGCGCACTCACGGCGTTGATGGCCAGGTTGCCGCGGGTGTTGGCTGGCGTCACGCCGTAGAGGATGCCGGCGCCGGCGATGGCCCCCACCAGCTGTGCCCCCACGTAGAAGAGCATCCTGAGGAAGGAGATCTGATTGCCCACGAAGAAGGCGATGGTGACCGCGGGGTTGATGTGGGCGCCGCTGATGTGCCCGAAGGCTTGCACCAAGGTGCCGATGGCCAGGCCGAAGGCCAGGGCGATCTGCAGGATGCTGGGCAGGGCTGAAGGCCACTTCAGAGCCGAGCCCAGGCCGATGAAGACGAAGATGAGGGTGGAGATGAACTCCACGAAGACGGAGCGGGCGAAGGCCAGGGTCAGGATCTCCCTCTTCATGGTGGCGGCAGGCGGCGGAGGGCAGGTGGGGAGGGAGGAGGTTTGGCTGGGCTCCGTCGCCAGCCTCTGCCGTCTGCGCCCCGTGGCAGGGCCATACCTATCTATATATGCAACAGCTGCGGGAGCTGCTTACAAGCAGGTGTGGGTGGGGCTGGGGACTTGGCCAGGCCTCCCCGAGCAGCATCTGACACTGGGGAAGTTTCCACCCGAGAAGACCTCGGGAGCCTCTTGGTGAACCAATGACTCAGACCCTGGTGGCATTTTGGGCTCCTTCCCTCTGCAAACAGAGCCCCTGTGGGGTGGCTCCTCCGTGGTCGTTAGATAACAGAGGTTGCATAACCAGCCCCAGGGCCCTCCTCTGCCTTTGCCTTCTGCTGCCTCCTCGACGGCCCTTGGGTGGTTGGGGAGCAGAGGAGCAGCTCCACCTGGGCTTGGGGAGCAGAGGTGCAGCTGGGTCTGTGCCTGGGGAGCAGAGGTGCAGCTGTGTCTGTGCCTGGGCAGCAGAGGTGCAGCTCCACCTGGGCTTGGGGAACAGAGGTGCAGCTGGGTCTGTGCCTGGGCAGCAGAGGTGCAGCTCCACCTGGGCTTGGGGAGCAGAGGTGCAGCTGGGTCTGTGCCTGGGCAGCAGAGGTGCAGCTCCACCTGGGCTTGGGGAGCAGAGGTGCAGCTGGGTCTGTGCCTGGGCAGCAGAGGTGCAGCTCCACCTGGGCTTGGGGAGCAGAGGTGCAGCTGGGTCTGTGCCTGGGCAGCAGAGGTGCAGCTCCACCTGGGCTTGGGGAGCAGAGGTGCAGCTGGGTCTGTGCCTGGGCAGCAGAGGTGCAGCTCCACCTGGGCTTGGGGAGCAGAGGTGCAGCTGGGTCTGTGCCTAAGCAGCAGAGGTGCAGCTCCACCTGAGCAGAGGTGCAGCTGCATAAGCGCTGGGGAGCAGAGGAGCAGCTGTGTCTGTGCCTGGGCAGCAGAGGTTCAGCTCCACCCGGGCTTGGGGAGCACAGGAGCAGCTGTGTCTGTGCCTGGGCAGCAGAGGTGCAGCTGTGTCCAGGCTTGGGGAGCAGAGGAGCAGCTGCATATGCAGTGGGGAGCAGAGGTGCAGCTGGGTCTAGGCTTGGGGAGCAGAGGAGCAGCTGCATATGCAGTGGGGAGCAGAGATGCAGCTGGGTCTAGGCTTGAGGAGCATAGGTGCAGCTGCATCTGTGCCTGGGGAGCAGAGTGCAACTCCACCTGGGCTTGGGGAGCAGAGGAGCAGCTGCATATGCACTGGGGAGCAGAGGTGCAGCTGTGTCTGTGCACGGGCAGCAGAGGTGCAGCTGTGTCTGTGCATGGGCAGCAGAGGTGCAGCTCCATATGGGTTGTGGAACAGAGGAGCAGCTGCTTATGCACTGGGGAGCAGAGGTGAAGGTCCCTCTGGGCTTGGGGAGCAGAGGTGCAGCTGGATCTGGGATGCAGAAATGCAGCTGCATTTGTTCCCAGGCAGCAGAGGTGCAGCTGTGTCTGTGCATGGGGAGCAGAGGTGCAGCTGCAGCAGGGCCTGGGCAGCAGAGGGGCAGTTGTGTCTGTGGCTGGGCAGCAGAGGTGCAGCTGCAGCAGGGCTCAGAAGCTGGCACTGGGCTGGAGGAGCTCTCCCAGGGCAGGGCTTCCACTGCGTGCAGCTGGCAGGGGGTGGTGAAACCTGAAGGCGAAGCTGAGCAGCTGGAGCTGCTGCCAGGCTGCCAAGGCAGCTCCATGCCAGGGCACAAGTGGCTTGCAGTTGTCTTCAGGGGTGGGTGGCAGCAGGATGGGCAGTTGCTGTTGGCAGAGGAGCAGGGCAGGGCTGAGGGCTCTGGCCAGGAAAGCATCCCCAAGGCTGTGCTGGGCAGGGGCTGAGGGGCCTGGAGCATCTCAGCAGCAACCCTGCTGGGGCTTGGAGCAGCCTGAGCTGGTTGGAGGTGTCCCTGTGAGTGCAGGGGGGGTGGGCAGAGGAGCCTGGGGGGTCCCATCCCAGCTGCAGCACTCTGGGACTCTGTGCTCTGTCCCCTGCAGGAAGGTTGAGGGCCTTGGGGGTCTCCTCTGGAGAGGAGCAGCCTGGGGGGGACCTGCTGAGTGCTGCTCCGGGGTGGGTGGCAGGAGGATGGGGCCAGGCTGTGCTGAGTGGTGCCCAGGGACAGGCCAAGGGGCAGTGGGCACGAAGGGGATGCCAGGAGGTTCCAGCTGGAGATGAGGAGGGACTTGTGTGGCTGGAGGCTGGTGGAGCCCTGGAGCTGCCCAGAGAGGTGCTGGAGCCTCCATCTCTGGAGCCATTCCAGACCCCCCCCCGCCTGGCTGTGCCTCTGTGCCAGCTGCCCTGGGTGCCCCTGCTGTGGCAGGGGGCTTGGGCTGGCTGATCTCCAGGGGGGTCCCTTCCAACCCCAACCATTCTGAGCTCCTGCACAGAGGCTGCCTGGGGTGGTGGAGCTCACCCTGGTGGCTCTGAGCCTGCTTGGGGACTTCTTTGTTGTCTTTCTGCTTTGCTGCTGCTGGCAGAGCCCTGGGTGTGGGTCCCAGAGGCGCTGGGGGGTGCCCAGGAGGTGCCAGGGTGGCTCCTGTCTCTGTCAGCTCAGGCTCTCCTCTTCTATTTTCTGCCTTTCAAGCTCTTGCTCAACCAGGTTGTGCCCCTGGGGATGCCAGCAGGCAGCCAGGGGCTGTGTATGGGCACACTCAGGACATGTTTGTGGCTCCTTTCATGTCCCTGTGGCTCTGCCCTCCACCTCAGGGTGTCCACCCTGCAGGTTCTGGGCTGGCAGGGGGTGGAGGGGGAAGGTCTTGGTGCTGTGCCAGGCTGAGCCGCTGGGGACTGAGGGCTTTGGGTGGGAAGAGGCTGTGGTGGCACCGGGGAGGGGCTGTGGAGGGAGGGTGAGGAGGGGCAGTGGTCTGAAACTGGAGCAGGGTGGAGTGAGGTTGGAGACATCAGGAGGAAGCTGCTCAGGGTGAGGGTGGTGGCAGAGTGGCACAGGTTGGCCAGAGAAGCTGTGGGCACCTCAGCCCTGGAGGTGCTCAGGGACAGGTTGGAGGAGGCCTTGAGCTGCCTGGGGTGGTGCAGGTGTTGTGCCCAAGGCAAGGGGGGGGTTGGAACTGGATGGTCTTGAAGGTCCTTTCCAACCCAACCCCTTCTGCAGTTCCATGGACCTCTTTGGCTGCTTGGCAGCCTTGTGCCAGGCTCAGATGGCTTTGGGTGCCAGCTCTGCTCTCCTTGCTTGCCTGATTGCATCCTGCCTTCCTCAGGCAGTGCCCCACAGCTGCCCAAAGCTCCTGCGAGCAGCAGCTGGACTGCAGCAGCTGCAGAGCAGAGCCCTGCATGGAGGAGCTTGGCAGAGCCACCTCAGTCCTCTGTGAAGCCAAAGGGATGAGTTGGGTTAGAAGGACCTCCAAGATCGTCCATGTCCCACCCCCTGCCATGGGGGTTCCACCAGCCCAGGGTCTCAAGGCCTCAGCCAGCCTGGCCTGGAACACCTCCAGGGAGGGACCCCCAAAAGTCATCCAGTTCCACCCCCACCCTGCAGTCAGCAGGGGACATCCCCAGCCCCAGGCCAGGTTGCTCAGAGCCTTCTTCAGCCTCACCTTGAAGACCTCCAGGGATGGGCACTGAGTCACCTCCCTGGGCAGCCTCCTGCAGGCCTTCCCCAGCCTCCTGGGGCAGAACTTGCTCCTCACACCCAACCCAAAGCTGCTCCTCAGGGCAAGGAGAGAAGACCACAGGGATTGTGAGGTGCTCCTGTGGTGGTGCTCTGCTGACAGTCCCCCTGGGATGCTTCTGTGCTCCTTCTGGGGTGCTCCTTTGGTACTCCTATGGTGCTTCTGTGGTCCTCCTGTGGTGTTCTCCTGTGATGTTCTCCTGTGGGGGTCCTCCTGGGGTGGTCTCCTCTGACACTCTTGTGATGTTCCTGTGTTGTTCTCCTGTTGGTGCTCCTGTAGTGTCCTCCTGTGCTGTCCTCCTGTGTGGTCCTCCTGTGTGGTCCGTCTGTGTGGTCCTTCTGTGTGGTCCTCCTGTGCTGTCCCCCTGTGTGGTTCTTCTGTGGTCCTCCTGTGTGGTTCTCCTGTGGTCCTCCTGTGTGGTCCTCCTGTGTGGTTCTCCTGTGTGGTTCTTCTGTGTTCCTCCAGTGCTGTCCTCCTGTGTGGTCCTCCTGTGCTGTCCGGTGCAGCTGCTCTCCTGTGGTCCTCCNGCTGTCCTCCTGTGTGGTCCTCCTGTGTTGTCCTTCTGTGTGGTCCTTCTGTGTGGTCCTCCTGTGCTGTCCCCCTGTGTGGTTCTTCTGTGGTCCTCCTGTGTGGTTCTCCTGTGGTCCTCCTGTGTGGTTCTCCTGTGTGGTTCTTCTGTGTTCCTCCAGTGCTGTCCTCCTGTGTGGTCCTCCTGTGCTGTCCTCCTGTGTGGTCCTTCTGTGTGGTCCTCCTGTGCTGTCCTCCTGTGTGGTTCTCCTGTGGTCCTCCTGTGTGGTTCTCCTGTGGTCCTCCTGTGTGGTCCTCCTGTGCTGTCCTCCTGTGTGGTCCTTCTGTGCTGTCCTCCTGTGCTGTCCTCCTGTCCTCCTCCTGTGGTGCTTTGACTTCATCTTCCCACCACAGCCCAAGCCCCAGGCTCAGCAGACAGCCCTGGAGAGCCTCCATGGGCTCCATTCCAGCCTCACTTCTGCTGCTGGTGCTGCAGCCCAGCTCTGCTGTCCTGGAAATTGCCTCTCCCCTGCTCTGCTGGGGAGAAAGTTTTGCAAGCTTCTATTTCAAGGCCTCCTGGGCAGCTGCCAGCTGCAGTAATTGCTCTGCCACTTCCCTTCAGCCCTGCCTCTGCTTCCAGCTGGATCAAATCCTTCTGCTTCTCATCCTCCAAACCCTTTGGGCTGCTGCCCACCGCCAGCTACCTGCTGCCTGTTGTTGGCAGCTCCTCAGGCTCATGCCAGGGAACCATCAGCGAGCCTCAGCTGGGGAGATGCTGGGGAGGGGCCTGGAACAGCTCAGGAGGAGAGCTTGAGGGGCTTGAGGCTTCTTCTCCAGCTCTACCTGGGCTTGGGCAGCAGAGGTGCAGCTCTACCTGGTTTGGAGAGCAGAGGTGCAGCTCCATATGGGTTGTGGAGCAGAGGCGCAGCTGCATCTGGGCTTGGAGAACAGAGATGCAGCTCCATAGTGCTTGGGGAGCAGAGGTGCAGCTGCATCTGTGCCTAGGAAGCAGAGGTGCAGCTCCATAGTGCCTGGGGAGCAGAGGTGCAGCTGCATCTGTGCCTAGGAAGCAGAGGTGCAGCTCCATAGTGCCTGGGGAGCAGAGGTGCAGCTGCATCTGTGCCTAGGAAGCAGAAGTGCAGCTCCATAGTGCCTGGGGAGCAGAGGTGCAGCTGCATCTGTGCCTAGGAAGCAGAAGTGCAGCTCCATAGTGCTTGGGGAGCAGAGGTGCAGCTGCATCTGTGCCTAGGAAGCAGAAGTGCAGGTCCATATGGGTTGAGGAGCAGAGTTGCAGCTGCACCTGTGCCTAGGGAGCAGAGGTGCAGCTCCATAGTGCCTGGGGAGCAGAGGTGCAGCTGCATCTGTGCCTAGGAAGCAGAGGTGCAGCTCCATAGTGCCTGGGGAGCAGAGATGCAGCTGCATCTGTGCCTAGGAAGCAGAGGTGCAGCTCCATAGTGCCTGGGGAGCAGAGGTGCAGCTGCATCTGTGCCTAGGAAGCAGAGGTGCAGCTCCATAGTGCCTGGGGAGCAGAGATGCAGCTGCATCTGTGCCTAGGAAGCAGAGGTGCAGCTCCATAGTGCCTGGGGAGCAGAGGTGCAGCTGCATCTGTGCCTAGGAAGCAGAAGTGCAGCTCCATAGTGCCTGGGGAGCAGAGGTGCAGCTGCATCTGTGCCTAGGAAGCAGAGGTGCAGGTCCATAGGGGTTGAGGAGCAGAGTTGCAGCTGCACCTGTGCCTAGGGAGCAGAGGTGCAGCTCCATAGTGCCTGGGGAGCAGAGGTGCAGCTGCATCTGTGCCTAGGAAGCAGAAACGCAGCTCCATATGGGTTGGGGAGCAGAGGTGCAGCTCTACCTGGGTTTGTAGAGCAGAGATGCAGATCCATATGGGTTGAAGAGCAAAGGTGCAGCTCCATAGTGCTTGGGGAGCAGAGGTGCAGCTGCATCTGTGCCTGGGGAACAGAGATGCAGGTCCATAGTGCCTGGGGAGCAGAGGTGCAGCTCCATATGGGTTGGGGAGCAGAGGTGCAGCATTAGGGAGCAGAGGTGAAGCTCCCTCTGGGCTTGGGGAGCAGAGCTGCAGCTTGATCTGTGCCTGGGGAGCAGAGTTTCAGCTGGATCCAATCCCTCTGCCTCATCCTCCAATCCCTTTGGGCTGCTGCCCACTGCCAGCTACCTGCTGCTTGTTGTTGGCAGCTCCTCAGGCTGCGTCAGCCAAGAAGCAGCAGGGAGCTGGGAGAGCTTCTCCTGGGTCCCCACCTGTGGCACTGGGTTGGAAGGGACCCTCAAAGCTCCTCCTGGCCAAAGGAGCAGGGACAGCCCCAACTAGAGCAGGCTGCCCAGGGCCACACTGAGTCTGATCTTTAATGCTTCCAGGGATGGGGCCTGGGCAACCCCTTCCAGTGTTCCACCACCCTCATGGTGCAGAACTTCTGATGTCCAACCCCAAATCTGCCCTGCTCCAGCTCCAGGCCCTCACCTCTCAGCCTGCCACACTCAGCCCTTGCCCCAAGTCCCTCCCCAGCTCTCCTGGAGCCCTTCAGCTCCTGCCAGGCTGCTCTAAGCTCTCCCTGCAGCCTTCTCCTCTGCAGCCTCAACAGCCTCAGCCTCTTGACCTCCACCCTTGAGGTGTTGCTCAGCACTGATCAGATCCCTCCTCAATCTCCTCTCCAGCTCTCCTCCACTCTGCACATCCTGCTCCAGTGCTCCACCAGGCTCAGAGCAAGGAAGGTCCTGCTCAGGCTGCTGGAGGAGTGCAGTGGCCTGGGGGAGGTTCATTGTGTGACCTCCTGCTCAGCCTCTGCTGTCTATCAGCCTCAGCAGCTCCTAAAGAGCCTCCTGGCACCTGAGCAGGGCTGGTGGAGCCCCCAGGATTCATGGACTCCTCCTCTGCACTCTCCCTCTCTCCTCTCCCAGCTCCAAGCCATTGTCCCTCTCCTGCCCCCCACAGCCTCGTCCCAGCTCCCTCCCCAGCTCTCCTGCAGCCCTTCAGCTCCTGCCAGGCTGCTCCAAGCTCTCCCTGCAGCCTTCTCTGCTCCAGGCTCTGACCTCCCCCCCACGGGCAGGGACACATCCCCCTGGCCCAGGTTGCTCCAGGGATGGAGCCTTGACCACAGCCCTGGGCAGCCTGTGCCAGCCTCTGCCCAGCCTCCTGATGCAGAACTTCTCCTGATGTCCAACCCAGCCCCACCCTGCTCCAGCTCCAAGCCATTGTCCCTCTCCTGTCCCCCCCAGCCCTTCTCCCCACTCCCTCCCCAGCTCTCCTGGAGCCCTTCAGCTCCTGCCAGGCTGCTCCAAGCTCTCCCTGCAGCCCAGGTTCAGCCAGCTCTGCCAGGCTGTGGCTCCCAGCAGCCTTCCCCCCCCCTACCCCAGCTGCCTGGGAGATAAAAATCAGCCCAGGCTGGGAATGCTGCAGACATCTTCCAGCCCTGCCATGCAAAGCCTCTTCCTCCTGAGGCTCTTTGTCTGCCTCTCCTCCCTGAGCCCTCCCTGCTTGCCTCCCTCTGATGCCTTCCCCACCTCGAGCAGGTGTTGAGAAGGTTTCCACAGCTTCCTCCTCCTGGCTGAGTGCCCTCCCAGGACCTTGTCTGAACTGAGAAGTGGCTTTGATGTGTCAGATGGGATGGAATTGGGCAAGCTGGAGAGGAGGCACCGAGCAGATCCCTGCTGACAGAAGGACACCTACGTGGCAGGGTCACGCATGCCTTGCTTCACCCCTGGGCTCTGGCAGGCCAGGAGGGTTTTTGGCAGGGAGGAAAGGTTCAGCCTCCCCTGCACCAGGTTCAGCCTCCCCTGCCGCAGGCTCAGCTCCCCTGCAGCCGGCTCATCCTTCCCTGCAGCAGGGTCAGCTCCTCTGCAGGCTCAGCCTCCTCTGCAGCAGCCTCAGCCTCCCCTGCAGGCTCAGCCTCCTCTGCAGCAGCCTCAGCCTCCCCTGCAGGCTCAGCCTCCTCTGCAGCAGCCTCAGCCTCCCCTGCAGGCTCAGCCTCCTCTGCAGCAGCCTCAGCCTCCCCTGCAGGCTCAGCCTCCTCTGCAGCAGCCTCAGCCTCCCCTGCAGGCTCAGCCTCCTCTGCAGCAGCCTCAGCCTCCCCTGCAGGCTCAGCCTCCTCTGCAGCAGCCTCAGCCTCCCCTGCAGGCTCAGCCTCCCCTGCAGCAGATTCAGCTCCCCTGCACCAGGCTCAGCTCCTCTGCAGGCTCAGCCTCCTCTGCAGCAGCCTCAACCGCCCCTGCAGGCTCAGCAACTCTGCAGCAGGTTCAGCTCCCCTGCAGCAGGCTCATCCTTCCCTGCAGCAGGTTCAGCTCCTCTGCAGGCTCATCCTCCTCTGCAGCAGCCTCAGCCTCCCCTGCAGGCTCAGCCTCCTCTTCCTCACTGCAGCTGCCACACAACTGCCGCAGCCTCAACCCCCTCCCTGCCTGCCCTGGGCAGGGGAGGGCTGAGGGACCCCAGGCCACGGTGGGGGTGCAGGGTTGGCTGCGTGGGAGGCAGGCAGCCTGTGCCTCATCCTGGCCTGGGGCCCTGCCGAGGCTCTGCCTCGCCCAGCAGCTGTGTGTCATTAGCTGGCTACGTGTGCTGGGCCTCGGCCTCCTCAGCTGCTGACTCCATCCCTCAGCCCTCCCTGGGCTGCTCTTCCTTTGCCCATTCCCTCGGCAGCTTTCTGGGTGACTTTGGCTCCATC
>WAAF01015877.1:0-31923 GCA_013400475.1 Tricholaema leucomelas
GCATTCCTGCCTACCTTCCTCTTTTTGGGGAAGTGTTTCTTTAACATAGTTGTAATACTGTGAAGCTAAGAGAGATAATAGAAACTTGGTCTACACGATTACCAGGTTTTGCACAGTTGACAGTTTGTAAGGAATTTTGAATGGAAGGGTTGATGAAAGTGATCAAAGAATTTGCCCGTTGAGCAATGCAGAACACTTGAAATAATTTAGCTGTAGTATTTTTCTTCTCCCCTTAGCTGTCATTTCAAGGTCTCCCATTATACTCAGTAATGTTTATAATCGCAGAATTAAGCAGGTTGGAAAAGACCTTCGAGGTCGAGTCCAACCCACCACGTAACACCTTCCAATTAACTTAAGTGCTGTGGTTTAGTTAATGATATTGGAAGAAGTTGTTGTACTTCACGGATTCCAAGCAAGGCTTCTCTTGAAATAAAAAGACTTGGTATTGTGTTCAGTTTACTATACCTTTAAGTTATATATAAGCAAAGATTACATTGGAATGCATACTTTTATATGCAAAACCAGAGGAGATTACTAATCTCAGATTATTTATCTGTTTTGCTGTGAGGGTTGCCATCCATACAACTTGGGAAAACACTGCAAGTGCATAGAGATGGTGTTTAGCTTTTGGTTTCCTTTGAAACGTGAGAATCAAGAGATAAGCTCTTTATATTGCTTTCAGTTCAGTAAAACACATACACGATATGGTTTTCAACATTTACAGATTTTAAACAGGGTGTTACTACTCAGCTTCTTATCTTAAGCAATGTATTGTTAGATAGAAAGCTTTGTAAGAGCAGTGGGCTTTTGTTGGGCTTCTGGGCCCTTCCTGAAGCAGGAACAGGCAGACCAGTAGTGTGATAATTGAGATAACTTTGTGTTTGTACTGGTTGTTGGTTTTTTAATAAGCTTTCTATCCTGTTTACTCTCCTTACCAGAAACACTTAAATTTAGTAGTTCAAATACCAGCCGTCTTGCACACTTTGTTTTCACCTGATTAAATTAATCCTTTCCTTTATCTCTTGCGTTTTAACTATTAACTTGATTAGACTTCTAATTGCTTATCCATAATTCATTTCAGTATTCAGTCAATTGCTGTTGTAGCCACTAGAGGGGGAGAAGTGCTTCCCTGTAAGTAGTGTATGACAGTGCGAGGGCCTCTGTGAGATGAGGTTTAAAGAACAGCTAATTCGTCTGCTAAGCTTAGGGGTGCAGTTTGAAGACACAGATGAGCTCAGACCTAAAAGCCTTTGCCACGGTGAAGGTCAAAATATCCTGAAGGCTGTTCTGGTTTTTGTGTTGGCTGGCAAGGGTTATTTGCCACCTGCTTCAGACTTCACTTTGTTTTCAGATTTGAGGTACATCAAGTTACACCCTTCATGGCTGTTACTGTATGTCTGCAAGATTTTTTTTCAGATTCAGGGAGATAAGCAAGCATTCTTTCTCCCACTGATGTTTTGTGTGACAGCAGCTTTGTAAATTTGTAAGGTTTTTTTACCTCCTTTCCTGAAACTTTAATTTCCATAATTTTCTGTGATTTGAGTTTGTGATCTTCGATGCTCTTCAAAAGGCTTTGTTCCTGTTCCGTTTAGTATATATCCTGAATAAGATTTGTGACTTGTCTGTGAAACTGCTATGTGCCAAATAACAAATTACTACTCTGTTGAAGGTTGCAGATCTGGATGATGAATTTGCTGAATTGGTTCTAGGAGAACATAGTGAAGATTTTGACTTAATACCAGCTGACAAGGTACTTCTTACACTTCAGTATTTATAAATAAGTTCTTACTGGCTGATAACTCTGAAGGACTTCCTTTGGCACAAACAGGTTATGATTTTGCAGATGTACATTTTTTTAATAAAATAATCACACCAGTTTTTGGACTGTGTTTACAGTACTGTGTATTTAGGACAAAGCATATTCAAGCTTAGTATGAATTTTAGACAAGAATGCACTAACTGCAATTCTCAGATCTGTTGGACACACCTTTAAAACCAGGCTACTTTATGGGTGGCTGTTCTGGTTTTTTTTTTTTGTGTGTGTGTGATTTTTTTTTGGATTTTGAGTGGTTTTTTTTGGGGGGGTTTTTTGGTTGTTTTTTATTTGTTTCCTTTTGCTTTTATTGTTGGGCTTCTATTGCTCTGGGGGATGGGTTTTGCTGGTGGTTTGTTTTTTGGTTTTTTTGGGTTTTTTTTGTTAAGTTATGCTGCTGCAAAAGAGTTTAGGGAAAGGCAAATGAAATTGCCAAGTAAAGCCAGTGCAGTTTGTGTCTGAGCTGCCAGTTCTTACTAACAAAAGTAGCATCTCAGCCACTACAAATTAGTTAGATCTTCAGCCACTGCTTGTCAAGAGTGGTGCAGCATTCTGCATTGGAAGGACTGTTAGACTAAAACAGCTACAGATCTGCATGAAATGTTTAGAAATCTTAACATAAGTGTCTCCTGTTTCATTTGGGTTTATGGTTTGGAGCTTGTGAAAAGCAGTGAATGGAGTTTGTATGAGTCATGTTGCATTTACAGACATACATTTTTGTGGATTTGTTAGCATATCTGATAGCTGGAATACAGTTAAAGGCTAAATCATAGTTCACATAGTTCACATCTTTTTTTGCAGCTGCAGTCTGCTATCCGCAGAATCACACTGGCTCAAAAAGCAGTACCTGTGCTCTGTGGCAGTGCTCTGAAGAACAGAGGAGTGCAGCCGTTGATGGATGCTGTCATTATGTATTTGCCTGCACCAAATGAACGCTCATATGAGTTTCTGTAAGTACAGGGTTAGAAAAAATAAGTAGGAAAGCATAGAAGGAGAAAATGAAAAGTACTGACAAAGCATTCGTATCTTTGGAAAAACTTATTGGTTTTAGGTATTAACAGTAGGGATGTGCAGACATAAAACCACACTTGTGTACTGAATCTCCCTTGGTTGCTGTAACTGGAATTGTAAGCATTTATCTTGGTTGTCAAACTTGTGCTTTAGAGTTCTGACAACACTCTTCATTTTACAAAATTGGGATCTCAAGATCCTCTTTAGTATAGGATAAATCACATCATACCTATTCTACTGGAGGCAAACTGGTTAAGTTAGTATTTTTTTCTATAAATTATGACTTTAAACAAGTGCCTCTCTTTAATATTACACTTAGAAATGTCTTAGATGAGTGGAAACCATAGAATCAGCCAGGTTGGAAGAGACCTCCAAGATCAGCCAGTCCAACCTAGCACTCAGCCCTGTCCAGTCAACTAGACCATGGCATTAAGTGCCTCAAATTTAGGCAAGCAGGAGTTTGAGTGGATTGATTGTACAGGTATGCTTTTTGTTGTGCTTTTTATTTTACAGACAGTGGTACAAGGATGATCTGTGTGCCCTGGCATTTAAAGTTCTTCATGATAAATGTCGTGGTCCTCTAGTTTTCATTCGCGTTTACTCAGGGTCACTGAAACCTCAGTCAGCTGTATATAATATCAACAAAAGTTGCACGTGAGTAAGATAGAGGTGTGGATTAATGCAGTGTTGGACTGTCTGTTGAAAGTCCTGAGTAATACAAGAATTTAATTTTCAGGGAGAGAATGAGCCGGCTGCTCCTGCCTTTTGCTGATCAGCAAATTGAAATACCATCACTTATGCCTGGCAACATTGCCCTTACGGTTGGGTTAAAGCAGGTAATGGAAAATACTGATTCTGTAAGGAAGTTTTGTTTTGCTAGCGTGCTTTCTACTTCTGTGGTGGTGTACCTCAGATATGTGCTTCATTATTGTGACATATGTAAACTTCCTTTGTTTGAAGTCCGTGTGCTTCTAAAATGAAATACTACAATGTACAAATGTCAGTAATTAATTTGGGAGATGCAGTGCTGGTTTCATAGAAAGGACTAAAGCCTGAAGACTTTTGAGCTTAGATTTATATTGTAACTCTCAAAATACAATGTGATACCATGGAGAGACGTCTGAGGAAGGAGAGTGATGTACCAAATAAGTTACCCAAAAGCAACAGGTTAACTTAATTTAAAGCAAATTTGCTTCATGCTTATTTCCATTAGTGTGCTAGTTCAGTGTTATATTGTCTGAACAGGCTGCATAGATCTCATTCACACAGATTTTCTAAACTGTAGCTAACTTTTATGTGCATAAGTAAGTTTTCATTTACCAGTACTGTTCATTGTGGTTTTATATCTTGACTGGTAAGTTGGATTTAAAATTCAGTGAACTGAACAAAGAAATATTAGTCTAAATTTCAACACAGTTTCTTCTTTCAGATAACTGAAATTATCTGAAGGGAGAAGTTACAGTAATTGTAAATAAGTGGGTTTGATTGTTTGTGCTTTTTTTTTCCATACCCCCTACTCTGCTCCCTCTGTGACTTGTGGGTCACTGGTTATTGATCTCTAGAGTGCCACTGGAGATACCATAGTATCATCAAAGTCTTCAGCAGTAGCTGCAGCACGCCGAGCTGGAAGGGATGCTGGAGGAGACAACAGGTCTAGCAGTGACATAGAGAGCCTTTTGCTGGCAGGTGTTGAGATACCTGACCCTGTCTTCTTCTGTACAATTGAACCTCCTTCAATGGCCAAACAACAAGGTACAACATAATCTATCTGAGAGTATGATAAGTCTACAAATGAGGTATTCAAGCATATTTTTCTGTAAGAGGAATAGTACTCAACCTCATTCTCTGCACACCTGGTTGACATGAGTGAGATGCAGATTTATCAATCTGTGATTTAATAAGGCTGATTTTGGTGTTTGGTAAAGATTGGCACAATTCAGGTTGTAGTTGTTGGTATCTGTTATCTGTTGCTGTTAACTTTGTCAAGGAGTACCAGTGCTTTTCTCAGTTTTGTGTCTGTAGAAGTGATAGCTCTTCCCTTTGAAATAAGACATGGAGGTGTTTTCAGTTCCTATTGTCATGCTTAGGTTTGCTGCAGTCACGATGGTGTACTGTACATAGTGTTTGAGTACAAACCTGAAATGTGATTTGGTTTGTTTTCATCTTTTTTCACCAGTTTTACTGTGTGTTGTAAAGTCTTCACTTAGCAAGAATTCTGTGCATCTGGTTAGGATTCACCTGTGCAGCTGACCTGTAATCTTACTGCCTCTTCCAAGAATCTGCACTGGAGAATTTGTTTTCATTTGACTGTTTTTTACTGCATTTGACTATTTCCCTGGAAGTGTTTAAAAAGAGACTGGATATGGTACTTGATGCCATCATTTGTTTGATTAGATGGTATTGGGTGATAGGTTGAACTTGATAGTTTTGAAGGTCATCTTCAGCCCGATTAATTCTGTGATTCTGTGATTTTTTGGAAATAAGTACTTTGAAATCTTCATTCCAACAAAGATGAACTCAATTGGATGTGAACGGGAGAAAGAACAATTACCAGCGTGCAGTAGGAAGGAATGAAACAAGGCAGAATGCAGATCTGTAGCAATATATCTGCAGGCTGAAACAGTGACTTGTAAGGTTTTGAGATGTTTGAATTTTTTTGTTGGCTTTATTGTTGTTTTTTTTTTCAAGGACTGTAAGGTAGATAAATGCAGTCGGCTGTAAATTTAGCACTGTATAGTTGCTTTCCTGTGACTGCCTTCCTTAGCATTTAAGATAACAGGGAATCACTGAAAATTTGCATTTCAGTCTTTTCATGCTGAACTCGTCTTCGAATATTTAGGTAAATCATATAATCACTATTTTCTTAAGAGAGAGCAGTACTTTTTGTTGACTTAAGGAAGCACTTACAAGTTACATTTTATGTTCATTTAAATACAAAATACCTACTCCGCAAGTAGTATTTTTAATAACTAAATAAGCATTCTGTAGTGTGCAGTTAATTTCTTGGAGAGAATCAGAAGTTGCAAGTTGCTTGTTGTTTTAGTGGACTGCCAAAATCTGGATTTCTCTAGAGTTCTTTTGATTCCTTCTGGGAATGAGATTTGACCTTACAAAGGAAGTGATGTTTAGACATTCATTGTGTTTCTCAAGTTATTGAAGTCTCTTTAGATGTAATGTTTGATATTTATGTACAGACTTGGATAATGCGTTGAGCTGCCTTCAACGTGAAGATCCAAGTTTAAAAGTGAAGCTAGATCCTGACACAGGACAAGTAAGATGAATTTTCTATTGCTCACCTTCTAACCAAGCTTTTATCTTAGAGCTGTCAAGACCACTCTTTGGTTAATTCATTTACATAGAGATATCCTTGAATAAATAGGAACTGTCTAAGTGCACTCTCTAAGTGTTTGCATCATGTATGTACAAAGTTCTGTGCATCAAACTAACGTGCTTTAGTCTTCAAGATACTGTAAGGTCACCTTCTATATAGTGGTCATAGTAGTTGTAATTACCCTATCACTTACATGGTGTTCAGGTCTGTTGACCTTAAGCAGTCATATTTCCTCTCTAGGCTTCTTAGAATTACTTCTAAGAGAGTATGAAGAGCGTGCAAGTCTGTTCTTAAGCAGTTGGTAGTAAAATCAGAGTCTTCCATGATTTTTCTCTTCTTGGCTCTCTTCTTACTAGACTATTCTTTGTGGCATGGGAGAACTACATATAGAGATCATTCACGACAGGATCAAACGTGAATATGGAATTGAAACTTATTTAGGACCTCTTCAAATAGCGTACAGAGAAACAATCCTAAATGCTGCCCAAGCTACAGGTATGACTGAATGGAAGGAACATATATTTTTTTTCTGTTTTTATAGCTTGTTTTTTTTTTCTGGTTTATAGCTGGGGTTGTTTAGCCTGGAGAAGAGGAGGCTCAGGGGTGACCTTATTGCTGTCTACAACTACCTGAGGGGTGGTTGTAGCCAGGGGGAGGTTGCTCTCTTCTCTCAGGTGGCCAGCGCCAGAATGAGAGGACACAGCCTCAGGCTGCGCCAGGGGAAATTTAGGCTTGAGGTGAGGAGAAAGTTCTTCACTGAGAGAGTCATTGGCCACTGGAATGGGCTGCCCAGGGAGGTGGTGGAGTCGCTGTCCCTGGAGCTGTTCAAGGCAGGATTGGACGTGGCACTTGGTGCCATGGTCTAGCCTTGAGCTCTGTGGTGAAGGGTTGGACTTGATGATCTGTGAGGTCTCTTCCAACCCTGATGATACTATGATACTTCAAATGATGTTATGGGTAATTTTCAGATTAAGTTTGTGGGTTTCTTTGTTTTTTCCAAATGGTTGATTTACCTTTTTTTTTTTTTTTTTTAAAAACTTTTTTTCCCCCCTGCAGATATATTGGACAAAACAGTAGGAGATAAAAGACACTTTGTAACTGTGGAATTAGAGGTGAGGCCCAGGGTAGTGGAAAGAGCAACCACAAAACCTACCATTGAGTATGCTGCGAGTGTCACTGAAGTGCTATCCGAAGAACTACAAGGAGCTGTAGAAAATGGAATCGCAAACTCATGCGTTCAAGGTAAAGGAAGTCCTATGGCAGCTATACTGGTCTAACATTTCTGTGAGAGGCAATTTATGTAGGAGTGAAAACTCCTTGGCAGCTTGAGAAATAAAAGACAGTAGGTATTAATATTGGGTGCAAAGGAAAAATCTATTTCCTTAACGACACAGATTGCCTAACACCCTTTTCCTTTGGGCAGGAACGGAGGTCAGCATGCCTTTAGTTTTAAGGTTTGTTTTTTAATCTGGTATTGTAAGAGATAAAGCATTTACTTGATGATACCATGTAAGCTTCAGTGATGTGACAGAAGTGGTTTTGGAAGCCAACATGTACAGACCACATTTCCATTAGTTACTAACAAGTTCTTTTTTTTCTTTTTTCAAATACAGCATGCCTGTGAAAGCATATAATAAATAGCCTCACCTTCTTTCTGGGTATAGGCTTTCTAAAGGTCTAAAAGCATTCTTTGTGTCTGATTAGAAAATAGAAAGTATTCAGTGACCTGTGACCAGAGAACCATCCCTCACAGCAAAATGAATAGGCAGTAGACTGATAAATGAGAATTATTAAGCAGCAGTATGAGGTGTTTCTCCATATTGCTTTGTCGATTTGGGATTCATATCTCATCTCTGGCTGTGGAATGAGTCTTCACTATGTGCTTTTTTTCACACTCCTTGATACTTCCAAACTGTGCTGTCTCCAGACTGAGACTCATGGAATGAAGTGCTTTTTTAAAAGTAAATTTAAGTAGATCTGGCCATGTTCTTTGTAAGGATTAAAAAACCACCACATGTGTTTTTTCTCTCAGATATGGGTCAGACCTCCTCTCCAGTCTAATATGGTTTTTGGTCTGGTTCAGAGTCCTGTGTTGGAGGGAGATAACCTGCCTAGGACACTAGATCTAGTTCATCTGTGATGGAACAGGTTGCCCAGGGAGGTTGTGGATGCTTCCTCCCTGGAGGCGTTTAAAGCCAGGCTGGATGAGGCCTTGAGCAGCCTGCTCTAGTGGGAGGTGTCCCTGCCTATGGCAGGGGGTTGGAGCTGGATGATCCTTGAGGTCCCTTCCAACCTAAACCATTCTATGATTCTATGATTCTGTGATTCTATGAATCAAGTTAATGCTTGAGTTTTGGTAGTGGTGTAGTATCAGGCTTTGCAGTGATGATACTGTGTTGAAAAAGAAATGGAGAGGATACTCTGGCTTCTAGTTATAAAAAGTTTAACTATTTCAAGTCTTGTTTCAATACACAAGTTTTAGATATTGTAATGTTATTTAAAAACTCCATTTTGGGAACAGTTGTGTGGATGAGCACACTAAGGAACTTCTGTTTCTGAAAGTTATTGAATCGTTTTAGCAAAGAAAGTATGAGTCTGCATTCTTCTGACTATTTTGGCAAAGCTAGGTAATAACACAGTCACAAACTGAGGAACCAGACCAGCTGTAATACCCTTGAAGGAAGAAAGGAAAAAGAGAGGGAAAAGAGAAAAGAAAGCTGCTCCAAATTATTCCCGAACCCTTTTTGCATATTCTGAAAAGTGAATGTGCCATTTCCTTTTTCCGTAACCACCCCCCCAACTCCTTTTTTCCTAGGACCCTTGCTTGGATTCCCAGTTCAGAATATAGATGTTACAGTGCAATTGCTTACTGTGCACCCCAACACCTCTCACACAATGGTATCAGCTTGTGTCTCCCGTTGCATACAAAAGGTCAGTGAAACTGTAAGCTGCTGCAGGACACAGTAGCATTGCATACTACTGGGAAAACAAATGTCTATCAATGTCTGCCAGTGGTTCTTCTCTGATAGCATAATGCCCTTGCTGAAGACTTCATAGAGAATTCACCAGGCAGTGTTAGATGGAGTTATCTGTATCAATTTAAAAAAATAAAAGAGAGTTAACAGAACTCTCTCCCTTCTGTGTAGGCTTTGAAAAAAGCTGGTATACAAGTACTGGAGCCACTCATGAACCTTGAAATCACAGTAAGTGAAGATCATCTCAGTGCAGCACTCGCTGACCTTGCACAGCGGAGAGGTAGTATTAAGGAAATCCAGAGTCGCCAAGATAACAGAGTTGTGGTTGCTACAGTTCCCTTAGCAGAAACCATGGTATGTAGTTGTCTTGTTAATGGCAAAACACAAATCTGCTCTTTTTTATGTGCTTAAAAATAATTAGGTTTCAGTTCACTTTACCTGATATAGGTGACTAAGTTTGGATGTTTTTTTATTGCATTTTAAATACATCTGGTATTGGGTTTTGTGCCAGATTGAGATTATTAAACCAGAGTATATTGTATTGCAAGTGAGAGAAGTAGTAAATACTACATAACCAGGTTTTCTAGAGAATAGCTTCTTTAAAAGTATTATTAGGCTGATATATATTGCACCTTTAATGCAATATTATTAATTAACTTACTAGTGTATCTTGCAGCATACTTCTGTGACCTAAGCAGCTTTCTCTGCTAACTTGCCTTCCTTTTATCCTAAACTGAATGATCTGCATTCTTCATTTTGTCCAGGGCTACTCTACAGTTTTGCGTTCTCTAACATCAGGCTCAGCAACCTTCACTTTGGAGCTTGCCACTTACCAAGCCCTGAACAGTCAAGAGCAAAATGTACTTCTTCAGAGAAGAATGGGGTTGGTGTGATAACCTTACTCTGTAGAATAATAAAGATATTTCTATCCTCCTTGTTAAATATTTTCAGGAGCTTATTCATGAACACCAGTTTTTCTTGGACCAACTGGTTGTGGTAAATGGTGATTTAACAGCTGCATGAGCAGACTGCTTTTAACTGTCTAAAGGAAGGATCAACTTCTGGCACAGTCATGTAGTTGCAAAGCAGAGGAACTGGAGGTGCAACTACAGTCTGATGCTTTGCAAATTCTTCTCTTACGTGGGTGTCTGTAATGAGAAGTGATGCAAATAAGCACTAAATGCACCTTAATGTGCCATTAGAACAATTTCTTTAGGACATAAAGTTTATGAAGTAACTTTACAGTCATAAGTCTGTATCTTAACTTTGTTTTCAGATTAATAAAATAATGTGGTCAATAAGCATTACTGTACAACTGTAAATATTACTTCCTGTATCGTTAGAAACTAATTTGAGCCAGAGTTGAAAACTAAGTATATGTTTTGAGTTTGCTTTTAATCAAGTAAAAGGATTGGATGCTTCTGAAAATTGACTTAAGATCTTAAAAAAACCCAAAACAACAACAACAACAACAAAAACACCCAGAAAACAAAACAAGAAAGATGGAGTATGCTGAGGGGGACTTTTTTTGACCTTTGAGAATGAGTAGCTCAAAGTAATTTTTCTAGTTTTGCATTGATTTACAACTCCATTCTGAGTGGCAGTTTATCTGTTTACATAGCAAAGCGGCAAGTAAGATGCTTAGAAATAAACAGATCCTTTTCTCTTTATTTAAAAAGTGTCCTTATTTTCCTTCAACCTCAGAAGGTAAGGAAGTTGGATTTAACAACTGGCATCAAGTTTCAAGATTTTACAATAAAGAATCCCCATTTCTAGTGAAAGCTAAACCTCATCTTCACTCCAACAAGAATGTCAAGTAACTAACTTTTCATTTTGAAGTCTTGGTTCAAATGTCGAACTGCATGTTCATACTGTAGAGGCACTTCAGATTGTTGACTAGATGTCCTTGCAGCAGTTACTGCCCTCTTGCTTCGTGGGCACAATACCCAACAAACACAGGTTCAGCTGCTATGCCACGGCTGTTAAAATGAAGCAGAATATGTATGATTATAATCAAACACCTGGCTGGTTGTGTAGGCAGGAAGAAAAATACTGGCACTCTATTTTAATCTTTATGTAAACAAAACTGCTTTCCAGAACGAACAAATGGCCTACTTAGGGTGTGAAGAAGAGCACTATTCTACAACTGATTGTATTGTTTCTGTCAGATAGACCAGGGTATTAGAAAACAGATTTAAAAGCTTAAAGTCAGAGGCTGGTTGTCTTGGTGTTCTGCAGAGTCTATTACTTTTAGTAGAGAAGTCATAATAATGTGAAAATATAATCAGTTGACATTTGCACACTTGCCTCAGCTCTGGTGTTTCCTTCACTTGCAAATCTATGTCACCTTCATGAATCTGGGAGCTGTTTTTTGTAAACAGGACCTTTTCCAGCTACACTAACAAATAATTCTGCTCTTAACTTGACTTTTACAAACAAGCAAAAAAAAAAAAACCTTTAGCTTTTCATGGAGCACTAAGACAATATAAAAAGATGTTTCAGAGTAAAACCAGTTGCAGTAATTTTTTCTTTTGCTTCTTGGATATTGAAGAGCTAGATAATATTGCTACTCATTTGTGGGATATTTTTTATATAATACAAAGTACACACAGGTATTTAAATTATACTTAATATCTGCAATGAGAAAAAAGGGGTAATTAAATAGCTCAGATGAACTACTGCTTATCCTTAAGCAAGACTGCTCTTGGTAAGGGACAGTGTTTTTGTCTAGGTCTCTGGAATATATGTCCACCTCCTTGTTTCCCTTCTCCCACCACTATTACTCTGCAATTTGAGCTGCTGTGTCCTCCTGCAGGAAGCTTAGTTTAGATCTGAGTAGCAGCTACTGCTTTCATCGTACTATTTCAACAACAGTGGCCTCAGCACTTGTTTTAAACATGTTAACTCCCTCTGTTTTTCTCATGGCTGAGATAATAAAGTTTACACAACTCTTTTCCTATGGCCTTGTTTTAAAGCCAGCTTGGAATAAACTCAGCAAGTCAAACTTTGAGTTTTTCAGTTACTCTTAATTTATTAAATAGCTACTTCATACTTGTCATGGTTTTAAGCCCAACCACAACTTAGCACCACAACTGACCTGTTGGTAGGATGGGAATGGGAAGTTGGGATTAAAATGCAGAACCTCAGGGGTTAAGGAGAGTAATGGGACAATGCAGAGAATGAATTTATAGAAACAACAGTAGTAAAGAAAGTAGTTTATAACATGTAATATAAAATGCAGTACCCACACTAGCCCTCATGCCCCACTATATCACAGGCACAACATTTATTATATGGAATACCTCACAGGCTGGTTCAGCTGCCTGTCCTGGTTGTGGCCCTCACAGGTGCTTATGAAGAAAAACTAATCCTGTCCTAGCCAAACCCAGGACAGTAAGGTAAAAGTCAATGCTTCCAGCAGCTAATCCTGTTGACCCATCTATTGGAATGTGGCCAAACTGCTTGGGTTTTGAAAGCTGATGGTAACTGTCACTGTATCTTGCTCTTTATAAAAGCTGATTTGTATCTACCTTCTTGACATTGTTGGGAGTTTCAGTGATTTGTCATAATTTTTTTGTAGGCAAGTTTTGCATTCCTGCTGCAGTCCAATTTTGCATCAACAGTTAGGAAAACCTAAAAGGCTCTCTGACTGTATACTTTTAAAACTGGACTAACTTGGTCATTTGCAGAGATGTTATAGTTTTTACAGTAGCCATAAATTTAAATTAATTAATCAAGGACTCTATATCCACTCATTTCAGTCTTTATGCTAAGGCATTATCTGAAAGAATAGCTCACTCAAGCTCACCTATCATGAAAAGAGTTCCACCTGATTGTCTGCTGCATGTCTTTAATCACTTTTTATAATAAATCCATAACAAAAACCTTTTTCTGAAAATCTGTTCTTCTCCTGTGTGTACTCATCCCACATACACTTCAGTATATTTTTGACTGAAGTAAATCGTGGTGTTGGTATTTGAGGAAAGACAGGAATAAATGAGTTCTAGTATTTCACTAAACAAAGTTAATGAGCTCTGAAGGTAGTTGTTGGAAAACTATCTAGGACTTTTAATGTCTTAATGCATCTGTTCTTCTGAGTACACAAAAATCACATGGGGTAACGTTACGTGTGGTGCAGCAGATGTGCTGGAGGGAAGGGCTGCCATCCAGAGGGACCTGGACAGGCTGCAGAGGTAGGCACAAGCCAACCTCATGAGGTTCAACAAGACCAAGAGCAAGGTCCTGCATCTGGGTCAAGGCAATCCCAAGCACAGATACAGGCTGGGCAGTGACTGGCTGGAGAGCAACCCTGAGGAGAGGGACTTGGGGGTCCTGGTGGGCGAGAGACTCAACATGAGCCAGCAGTGTGCACTTGCAGCCTGGAGGGCCAAGCAGATCCTGGGCTGCATCAGGAGAAGTGTGGCCAGCAGGTCGAGGGAGGTGATTCTCTCCCTCTGCTCTGGTGAGATCCCATCTGGAGTACTGCATCCAGTTCTGGNTAGGATGTTTTTCATTGTGAGAGTGGTGAGAGCCTGGAATGGGTTGCCCAGGGAGGTGGTTGAAGCCCCATCCCTGGAGGTGTTTTAAGGCCAGGCTGGATGAGGCTCTGGCCAGCTTCATCTAGGGTATGGTATCCCTGCCCATCACAGGGGGGTTAGAACTACATGATCCTTGTGGTCCCTTTCCAACCCTGATTCTATGATTCCACATGGTCAGGTCAGACTGCTAGTTCTCCTCCCTTCATTTTCAGACCTGTAGTTTGCACCTGTGCTTGAACTCCATTGACTGTAAGGCAAGAGAACCATATTTTACCATGGCTGTTCATCTTACCGGAGCATGCGGCATCGATGGTTAGACAGCCTTTCATAGGCATCTTCCAAGTTGGTCACACTTCTGCTGCTCCAGAGTCTCTCTCCTACAGCACTTGCTCTAGGCCTGTAAAGACAGACTCTTACAGCACGTATAGTCTATAACCAAGAATGGATTGAAGTTTAATACCAGATGTTCTATTCAGAACCATCACATTTTTACAGCTGCTCAGGTTCAGTACAGAGCACTGTTATGCATCAGGACTGCATATTAGTGATAAATTAATGCTTCCTGTGGCTGCCTTTGTAAAATTCAAGTAGTTCATACCATAATCTTGGTGTGAGGTTAGTTGCATCCACATATTCCCCCCACAGGCAGGCTTCTCCACCTATTAAGAGTTTTTTCTGTTCTTCAGATCCTGAATTCAAAGCAGAACATTAGAATTTGTATTTGCCCAGAAGACTTGCACGCACAAAAGTTCCATTTTCCAATACCCAGAGAAGACTGCTTTTCGATTATTTGTTTTCTCACAGGAAATAACCAGTACTCGGCACTAACTTAGTATTCTGGTGGTTGTTACTGAATGCAAGAACCAACAGGCCATTTCCCCAGAGAATCCATTTCCCATCTCTGTGTCCTGGAGTCCTGTATACCCCAAAATTCCTCTCCCTCTGTGGTTGGAATGGGAGAATAGGTGGGAAAAAGACCTGTTCTCCCCCCCGGCCCTGCAGGCGTGAAGGGGGGGAGCAAGGGACCCTTCCGGCACAAGGGGTGCCCCATGCAGGGCCCACGCTGGAATCGGCTGGGGATTGGCTGTGTTCTTCGCGTTTAGGAAGTGGTAACTCAGCTCTTCGTCTAGGAAGGGTATAAATATTGGGGGGACTTCCCACCTTGGGGTGTTCCTGCCTTGGAGTTCCCCCCTGGCCTCGATAGCTTCTGCACACAGAGCCCCTGACGCTCNTTTATATAAATTCCTGACTCAGCCACATTAATTCCCTGCCTCCATAACACTCTGTCAGAAAAAAAAATAACTTTAATCCTCAGGATATTCCTTGGCATTCCGACATTCTTCAGACATTTCAGTCCTCGTTGAAACTCTTTGTTCTATCAAACATTCACTAAAAAGGCTACAGAACTCAGATGTTCTACTCCCTAACAGGCTGAGAGCTACTTTGCACAAAATGAAGCTCCAAGCAGAGCATGCAGGATGTTTGTATCAGATTCAGCCAGAGGGATGGCACATGTCTTTTTCTGGAAGAGTCTAACGTTCTAGAAGCTTGTTAACATATCAACGTCTGTCTGCCAACAGCCACTTTACACAACTCAGCCCCTAAAGGATGATGCATCTGTCCACACATGCACCATAGAATCATAGAATGGTTTAGGCTGGAAGGAACCTCAAGGATCATCCAGCTCCAACCCCCTGCCATAGGCAGGGACACCTCCCACTAGAGCAGGCTGCTCAAGGCCTCATCCAGCCTGGCCTTAAAATGCCTCCAGGGAGGAAGCATCCACAACCTCCCTGGGCAACCCGTTCCAGTGTCTTACCACCCGCACTGTAAAGAACTTCCTCCTAACATCCAGTCTAAATCTCCCCTCCTCAAGCTTAAACCCATTACCCCTCGTTCTGACATTACTAGACCTTGTAAATAGTCCCTCCCCAGCCTTCCTGTAGGCTCCCTTCAGATACTGGAAGGCCACTATAAGGTCTCCTCAAATCCTTCTCTTCTCCAGGCTGAAGAGCCCCAACTCTCTCAGCCTGTCCTCATAGCAGAGCTGCTCCAGCCCTCTGATCATCTTCGTGGCTCTCCTCTGTACTGGCTCCAGCAGTTCTATGTCCTTCTTGTGTTGGGGGCTCCAAATGCCTGAACATTCTTCCCTGTGAAAAACTGAAAGTCCTTTGGTAACAGCATATCAGATCATACTGACTGCATGACCACTTTAGCCTTGTTCCTTCCATTTAGACCTTACTATGAAATGACTTCCATGCACAGAACATGCATATGAAAAAAGTAACATACCAGGGAAGTTAAGTGGCTCAACACTGTAGTATTTCTTCCAGTCTTGCCCATAACTAATGTAGTCTAAGTACCAGGGAGCTGCCAGGATAGCAGTGAACCCAGCTCCAGTAACTTTGCTTAGTTCATGAGCATAGTTGTCACCTATCCACACTTCAACTACTGTGTCTGGTTTCAGCTGAAAAAAAGAAAAAAAAAAAAACACCAGGGAAAATAAACCCCAAGCTCTCCAGAATATTAAAGGCAATCCTAACTGATGTTGCCAGGGAAAAGCATGACGGATTTCAAAACTCGGGGGGTGTGGGTGTGTGCGTGGTATTTTGTTTTGAGGAGGAACATTTTAGAAGCTAATTAGCTCTTTGCTGATTTTAAACAGGGCTCACAGTAGAGTGAAGCCTAAGTGAAGCCTAGGTTACACTACTGACAGTTAATCCCCTAAGAGGGTTCCCACATGCATCGGTTACCCGGCTAGCTCTGAAATGCTAAGCATCTGGCATTACTAGACCCGATGCACACAGGAAAGCCCTTGAGGCACTGACTATCTATGGTGTAACCTAGGCTTCACTCTGTGCTGGTTTGAGGCTAATTTTTACTGAGAGAAACTAAATCCTTAGCTGTGAGAAGAAAGAAAAGAGCAACATGTGCCCTGTATCACCATTCTTCTACTGAGAAACGCAACTAGTCAAAATACAGATAAGACACTCACTTCTCACACACTGCTCAGCTCCCACTTCTGGCTGTGCCATCTTCCTGGTGGTCTGGTCTCTGTGGCTGAGTCTGCCTTTAACTCTCCAATCCACCTAAAACCTTTTTCCTTTAACCTCCTTCTTGTCTTTTTTTCGACATCTCACCTCAGATCTCCAGATGTGAGATATATGTGGGTTGATCTGGTTATTTCTGAAGGGAGGGAAAGAGGGAGGGGGAAGGGTTGAGAGCCCCTCCTGGGAACTCTGGTTTTGGAGGGGTATTGTGTTTCTGTATTACTTTTTATTTGTATACAACTGTATATATGCCTGTATACTTTGCTAAGCTGTAAATATAGCTTCATTCCTTAATTTCCAGCCGTCTGAGTCTAGTTTGGGTGACTTTCTTAAGTGTGGGAGGGGTGAGTAACACTCAAACCATCACACACTCTAATGTGAACCTCGTTTAAAACCAGCAAAGAGCTAACCAGCTTCAGACTGGGGGGTGAGGGAGAAGACAAAAGACAGCTTCCAAAATGTTTCTTCTCAAAACCACTAACTACTTAATAGTCTACATCTGAAGCCTGCCACAGTATTATGCTGCTGTGCAAGAGTATCTTATTATTTTCTTATCTTACCTGTGCTTTGTTATCAAACACTTCCTGCCAGACCATGTATCCTTTCTTATAGGATGAAACTATATCCAAAATCCTAGAATTCAGAAAGGGTATCATGTTTGTAAACTTCAATTAGATCAGTATAAGCATACAAAGTAGCATTATTTTCTACCCTAACAGAGTAGAAATATACCCAACAGTGCTGCTTTTCCCAGCACTGCATAAATGGACCAAGAAAATGATTGTTTTTAAAATTTTGATCTTCAGTGCTCTGCCTCATAGAACATGTTCTCCTGGGTACAAAGATATTAAGGGGCTGGAGCACATGCCCTGAGAGTAGAGGCTGAGTGACATAGAGCTTTTTAGTCCAGTGAAGAGAATACTTAGAGGAGATCTAATCAATATTTAGAATTATCTGAGGGCTGGGTGTCAAGAGGGAGGGGACAAACTTCTCAGTTGTCCCCTGTGATGGGACAAGGGCCAATGGGCACAGCACAGGAAGTTCTACTTCAATATGAGGAAAAATTTGTTTACTCTAAGGGTCAGAGAACACTGGGACAGGCTCCTCATAGAGGTTGTACAGTCCTCTTTGAAGACTTTCAAGACCTGTCTGGATGTGTTCGTGTGTGATCTGAGCTAGATTCTGTAGTTCTGCTCTGGCATGGGGGTTGAACTCAATGATCTGTGGAGGCCCCTTCCAACCCCTAACATCCTGTGATATGCATGTGCAGTAGCACAAACTGGTGATGTTCAAAACTACATGCAACTCATACAGGTATCTAAATCCATGTTCTTTAAGAACAAGAGGGAAACAACTCCTGTTAAAACCTTGAGACTTCTACTCCTTACCACATGTGCTGATCTTACAACAGATACTTAAAGATACCAAACGCATTCAGAGTGTGCATAGAACTAGACTAACACATCCTTGTTGCATCCCATATTTTAAAGCTCTGAACTTTAAATTCACTGGACTAAATGCGTAGTTCCCAATACATGGTACTTTTTGAAAACAATGTAAGCTAACATGAATCATCTTCAGTATCTGCACCTCAACATCACCCTCAAATAGTGTCTGTGAAAAGTAAGCAAGAATTAAAAAACCAACATACTTTTGAATATAGTAAGATTCCAGTTTAGCATAGTTAGTGCCAAAGCCTTGCTTCTTCATGAACTCTTTCACCTCAGGGTTAGATTTCCTTGAAAGGAAAATAAAAAAAAGATAAATTGTTTTAAACCTGATTTCCCAACCTCTTCCTTCTATATACAGCATAGTAGCTGATGCCTTGGGCACACCATAGCTTGGAATGCATCACGGAACGGAAGCAGCAGGCTAACATGATTTATCTATACTGAAAGTTTCATCCTTATTTGAAATAAAGCATATAGTCAAACTTCTCTGGTGAAAATAGTGGAATTCTTGTTCTGAAGCAGTCTCTGGCAGGCTGCCTTAAGCTCCTAAGAGCTCTAAGGTTCTCGACTTCTCTGTGACTTTTTGTGAAGGTTACTAACAGGTGTGGAAACTAAGCAGCCACAGTACCAGATGAAGAACTTGGGAAAGTACACCAAAAGCAAACCAATGTCTTGGAGATAAAGCACGTGCCAGAAATTCTCTTTCTTTTAAAAAATTAAAGCAAGTCCTGCATGTTCAGATTTAATCTTTCGAGAGAACAGACAAATACTAACTAGATCAGTTAATACTCATCCAATTAGATCTGCTCCAAATTTAGTTCTAGAGTAAGGTTACTCCAAAATACTCAAAATCCAAAACCAAGTGAAGAACGGCATGAACACAAGCTGCACTTTTAATACAAGCACACAGCAGTCAGTACTGTAAAACCTACTTTCAGCAGATCTGCTGGAAGGCAGAATTCAACCAAAGGAACTTTAACACAAAGCATTTAAAGGTCAATGATCTTACATAGACCTTTTCTGCTTCCTGGCAGGCTGATTTACATAAATTCTTTAGAGTATCTGAACATTTCTGAAATTATTAGTCAAAGCAAAATTCTGCACAATATGACTTGCTTGGTGAGGATCACAAACTCTCAGGCTGTAAATAGTTACAGAAGTGGAGATCTTTGGGTCAAGCAATTAAAACTGTTTCATGCAACTGAATTCCATAATTGATGGGTGTAGTCAAAGAGGCACTAGGTATTTAATTCTTTGAACTGTCACCATACCAACAATTGAAGTTCACTTCATCTCCTCCCAAATGAATGTATGCATCTGGAAACACATTGCTGATCTCTTGGAAGAACTTAGTCATGAAGTCGTAAGTAGTATTCAAAATGGGATTTACAGGTCCAAAGGACCCAGTTGGCTGTTGTCCTTTGTAACAAGGGGTGAGAAGATCTTTTTGACCTAATAGAGACAATTAACAGAGGATATTCAGTTCTACTTTGGAATGCTGACTTTGCTCGTAGGAAGAGGCAGTTACCCATATTAAAGAGTTTCGTATTCATGACTTAAGTGCTCACCTATTCTAAATACAATAAATTAGAGGCAGGATGAAATAAATAACTTCTGTGACTCTGCCTACTTGTCAAGGTTGAAGAACCCTGGAACTGGAAATCAAAACTCTGACTTTCAGATTTGTGACTTAACACACCCTAATTTATGGAACATGCCACTGTATCTGAAAAACAGCTTCTGAATGACTACTCAAGTGAAAAAAAGCTTTAATGTATTTAGGAAGAAAGCCAGTTAAAAGGAAGCCAAACATAATTAGTGTGCTCCAGAAGCCTCTTTTCTTTTTTTATTAATCCCTGTTAACACCTAAGTAGGTGGGGAGTATATGGCTCAAGACACGTGGTACCTCAGACTAGTAGAAATTTGCTTTTACACAAGAAAGAAAGGATAGACAGACATCAAAACCAAGTACTGGTTCTTGAGTCAAGGTATCTGAAGCAACATGAGCCAGGATAACAAAACAGGAGAAAAGTTACTGTATGTAGTTTGGGTATTCCTAAATCCATTTTATTTGGTAAACTGTTGCAGCAGCAGCACCTTCCCACCCGTGTGTTTCCTACTCCAAGCACCTTTTACCCAAACGGGGCCCTAGCGGTAGATTGCTTTGACTATCCTCCATGCATGTCTTAAGATTTCTCTCCAGTATCTTGAATTTTAATGTAAACAAAGCATGGCTACTCCAGTTCTCAAGCAAAGCCAGGACTGGTTCTTTTGCACCACATTTTAAAAAGCTGTAGTACAAAGAGCTATCAGTTTGCTCTTAATACAAATGTAAACACCTCACATATCACTGGGCAAAACACTGGTGCTTCATAACAGCAAAGACCACATGAGAGACGAAAAGTTTTCAGCAGATTTAGTTTTGGCCTTGTTTCTTTCCTCCTCATTTTAAACGAATGTGAAAGAACCTGAGGCATCTTCCAACATTATGGCCACAGACTCACCCTCGGACTAGAACTCTGAAATGCCACAAAATTTCCAGTTTGACCAAAACCACCTTATGTTAACTGCAGTGAAGTTGAAGTCAGTGCACCTTGAATTAAGTCACAAGGTTCCCTGGTCTTTGAGTACTTGTAAACACACCACTCTCAGGATTCAGGCACTCTCTGCCAAGAAAGTGAAGAAGCATCCAGCTTTGTTGTGGTTTGCAATTGGAAGACTGCTTTATTAATAATCAGAAACATCATCTGCTTTGAAAGAACCTCCTCAAAGTAGAAATCTCTACTCCAGAGACAGCAACTCACTCATTCTAGCCACTGCCTTACTACCCTAAGCTCAGGAAAACTACATGGGGTCATAACAACAACACGAAGTCTAATCTGTACCTTCACACACATACCCAGCACAGAAAGCATTCACCTTCTCTGTTCAGTTCATCTATCATGTAGAAGTCATGATCACCACTGAGTCTGCCACTCACCTGTTATCAAGGACCTTTCAAAGCATTTTAATGGCTGCTTTTTCTAAAGTTCTTTGTTTGCTGAATCCTACTTACCACAGTCTTTCAACCATTAATACTTTCCTAGACATACCTTTTCCCCACGACTGTGTATGTCCAGGGGTATCAAACTCTGGGATAACTCTAATGCCTCTTAACCGGGCATACTCAATCACCAGACGGACGTCTGTGGGTGTATAGATGTGGTTATAGGAATATGCTCCCTGTAAAACATTCACGTTTACAAAACATTACAACAGCAGCTCACGAAATTGAGATTGAAGTGCTACAATTTAGACTGGAGAGCAGTTTGGTTTGTTTTATTTTTCTTTACAACACTAACAGACCTTTTCTATTGACTAACTGGAGTGGGGGGAAACACAAAAATTAACCCCATCTTCTGTGGTAAAAAAATACCTTGACAAGACTGTGCTTTCCTCCTTAGCTCAGTTACTGAAAGAAAGAGAAAAGCTACCTTCTACTCCATCAGATTTTTGAAAAATATATTTTTCAGTTCCATATAGAAGCAAGTTAGTTTTCCCCTCCACCTCTGCATCATTAGTTCTGAAGCACAGGGCCCTCATCCCAAGATGTGCAAGACTAACGGAAAAAATGGGCCAAGTCAGAATGAATGGTATCCTACTCCAGCACCTCTGCCCGGCAGCTCTGGTACAGCACCAAATTTAGCATCGGGGCCTGCCAGTGGGGAAAAGGACAGAACTCCACAGACAGTACTAGCAAAAATAATCTGACTGCACCATATAACATCTACAATCTTTGAATTAAAAAATTCTGTGTGGCATCTGCTCAAGCAGTGCCTACCTAGTTTTCAGGAGAGTGAGACTCTAGCAAGCATTTCAAAACGGCATCACAAATCTTGTGCTTAGGCTCAGTCTACTTCATTCACACTTGATACAGCTACTGCTGTATCATGACTATGCAAGAACGTGATGATGGCTGTCATTAATTATCAAAAATGGCTCTGAATCAGGAAATAGAGACACACTGCACTGCATTTATTTTAGAAATAACTTCACTCTTTTGGGCCTCTTACAGACATTGTATTCTGCAACTAGATCTCCAATAAGGCAAAAGTATTACTGCAGTAGTTCCAAACCAAGAGTCAACAGGAAAATCTGGCATTTGTTTGAGTGGCTGAAAGACTAACAATTAAACAAACCAACCAAAAGAAATCCAAGCATTGTTCATTACAATTGGTCCCTTGCACATCATTACTGCTTGATGGCCTGGAAATGCTGAAGATCTCTTCCCTGAGCAAGTCTGCACAGATGACTGTGTAAGGTAATTTACTATGCATCCACAAAAGAGACTTGAACACGGCCCACAGAGACACTCTAGTAGGATCCTAAATATGGACTTGCTGGTTCCTGGTCCTCTGGTACTGTTGGTACTGACTGACAATCAGCCAAGGCAGTCGGATTCAATTGTTGGCAGGCTCTGCATTTTATTTCCATGAAATGTGTGCCAGATTTCTGCCCTCCCACCCTGCTCCAACAACACTTACCTTGTCACTTAGCTCAGGGAAATAAATACTCTGGTAAGGGAATGACTGATCGTCTACTATATGCCAGTGGAGAACATTGAACTTGTTAAAAGCCATGGCATCCTGTAACAAACAATGCAATACAGTTCAGTTAAGAACTTCACTCTTACAGAAAACCTATGGGCAAAGTGGTCTTGTCTCAGTACATCCTGCATGCCTAATGCAACAACTGAAAAACAAACACACACACCAAAGAAAAAGCATAATATGTCTCACTGAATCCTAGAAGTAAGCATTAAAACACAGAAGCTTGTTTATGCAATTACTCCATTCCTCTCTCATCTATTTTCAACAGTCTTATCAACAAGCTTTTAATCTGATCACCCTACACTGACTGGTAAAAGGGGAACGGCTATAAATGCTGATTAATTTCTTCCACTTCAGAACATACTCTAGGCAATTGTTTATGTACCATCAGCTATGTTGACTCACAAAAAAGCTTTTCTACCCAAATACTTTGAACTCAAAAACTCAATGGCATTAGAGAGTTTCCTACTATTTAGCACATTTGTACATGCTTCTGCAGAATCCATTTCAAATGCATGCAAAGCAAGCCATGAATTTTCCCTCCCCAAAAAAAAGTTAAGTGTTCCCCTTTTCAGTCGTTTGTGTGGGTACTTCTTTTATTGAAGAACGTAAAGACAAATGTTCACACCCTTATTTTAGAACTATGACTCCAGATGAATGGTTATATACATACTCCAAGCTATGTTAGAGTCACCAGAAGTATTGTCTGCTGTGGGCATTGTTCATGACGAAGTATTAACAACGCAGTTGCTTCCAAACCTTTGCCCCAATACATTTCCACTCCTCCCTCTTTCTTTTTTTCACAAATGTCTATTTAAAGAAGCAACATCAAACCCAAAGGAAGATTTATGCCCTGTCCATTCCTCCAGATTATCTCATCTGTTTCACTAGACATTAAAAGCTTTAATTAACATAGGTCTTCAAGCATTTCTATCTAGTACCACCTTTCCAAAAAGAAAACTGTATCTCCTGACCTTCAGCTCAGCCATTCCTTCCTCAAGGACAAATGCCCTTCCTGGAAATACAGTACAGCAGCAGGTGGACGCAAACAAGAACTGTACTTGAACTGCTGCCTTAAGCATCTAATTACCACATGTCAGCAAAGGGATTACTGCTGGTTTTTATTAGGTTAGCTTGGATCCAAGAGGGCACAGAAGTGGAAGGAATAGGGCACTTGTTCTCTAACCAGTAAAACGGTACAAAATGCAGCTCTAGGAAAGTAAGCCAAGGAAAACAGTGTAAGAACAGTTAAAAAAAACCCACAAGAATGGTTAGAAATCCCGAGTCTCTGAAGTCACCCTTAGACACTGCCTCTTTTAGAGAAGACGTCAAATAGTGACAAAAGTAAGCAAATTAAACACTGCACAAACACTACTTGCTGAAAACAGACTGATCTTACATGTAAATACAAGTGGTAAACACTGAGGGAGGGAGGGACAAGTTCTGAATATAGTTGAAAGATGTCCTTGGAAATGAAGACTGCTTTTACCTGCAATCGTTTTCTGCCCATCTTAAGCCTGCTCTGAAAAGTTCTGCAACAAGGATGGGAAGGGAAATGCTAATACTATTTTATGTTGGGAAAGCAAGACAGAGACAAGACAGAAAACTGCGTATTTCTTCAGAGGTTACTCCAGTTCAACCCATCAACTAAGTCCCGCTAGAAGGATTTCAACATCAGAAAAAGAGAGTACAAAACAGAAAACTCTACAGCTTTGGCTGCTATAACTACACAAACTCATCACCTTCCCACCAGGGTGGGAGTGTACAATTTGTAGAGAGCTTATTTAAGCTTTTCAGTGAAAACTCTGCACTTTTGTGTGGGTCTGTTTTTTCTCCTTTTTGAAGTAACACAGTGAAAGACATCAGTGGCTTTCGATCAATATTTCAAGTTTCCCCCTCTGCTCTGTACTGCTTAATTACTGGCTTGTTTTCATCAGCTTAAGAAAACAATACTAAAGCCTAGCTATTGGAAAGACTGGAATTTTCCTGCACCCGTTGCCACTGAAGCTAGGAGTTGTAAGGTCTCCAACATATTGTTTTGCGATGGTCTGATGTGTAAGAACCTGCTTCTAAGAAAAACATGAGCTGGCCAAGGCAAATGAAAATGCAGAAAACTCACAAGCACTACAAATCTCAGCTTCCTCTAGAGGTTCACTAATTACTGTGTCCACCCACTCAGTTTCTTTCTGCTGTAAGTTCTGACCTTCAGTTAACAAAGTCTGACCTGTCCTTTCAGAGTCAGACAGAGGTGATGAGTTATCCTTTCACATCAGCTCCAGGTGCTACCTGAGGGGGCAAAAGGCAGCAGTGAGAAGCCTTAATTATTCATGGTATAAAACTGACCACTTACCAGATTTGTAAGGATAGATTTCAATGGTAAATAATGCCTTGAAGTGTCTAGCAAGATTCCTCTGTGAGCAAATCTTGGAAAGTCATCAATTTCAGATTCATTGACAAGAAACTATAAGAATGAGATTTAAAAATTATAACTCTGATTTTATGTTTATCACTTCAGACAGGAAAATACTTATTTTCAGTTTATTAACAGCTTTGTAATTATTAGAAAAAATAATGAAAGTAGTAGACCTATTGTTTATAGAAGATCACCTAATAAAGAATGTGGCTGCTATTACCAGGATTTCACTTTTAGTTAGTAGTTATACTTACACTTCCGTAGTCATCCTCATGAACCAGCTGGCTGAAGGTTTCCAAGCCTGGAAAATTCCAAGAAAGGGATAGAGAGTACAACCCAGTACTTGTCCTTAAAGTTTTAGATAAAAACAGGACCTTGACTATTTACAGAGCATTCAACACAGCTAGAAAGAATGCTGAGTTTCTTCCTTTTCAGCAGTTTACTTCATTGCTCAAGCACTACAGTTAAATAAATACTTAAGAGAGACCATTCAACCTCCCCATTATACACAAATACTGAATATTAGCAGTACAGCTCAGCTGCACCAAATTAATCCTCTAATAATATAGAAGTGATTGAAATGAAGGTTCTGACGTTGTTATACATTTATTAATGCCACTTCTGGAATTGACAGAGTTTTGAATTCAGCATTAAAAATCTGCTAATTCAGACAAACACTCCAGTAAGAACCCTGATCTAGGGTAGGGTGTCCCTGCCCATGGCAGTGGGGTTGGAACTAGATGATCCCTGTGGTCCCTTCCAAATCTGACTGATTCTATGATCCTATGAACAGCAGACTGCAACTTCAGCATTATAGTCTTCTTAGCAATGTGTCTAGCATGTTCAGATACCAGTTGCAGTCAGAGAATAAACTGTTCACACTGAAGGTTAGAGAGCTTTTTAGCACTCAGGATGTGGTTAGTTTAACTGACTTTGGGTACAGCAAGATCCATGCCTGCCACTGATCTGAGATGCTAAGAGGCTGACCAACACACATCCGGGTATCCTTCTAGTCTCTAAGCCCAAGATTACTTCCCGTGAAGGCCTGAATAAGGGCAAGGTCAGCTGGTTCTTAGTTTGCCATGGAGTCTGCATAAGGCCAGAAGAAACCGTTCTACAGGAGAAGTATCATCTTACCTCTTAAAGCACCCCACACCTCATCTGCTTTCAGTATAGCCACCGGTTCAGTTACAGTTAAATGATCTAAAGGAAAAAAAAACAAAACACACACACACCAAAACATTTCTCAAGCACAGATTAACAGGTCATTAAAAGATTCTTCAAATGCCACATCTCCCTTTTGTTTTTTTCTTTTTCAATGCTGGTCTTAACAGTGATACCATATAGCTATTTTTAATTTATGTGCTCCTAAAATAATGCAGTCATATATTACCAGTCAGAGTCAACAGTCAATCAGTAGGGTGAGAAAACAAATATGGTGCTTAATAATGGCGGTATTGCATGTGGACCAGAATTCCAACCAAGTTTAACTCAAATGATTTAAAACATACCTGATGATATATTTGCATTTAAAACATAAGTTATAAGGGTTGGGTAATTAGCCCAGATCTATTTGCAAAAGCATTAAGTTTTGGTTTTTTTTTTAGTAGTATTAATTAACAAGCTCTATTCCTAAGTGTTCACCATAAAGGTCTAATTACAGAGGGAAAAAGAAATTAAAATCAAGACCCTTGTAATCCAATAAGCACATGTATTGGGCAATGAGATGCAGTAAAATAAGGAAAATGAAGAATGGTATCTAAAGGTCTCCTCTTAAGTTTTAGTGCTGAAGCAAAGCACAAAGTACTGGGGTGAGGAAAGATAGAATCATTTTTATTTTTGTTTGTTTGTTTTTTGTTATTTAAAATAGTTCAGTGCATTTTAGTGGAGAAACAAATATATTTAAAATAGATTGTTTTTTAAAGTATCAAATACACGCATAAAAACCCCCACACTATACCTATAAATCTACATTATCGTTTAAACATCAAAGCAGTAATAAACTGATCTGTAGCAAATTGCTGCACAAGGATTTATTGGATCTGCCTCAGCATGGAAGAGCAGTTGTTACACAGTTCAAACATCTGTCTAAACTACCAGAAAGAAGCCATTCAGGGACGCAAAGATAGTATCTCAAGTTTCCATTTTAACCTAAGCACAGATTGCCTATGCTTTTCCAAGGTGAGAAAGAACTGAGAAGAATATTGCAATCTCCACAGATCTTTCCGTGGTAAACTGTAGTTTGGTCAGGGATTTACTTCCAAGACAGCAGGTTTTTTTTTTCAATATATGCAATACCTTAAACAATTGCACAATAACGAGTTCAATGGCTGTTCAAAAACCTCTTAAACCAGCAGACAGGAAGCCAGCAGGCAGAAGGACGGATACCTTGTACTTCGATTACACATCCAACTCTCTTGCTATAGGACAGTCACTGACTGATTCATACTGTATCTATTAAGAAAACGGAGGCAAACTACTGAATCCAGCAAGTGACTAGTAACCGTGTATTTCAGGCTTTAGTCCCTGAAGAAGTTATCCCATTAAAACAAAAAATTAAAATCTTGCTAGAGTTTGGAGAGTTCATCTTACTATACGAGCAAAACTCCATATTTTTTTTCTAACAAGAAACTCCCTTTCTACAGCAAAAGGATAAACTTTGACTGTCCTGAAGAGTGCAACCTAAAAATCACATGATCTGACAGATTCCTTTACAAAAGAGGAAAAACAGCTTTGGTTAAAATCTGAAGTTCACAAAACAGCTCAAAGTTCACCTAGTAATAAAGCAGTACAATAATCCGACTGTCAGAAAAAACCTAAAGGACTAGCAATTCTTCTGTTACACCCCTTTTGCACTGAAATGTACAATAAACTTGCACACAAAAATTGCACTGTTTGGCTAAACGTACCAAAGAGCCTGAGTAAATGTAAAATCGGTACATTCTATCACAAGTCAGGTGGAATTAATCCTGCTGTGGATATACAACTTAAGTTTAAAAGGATCTTTTTCTAAGGATCTGTATCCTAGATACCAAACAACTGCCTTGCCTAGTACAGAAGATTATCTCAAGACAGACCTAGATGAACTGAGTATGTTGAAATCTGTGCTAATCTGTTCAGACAAAAAGCAGTACTCATCTTAACTTCTATTAAGAAACTAATTTCTCTGATTATCAGGGCTTATTTTAGAGTACTTCTCCACTCCAGACTTCAGTCACAGGACTAAAGAAGCATATCAGAATAAATCAAATGTAACATGTAAAATATCCTTCCATGTTATCTAGTGATAGAAAGTGAATTAATAAGGCTGCAAAATTAATAGCAAGAACCTCTGTTTTCCCTGTAAAACCAGAAATACCATGTGCATATGCCAATGAAGGTAGCTTCATTTCAGATAGTTATTACTATAAAGAGCAAATAAGCAAGCAAAGGCTCTCCTCAACACCTGGCACTGAAAGAATGGAATGATCCTTGCCTATGCAAAGATCTCACCATACAAACCTGGGTAGAGCAACGCATGATGCTGTTGGTTCGTAATGATAGCTACTAGAAAGGGCATCGACAGATGAACTAGTGAAATGCAAGCGAAACTACACAGACCAGAGGCTACACTTCCAACCAGCTTCACGATTCACTGTAGGCTGGGATTTCCAGCAGCATTATGAGCAAGAATTATGCTTGGCGCTGTTGTTAAACGTTCTCGACTGCCTCGGTGAGTCTATGATGTTCGGTTCCTTAATAAAAATAATGTGCTGACTTTTAAGTTTGCCACGTGACTGGGAAACATGCGCTAACGATGCTGTTAAGCCGCGGAAGAAACAGGAACGCGGCGACCGGCTGCGCGCGGTACTCACAGGCCTCGCTGGAGCCGAGGTGCGGGTAGCTGTGACAGCCCGGGTCCAGGGACTCCACTACCACCTGCAGCTGCAAAAGTTCGGGCTCCTCTCGGGCGCCGGGCGGCCTGCGGCTGTGCCTCCGCCGGTCCGAGTGCCCGAACATGTAATCGTAGTACCTACCGGGGAAGCAAAACACCGGGCGGAGGGGAGCTGAGGTAACCGCTCCCGTCACAGGGCTACAGCCTCCGCAACCTCCGCACCTCCGACCCCGCCGCCTCTCACCTGCGGAAGGCATCCTGCAGCAAACCGCAGTCCGGTTCCGCTAAGGAGCCGGTGCTGTGCACCAGCTGAAAGCGGCCGGGGGCCAGCTGCAGCTGGCGGCGGGACGTGCGAAGCGACTGTGGCAGGGGCCACAGCGAATTCTCTGGGACGGTGTTTGAGATCGGCTCCCACTCGGACAGCTCCAGCTCGGGCTCGGTCCACGGGGCGCCATGACGAAGGCTAGTGCTCACTAGCACGGCGGGCACGAGGAAAAGCCCCAGCAGCAGCCCGACCAGCCCCATAGCTCTGCCCATGGCGCGGCGCCTGCGAGTACCCTCAGTCCGCGGCCAGGCGCTCGCACCTCAGACCGGCTCCGCCCCCGCCATGACGGCGATGGAGGGGCGGTGCTCAGGAGCGCGCCTCAGCAACGGCCCGCCCACCCCCGGCACCGCCTCCCCGGAGCCACCGCCCCGTAGCGGCCCGCACGGATACGCTGCGCAGGGAGGGGGCGTGCGGTGGGCGGATCTGAGTGTCTGCGCTGGGGTTTTCCCCGCGAGATGCCACCGCGAAGTCCTGTGCGCCAAAGCGCTCGAATGGCAGGGATCCTTGCTGGGTCAGAAACTTTGCGCGGTTTGTGCACAGAAAGGTCTTCACTTACCTCATGTTTTTTTTAAGGGGTAAAACTAAAGCATCTCTTGTACTGCTACAAAACAATTTCAGCCTTAGCAGAAATTAACAGATTTGCTGCAGATCGCGTTATAAACTATGCCGTGAGTAAGTAGAAGTCAGAGTTGCGGTGAGGTATACCATGCCTTAACCATGCAAACTAGGTGTTTTTACAGATCCTGGTACAAACTACGGGAAGTTGTTGAAAAGTGATCAGAAAGCAAATCAAGCACTAGGAAGATGGAAGTCACAGTGGGGAGGCAGTCAGGCTTTAAGCCACTTCTAATCGAATGGTTAATGCAAACACTTGCAGCTGGTTCAGCTGCTGCGCTCCTTAAAGCCATGGTGATGAGTGAGCTGGTATCTGCCTGTGTAACTGAGACACTGGCCAGTCGTGGCTCCCTTGGTGATCTTTGTTGTCTGGAATGTTAACTCAAGTCATGCGCTCCAGGTTACAAAATAGACTCAAGTTTAAAAAAATAAGAGTGTCTCCATAAGGAAGATTCTGTCTGTTTGGAAGTAACACAGACATCTTGCTGTGGAATTGCTACAAGCAAACCCCTTCTTCTTCAAGTAGGGCTTGTCCTCCTCTTGAAGTCTATGTTGCTTTTCAGGTTTGGAAGAGCAGCTCTTGCTACTGTCAAAAGGCTCCCTGAGGGACACTGGCACCTCACCCACTGAGTGAATCACTGCAGGGCTGGGTGCCAGTTTAAGAGGAGGTTAAGTCCCAGCTGCCAGGTGTCCCCAGAGTTGCTCCTGGTCACACAGGTTTATGTGACTGAACACACAGCAGGTCGAGGGAACTGATCTAATCTTGCCAATTAGAAAAAAATCGGAGATGGTACACTGGATAGAGTGTGGAATAAATGGCAGGATGAGGGAAGGTTGGGTTTATCCCAGGACTTCTTAGACTATGATCTGCACCTGAAGGGAATGAGTCACAAAAATGTCCCAATTTGCTGTGTGCATCCATAAAACCAGAGCACGAAGGCTCCACGAAGGCTGTTTGATGCAGGCTATCCACAGCTGTAAGTAAAAAGCAATTCTTTATTACTTGATACTGAACAGGCACACAACATGTAACACTCACACATCTTTCCACCGATTCCCCAACATGCTGTGAGATATGTGGAGTCTTCTCTGGCCCTCTCAGAGGCAACTGTTAGACCTTTTTGTTCAAGTGGTAGCAGAGCTTTCATGTTGCTTGCTGCACAGACCTTTCCCTTTGCCTGATGTGACTGTCTCCTCAATTGGACTCAGCTCTTCATGCTGTCTACCTCTTAATTTCAAGTAAAACCTGTGTTCTAATGTGTACCCATTGCCCCTTGTCTAGTCACTGGGCACCACTTGCCCAGTATCCAGCCCCATCCTCTTGGCCTCCACCCTTTAGATCTGTATATGCATTGATAAGATCCACATTTAGCCATCTCTCTCCCAGACAAAAGAATCCCAGGTCTCTTAGCCTCTCCTCATTGGAGAGGCGCTCATTTTCCTGAATCACACTTGTGGCCCTTTGTTAGACTCTCCCCAGTAGTTCTCTGCCTCTCTTGAACCAGGAAGCCCAGAACCTGGACACAATACTCCACATGTGCCCTCACCAAGACAGACTTGAAGGGTAAAAGAACCTCCCTCAACATGCTGGCCACACTTAATGCACCTCAGGATACCATTTGCCTTCTTGGTGAAAGCACATTGCTGGCTCATGGTGAACTTCTTATCCACCAGGACTCCCAGGTTCTTCTCTGCAGACCTGCTTTCCAGCATTTCAAACCCTAACTTGTTGTGCTGGTTTGAGGCTAATTGGAATATTTTAATGAGATAAATTAGATCATTGGCTGTGAAAAGAAAATAATAGTGATGTCTGTATTAGCCATTGGTTCCACCAGGAGATAGATAATAACAATAACAAAGGCTCTCACCTCTTCTTCGGTCTCTGTGCCTAGCTGCATTTTGCCTTAACTCCTTAGAATAGAATAGAATAGAATAGAA
>WAAF01015883.1:0-11209 GCA_013400475.1 Tricholaema leucomelas
GAGAAGTGGAGGAGAATGAGGCTTAGGGAGAGCACTAATATGTGACCCACTGATGGCAAAGATGAAAAGTCATAGAATCAACCAAGTTGGAAGCCACCTTCAGGATCATCCAGCCCTAGCCAACCACCTAGACCATGGCACTAAGTGCCTCAGCCAGTCTTTTCTTTAACACCTCCAGAGATGGCAACTCCACTGCTTCTCTGGGCAGCCCATTCCAATGGCAAATCACTCTCTCTGCCAAGAACTTCCTCCTAACATCCAGGTGGAGGATGTTACACCAACTTGAGACTGTGTCCCCTTGTTCTGTTGCTGGTTGTCTGGCAGAAGAGACCAACTGCCACCTGGCTACAGCCTCCCTTCAGGTAGTTGTAGACAGCAATGAGGTCTCCCCTGAGCCTCCTCTTCTCCAGGCTAAACAACCCCAGCTCCCTCAGCCTCTCCTCATAGAGTTTTGTGTTCCAGGCCTTTCACCAGTTTTGTCTCCCTTCTCTGGACACGTTCCAGTATCTTAACAGCTCTCTTGAATTGAGGAGCCCAGAACTGGACACAATTCTCAAGGTGTGTCCTGACCAGTGTTGAGTACAGGGGAAGAATAACCTCCCTCGTCCTACTGGCCACACTGTTCCCGATACTGGCCAGGATGCCATTGGCTCTCTGACCAGCTCAGGTGTTTATCTGAGAACTGGAATTATTTTGAGTCTTTGTTGTTACACAGAAACTTGTGTTTCTTGAGAAATATGTTAATAGTACAAGAAAGGGAAGCATCCATATCTTCAATAGGTCCTAGGAGAAGAACTTCCAGAGATGAAGTGTTCTAAGCAATAAGTATGCCACTCACTCCTAGACTATAGATGGATCTTGGACATGTTTTACTATTCTTCCCCTCCACTTAGTGAGTTCTAGATCCCTGTCAACAGTATGTTGACTGAGTTGGAATTATGTGGATATTCTCCACAGAGAGCATAGTCCCTTTTGCTGATTATTCTTATCACATGCAGAATCTAAGATTCAGTCCACAGTATTTTACATTATAATATTCTCATATGGCAGCTTGGACAAGTTAGTACCAATTTATTGCATTGTGTTCCAAAAGAAAATGTTCTAGTGGGAGGTGTCCTTGCCTATGGCAGAGGGTTGGAACCAGATGAGCTTTGAGATCCCTTCCAATGTAAGCCATTCTATGAAAATTTAACTCCAAAGTTGAAAATCACAACTTTGAGGATGCTATTTTGACTAATCTAAATTGGTAATTTGTGTCTTTATGTTTTCTCTGACAATTTTCTTAATCAGAAATTAAGATTTAGTATCTGCTATAATCACTTGATTCCAGGAGCTGAGGTTATAAGAAAAAGAGCCAGAAATGTACATCCACATTCCTGCTTCACCATTTTGTAAACAACCTATGATAAAAGGTGAAGTGACATCGTTGCACATTCAGATTGCTGTAACAGAGTTTCATGTGTTTCCTGGTGTTTTTCTGCAACACCCCTCAGATCATTACACTATAAAATCATCCTCACAGCAACAAAGGAACTAAAGGATTTTCTGTTTCTAATATCCTTATCCCTAAAATGAAGGACAAGACAGAGAACTTGTTTCTGACAAAAAGTATGTTTGATGCATTGCGTAATTTTTAAGTCTCATACGAATCTATTATTGAAATATAAATCACTAACATAAAATATTGTCCTACACAGAAGATGAACAACTGAAATCATTTGGAATGAAAGTGGAGAATAAGATCATTCTCCATATTTTTCTTTCATAATGAATGACCTCAATTTAAAGAAAAGGTTTGTGAAGATTACTCTAGTTTTCAGGATGTTTAGAATAAGAAGTATTGTTTCCCTTTTTAATGCTGGAAAAATAAATCAATATTCGCTTTTCATTTAGTAAATTGATGTCTATGCAACAGAACCTAAAAGACCATCCCTACTCTGAGGTTTTTTGCCTGTGCTGGGCATATTCTGAATCCACATGAGGGTGGTACATGCCTATGAAGCACTCCTCTGTGCCATGGTTTCAATTCCAAAACCAAAAGTATAAACAGGGATTATGGTGGAACTGTATGTCTACACTGTTGAAAAAAGGATGAGAAGCCACACCACGTGGCTGAGGATTGTTTGGTGTCCATGCTACTTAAACCTATCCATTTTTGTTAGCAGAAGTGTCTTGGAGATGCTCAAACCAGTGAGCAATATAATGATTCAGCTGTGTGGATGAGTGAAGATTTATAGCTCAGGATCATTGTTTTTATTTAACAATGGAAGTGTAATCCTCTCCTTGTTCTGGTTGGTCAGTGAACCCAAGATGAGTCACAGCAGGCATCAGAAAATTCAGCCAAAGCTGAAGATGTGGCCACATAGAAGAAGGAATAGCAGTCTGATTCAAAGCTCTGAGTGTAAACAACGCAAATATAATTGGTTTGGACCTCAGCATGTGCAGAAAAAACACAGTTTCTGTATTTTCTATTGCATTCACATCTGAAAGTCCTCGCTCAGAGTTAGCCTGAATGCATAGTCACTAGCCTGCACCCCTGAACACTGGTTAGGGAGTGTGTGAAAGACATGGGGGAGAGAAAAGGAGCTATGAGATGAGAGATTGGACTCCTAAGGTATTCTCACTTATCTTTAGGCACACTTGGGACCTGTGCTGTCAAAAAACCAAAGTTGTGGTTTCTGAAGAGGTTAGGCTGGAGTCAAGCTGCTTCTGCATCTGCTTAAAACACACCTAAGTTTCAACAGCTCCATGAAATTCCACTGAAAATTCTCTCCTTTAGTGCATAACTACATAGCTTGTTGAGATTTTATCCCCCTTGTCTCTGTGCATATGAAAATGGTAAGGCAAAGTCTCCAGAAAAGAGATCCAAGGCATCTATTCCCAGGCAAGTAATGATGTACGACGTAAAGATGGCACCAGCATACTCCCTGCCATTGCTCCTTTGCCCTGAGGAAAATGAGAGCATCTTGTGAATGTAGGGAAAAGCTGCTTCAAATTATGTGTTAAATTATGCTTTAAATTGCACAATTTATTGAGTGTTGCTGGAGGCCTGTTCTCACTCTTTTTGGAGATGTGATCTGAGCACAGGTCAGTCTGAACCTAAAGTCTGTTCCTGTAAACTGAGCTCATCTCAACACAATCCCTTGAGTACAGAGCCAGCTAAATAGCTATTGTCTTTGCGATGCTGCTTTCATTTTGCTTGGGTTTTTTCTGTGGTGTTTTGGGTTTTGTTGTTTGGTTTTTGTGTTTGGGGTTTTTTGTTTGTTTTGTTCCTTTGTTTTGTTTTCTGAATAAAAAGAGCTAGTAACATTTACTTCCTGTGTGCTTGGAGATCATGGGCACTTTCTGTGCTTGATCTGTTCAAATTTGTTCTCAGCAACAGAGCAGAACTATGAAATCTGAATTTGGTATAAATCAATGTGATCAATTTTATGAAACACAGGCAGTAGCTTATGGATATGCATGTAATCTCTAAGCAGATGTGTCAGCTCTGATTTTCAGTGCTTCTGTGCAAAATATTTCTGGGCTTAAACTTAGTCATTACTTCCCATAATAAAATATTTTGGATTTACAAATGAGATCAAGTCTCAGGTTTTAGCACGTAGGTTAGACAATTGCATGACTTAGTTAAGAGTCTCTCCCTTAGCCATCAGTGGGATTTCTCCAGGCTGAGATATCTGTTATCAACCTGATTCACCACTGCAGTGAGTCCTTGCAATCGTTCAATGAGTAGCTCTGGAGTCTAATGAAGCTGATGTTATCTCTGTGCTTGCTATCTGCAAAACAAGACAATTTGTAAGCAGTTAGAACATTAAAAGGCACAGTACTATTTTATATGTCAATGTTATAATGTAGATTTTTTCCTTATGCTACAGTTCTGGAAACCAATATACTTTTCTTAACCATCTAAAAAGATATGAACACTTTTTTTTTTTGCTGAGCTTGCAAATTAAAATGTTTTCTCTGAAAGACAAATATAATTTTCTTTGCAGTTTAAAGTCCTGTATGATATAATTAGGCCAAAGAACAGCTGTGATTTCTTCAGGGAGAGCTTAATCAGTTTTGTCGTGACATGATACCAGGAACTCAATTGTGATTGATCACTTCTGCTCAAGAGCTGGCCAGAAGGGAAACTGAACAAATCATTTCAACAGTGCCTTGGAGCTGAAGAGCCTCAGACAATGAGAAGCTTCTTGAAACTAGCAAAAGTAGCAGGCTACAGGGATGGAAAGGTTTCCAGTCATTCTGTAATATTGCCTTTGGCATGGCTAGGGGAATTTCCTTTATCCCCTAACAGAGTTTTCAAGACTGAAAGAAGGCTAAAACAGATCATACACTGAAGCAATCTTGCTGTTAGTAATAAAGTGTCAGTGAACCTTCAGCTAATTTTAAAAACCTTCTTTCTATGAAAAATAATACTTCTGTGGTTCTGTCAGTCTATACCAAGTTTTCATTTTCGTAAGCTCAGGCAACCAAAAAGGCTTATCTGTGTGCAATTGACATGTATATTGCCCATAAAATGACATCTGTATGAAGTCAGTGTCATGACAGACCTGGGGAACACCCTTTAAAAGAAAGCATTGGATCCAATCCATCAAGTTATTGAGCAAATCAATACTACACCAAATTCAAATGTGAATTATTTTGTTGCTTTGTTACCTTTTTATTACTTATGTAGTGGATCTCCTTTTCAGTCACTAGATCTTGTTATAGTTTTCACCTTCTACACCTTACTTTTTTAGTGTAAGAAATGTTCTTTGATATAACTACTCATAGCAGTCAAGATCCCTGGAGGGTTTTTTCTCCTTGCTAGCACATACTAATATTTGTTCTATCATCTAATATTGCTATCTATGCTGTAAAATGGTTTGCTGCAGGCTCCTTTTGAGATGAGGCAAAATCATTACACAGTTAAATATCCTGATAAGGAAGGAATCATAACCACAACATTTGCCACAGCACAGCTCAGAACCTCTTTCTGTCTCAACAGGCTATCAACAAGTACTGCAGGTATGTAATGGTTTTGCTGACAGTGAAGGGATCTGTCTTTCCCAGGTAATTTTACTAAACTGAATTCCTTGAATAACTGATTGAAAACACACATCCCTGATCTCAAATACATGTTTTGAAGACCTAATTTTCACTTTCTACTTTTATTTTTTTTGATGTGGATCATATTCCAGTAATAGCTGCTTTTTTAGTGCTGCAAAACAGTTTTTGACTATTCAGTATTCTTTTCCTTGTGCATTCAAGGACCACAGATGCTTATCCAGATGTCATATTAAGCTAAGAACTAATCACCACGAGCTATTTAGTTTTCCCAATTACCCATTTCCCAAGGCATTTATTTCCAAAATATTGTCCTTTATGCTGGATATTCTTTGTCTTGAAGACAAACAAAGAGTGAGAAAAGAGAAGGAAGTAGGAAAGGAAAAGAGGGAGAAGCAGGAAAGAAAAAGATATTAGTTGAAACTTTCAGAATAGTTAAATTCAGATGCAGGGAAAAATACAGTCTAGAATAAATGAAAATTATTAATATTGCAGACAACTGTTTTTTTATTGGATGTTTCCAATCCTTTCATTTTTTTTCTGTTAAAATTGGATGCTGCTCTAGTTACAGATAGATACTTTGATAGCTTTCTGTCTATTTATTTCCATTACATCCAAAATTATATTTCTTGGAGTCTGTTGATTAGATGACTCTTTGTTTCCTGACTGAAGTTTCTTGTTGAAGAAATGTAGAATTTGTGACAGGAAAATCACTTTTTTTTGGTTTTGAGATAATTGTTTGAAACTGCCCCCATCACTTCTAACAAAAGTAAATTCAACTGCCCCCATCACTTCTAACAAAAGTAAATTCAACTGCCCCCATCACTTCTAACAAAAGTAAATTCAACATTTGCTGTAAACCTTTCTCCAGATTGTGTAGCTGTAATTGTGAAGGCAGGGAAGAGGACATATATGGGCACATAGGTGAGTTTGAGACAATGCACATGTCTCATAAATATATATAGATATAGACTGTGATACAAACTCCTGTTGCCAGTAGTTTTATTACCTCCCAAAGACATTACAATAGAATACAATCAACCAGGTTGGAAGAGACCTCCAAGATCATTCAGTCCAACCTATTTCCCAGCCCTATCTAGTCAATTAGACCACAACACTAAGTGCCTAACTGACAGGATAGGGCTGGGTGATAGGTTGGACTGGATGATTTTGGAGGTCTCTTCCAACCTGGTTGATTCTATTCTAATGTCTTTGGGAGCTAATAAAACTCCTGGCAACAGGAGTTTGTATCGTAGTCTACATCTGAATTCAAATGGTAGCCTAGAAAAATGTTTATCATTATGCACAAGATCCAAAACCCACTGTCATAGGTTTAGAGGATTTCTTGTGACTTCACAGGGCTAAGGAAGAACCTTATATAATTCATTTAACTGAAATGTAATGATAATGAGTTTCCTGTGGAGCTAGATGTGATACGACAGTTTCAACAATATAGATTACCTTTGTGTGAAAGAAGATAAGTAAACTCATTCGGTCATCACTAAACTTTCATTGCGGTCATCACTACAAAGTTACTTGAATGGAGATTGGCAGCTTTTCAATAATTTCATTCTTAAGATGGGCACTTCCTATAGAAAATAAAATAGATGAGGAAGAGATTATTTATGACCTTCTACTACACGTCTCTTCCATTTAAAGTTTTGTAAGGAAGCGGAGGAAAAAAGACTGGAAAAAGGTAATTTTCTTTACTTCCACTGGAAGTTATTTAAATGATATGGACCAAAAGGCCAAAATGTCTCATGGAATAGATTTTAAAAATTGCTGTTGCAAACTAAATGGACAGATTAGAAAACGATGACCTTCAGATAGAGAAAGATGGAAAAAGCATGTTTCTGGAGGAACTCATACTTATTTGACAACTAACAAAAATATTGGCAATAGTAAGTAGAACCCTGAAGTTAAAGCTGGCAAAGATGAAGCAAGAAAACATTGGCATTTGGCAGAGAAAATGAAACTGAGCCTGTCTTCTGAGAATGGGCTGGTAGAGAAAGACAAATCCATTATGTCAATGAGCGAAGCTTGATGCCAGAAAGAGCAGATATGGGTTTGACAGGATGAAAGATAGGAGTAGTTGCACCTGATTAGAAGGGTATAAAGACTACAGTATACTGATTAGAGTAGAAATAGAAAGCTTACAATTTTAAAGTAGCAAGCTAGGAAGTTGTTTGATGGGAAGTAGAAAGAGGCTATACTCTTCAACACAGAAAACATTAGATGAGAAGGGTGAGGGCACATGATGTCCAGTGAGATGCAACCAGTGAAACCATCACAAATATAAAGACTAGTAAACAAGAGAAATGACATCTGAAAATCAGAACTAGGAAAATAAATGGAAGCTAGAAGAAGGCTTGAAAAACTGGGGGGAAAAAACCAAGTTTTGTTAGCTGATGGTAGGCCACTAAATAGTTGAAATGGTCAAAAATAGAAAGGGAAAAAAAAAAACCCAACAGAAACAAAACAACAAAAAACCCCAAGCAAACAAACGTAAAAAATAAAACAACTGAACAAACCCAAAGAAGCAAACAAAAAAAAACCAAACCCCAAAACCAACCAAGCTAACAACCAAAAACCAAAAACTTAAAGCAAAAAAGGAAGGATAACCAAACAACCAAAACAAGTAAAGAAATTATAAAATATAGACTCTTGAAAAATGTGGTTAAAAAAGAAATGCCACTTTAGAGGAGTGTGAATCCTAAGGATATGGTCACTGCTGGAAAAAAAAGGAGAGAAATAGGAAGCATCACAGTGAAACACTTTATATTTTCATTAATCTGTTTCATAATCTGCTGTAAAGCAATCTAGTCATGTGGCTTCAAGAACACATCATGACACATGATTTTGAGCTCATTCAAATCTCTCATGCACTTATCTCTCTAAAAAGTAAGCTTTACTACCTAAAGGTTAATTTCCTGACATCATCAAAGTGTTGTTATTTTTAATCTGTGAGCCAGACTCTTGCATTTATATATCACATGAGCACTTGAAAAAAAATATTCTTAAGTATGCATTTTGTGACCTTCAAAATTAGCTGGGCTAAGGGAGTAAAAGTACCAACATGATTTATCATTCTCACATCAAGACTGGGGTTTTGTGTGTGTTGGTCTTGCAACACATGACAGTATTTCCCCGCTGCATAGTGACACATACTTTATCAGTCAGGATGAAGCAATTACCTTTTCAGACTCGAGAAGACACTTAGAATTTTGAAGTGACTTGGACAAATATTTCTTAAAGAAATAATTTTCTGTTTCTCTCCTGCCATGTGATCATTCTTCCATCCATGTCAGGAGAAATGAAATACATGTAACACATGCATGTAGCCATCTATCATGATCCACTGGTGACATGTCCTCTTAGAAGAGATATTTGACACTCCACATTCAAAGTAATGCTTGAGACTTTTATATGTAGAAATGAACTGAGGCCCTTTTCAATAGCCAGTGACTGGAGAGCTGAAGATCTGACCAAATCTAAGTGACTGTGTTGGAGTTAGCTGAGTAGTTTGTATTAACAGTAATAATTAGGGCTCCACTGTCTAGAGTAGAAGTTTAAATGCTACAATTGACAAGTAGGCACCTACATTGAGACACCCTGAATGCCTAAAATCTGCACAGGAATCTGGGAAGTGAATGACCACAACATCTAATGCCCTTTGAGACACTACAGCATATCCCAGTAGTGCTTCAAGTGTCCTCACAAGAAGTGACAGATGTGTGTCTTCAATAGGCCCTATTGTCCATTTCTGTTTATTTTAGGGCAGACATAAGACTATTAAGGCTATCCTCTCTTTCTGGTGTTCCAGATAGAGGCTATAAGGATTACTCCAGGTAATCTAAATTGGTACTAGCTACCACTTTTCAGGTGAGAGACTTCAGGCTGTCCCTGACATCTTTATTGCTTATGCTGCCTTTGCAGCCTATGTATGTTACTTGAGCAACTATGAGCATTGTAATATGTTGAGTGTATAACTTTGTGAAAAAATTCCAGTGAATGCAATTGGATAATTGTTAGTGATCTGGGTGAAACATTAACTGTTCAGATCTGGATTTCTTTTATGTCTCTTTGTGTACCCTGTAGTAATTTGCCAGTTATCTATTCCTTCTCTTAAGTTTGTCATGCCATGCTGATGAAGTCATCCAAGCAATAATGCATATTCCTGTATACTTCTACTGTTTCTTGTTATTGTTTCCACTGGCTGTAACTCATGCGTTTCTACTGCAGCAACAAAGACTACAAAATAAAATCACCATTTTCAGCAAAGACCTCTGCTTGTCACTTTCTTAACAAAAATCACTTGTGTTACTCGAATTAAAATTTAAAGTGCACTTTTGCCTCGGTTATCAATCACACATTGTCTTTCCTGCAGGTAGTTTGTTTCCTCATACTTTGTCAGTATCTTAATTTACTGAGCAATGGGAACTTGATACAAAAGAAAAGCAAAAGGCTTTTTTTTTCATATTGCAACGTTTTCTTTCTGACACTTGCCTACTTTGGAAGGAACAGTGTGCTTGTACCCTTGCTGAGAAACATATTAGTGATTAAAAGCCAAACATATTTTAGTGCTCATATAATGCACTTATTTTACACTACCTGACAGTGTTTACACTACCCTGAGGACTTTTGCACTTCAGAGACTCACTAAGTCTTCAGACTTTTAGTTGCTCTTTCAGCAAAATATTTATTCAAATGTAAGGGCATAGCACATGAGTATTGACTTTATCAAAGCTAATGCATAGTAAAGGAAATGAGTACTGGTCAGGACTTGATTCAACAGGTTAGTCATATATTTCCACACACTTGTATGACCTTATATAATTTACTTAGATCCAAATGTATGCTTCTGTAACTAGCATAGTAGTAAAACCAGTTTAACCTAAAATTGCTTGTAAAGCAAACATGAAGATAGCAATGACTTAACAGTGCTTATTCAATTTAAGAAACAGAAATTGGTTCACTACCGTTGAAAACAGCATGATGCTAGTACAAAAAAACAGCAAATAAGCTCCCCAATGCTAGTTTTGAAAAGTAGACATCCCTTTTATTGATGGCCAGACAAAAAAAGGGGGATGACTCCACTCAAGTTTGTACCCAAACATCTTACAGAAGACAAATGTGTTTAACGTTCTCTGCATATTCACAAAGTTTCAGGGAATTAGTTAACATATTCATACATTTCCTGCATCTCATTGATATATACAACCAACTCCTTGTGCATGTTCTTTAGGATGTTTGGCATGATTCACATGCCTTATTTGCCCCAAGAACAGTTTTGGCCAAATTGTTTCTCCTTTATCTTCCCATCCTTGCATTCTTAATGGTACAGGCTTCCTTCAGCCCCCCCTATCCAGTCATCTAGACCAGGACACTAAATGACTCATTCAGTGTTTTCTTCAACACCTCCAGGGACAGGGACTCCACCACCTCCCTGGGCAGCCCATTCCAATGCCAATCACTCTCTCTGGCAAGAACTCCCTCCTAACATCCAGCCTAGACTTCCCTCGGCACAACTTGAGGCTCTGTCCCCTTGTTCCATTGCTGTTTGCGTGGGAGAAGAGACCAACCCCCACCTGGCTACAACCTCCCTTCAGGTAGTTGTAGACAGCAATGAGGTCCCCTCTGAGCCTCCTCATCTCCAGGCTAAACAACCCCAGCTCCCTCAGCCTCTCCTCATAGGGTTTGTGTTCCAGGCCCTTCACCAGCCTTGTTGCCCTTCTCTGGACACATTCCAGCACCTCAATTGAGGGGCCCAGAACTGGACGCAGTACTCAAGGTATTTTACTTTGGAACCTAAAAGAATGATTCACCACAGAAAACCTTAGTTTTTCCGCTAGTATAACTTGTTGCTATCGCTAGGTAAGAAAAAGAAATAAAATTGATCTTGACCTCTGAAAATCTCACCTAGGTATTTTATGTTAATGTGAAGTTAAAGCACTTTACTGCTTAAAGTGCTGCAGCTTTTTTTGGCTGTAGGTCTAAGGTGGGGAAATAGCTTCACAAATAATAGATAATAGCTAAGAATAGCTAGGTTTGCAAACTGTGCTGATAGGTAATCAGTGCAGAAGTACCTCCAGGTCACCCTGCACCTTGGTTTTGCCCTCATCTCGGGCTAGTGGCTGTCTTTGAATAGTTTTTTTTTCCC
>WAAF01015884.1:2753-22965 GCA_013400475.1 Tricholaema leucomelas
CCACCTGGAGTCCTGTGTGCAGTTCTGGAGCCCCCAACACAAGAAGGACATGGAACTGCTGGAGCCAGTCCAGAGGAGAGCCACGAAGATGCTCAGAGGGCTGCAGCAGCTCTACTATGAGGACAGGCTGAGAGAGTTGGGGCTCTGCAGCCTGGAGAAGAGAAGGCTTCAAGGAGACCTTAGAGTGGCTTTCCAGTATCTGAAGGGGGCTACAGGAAGGCTGGGGAGGGACTACTGACAAGGTCTGGTAATGACAGGACGAGGGGGAATGGGTTTAAACTGGAGGAGGGGAGATTTAGACTGGATGTTAGGAAGTTCTTTACAGTGAGGGTGGTGAGACACTGGCACAGGTTGCCCAGGGAGGTTGTGGATGCCTCCTCCCTGGAGGCGTTTAAAGTCAGGTTGGATGAGGCCTTGAGCAGCCTGCTCTAGTAGGAGGTGTCCCTGCCTATGGCAAGGGGTTGGAGCTGGATGATCCTTGAGGTCCCTTCCAACATAAACCATTCTGTGATTCTATGAACATTTCACAGATACAGTAAGAAACAGGCCCTGCCCTTTTCTTCTTCTTCCTGAGTATAAACAACTCACACAACTAAGTGCTGGGATAAAACAGACACTATTTGCCCATGGCAGGGGGGTTGGAACTAGATGATCCTTGTGTTCTCTTCCAACCATGATTGATTCTGTGATTCTATTTAGACACAGAGCTACAATGAGGGTGTATGTTCAGCATCCTGGACAGAGGAGTAATTTTGAGCTGAGAATGCAAAGAGAAGTATTTATAACTGCAGTAAAAAAAGAAGTTAGGGAGGGCTCAGTGCAGTTGGGTGAGGAGATATCCCAACATTTTCCAGCAGGTGTTAAGGTCAGGTTGAATTGGGCTTTGAGTAACCTGCTTTAGTTGAAGATGTCCTTGCCAATGGCAAGGGAGTTGGATCTTTAAGGTGGTTCCAACCCAAACCATTCTGTGATCCTAAAATTTAGCAAAAGCTTTCACCAAACCCACATTATTTACATTGAGATTGCAAGGTGATTTTTATGGCTTGTGCAGTTAAAAATCCTTCTTCCTTGAGGTAAATCCTTCTACCTGGCAGGTAAAACACAAGCACCTCCAATTTCACCTCTCACTTGAAGTTTGACTGTAGCCATGTTGTACCTGAAGGTAAACCATTAAGTAAACCACTTTCTCCTCAGTTTTCTCTATTTCCATGAACCCTACTGCCACCTTTCCCCATTCCCAGCAATGCTTACACCTCTATCTGAACTCCCTTTTTCTCTTCCAACTCCAAAATTAGTTTTTCTCAATAATGCTTCCAAATCTGCCCCTCGCTGTTTCAGTCTGGGTAAAACTCACTCTCTGCCATCTTTTGGCAAAGCTGTTCTGTGTGCACCTGGATAAAGCACTGGCTGGACAAGAGGGCTCAGAGAGTGGTGGTCAATGGAGTTAAATCCAGTTGGCAGCTGCTCACTAGTGGTGTTCCTCAGGGATCTGTGCTGGGACTTCTTTTTAATATCTTTATTGATGACCTTTTTCAGGCATAGAGAGTGTCAGCAGTAAGCATGCAGATGACATCAAGTCAGGTGGCAGTGTTGCTTTGAGTAAGGGTAGAGAGGCTCTGCAAAGGGACTTGGATAGGTTGGATCCATGGGCCTGAATTAATGGGATGAGTTTCAACAAGGCCAAATGCCAGGTCCTGCCCTTGGGTCACAACAACCTCAAGCAATGCTAGAGACTTGGAGCAGTGTGGCTGAAAACTGCCTGGCAGAAAGGGACCTGGGGGTTGTAAGGCAGGAGCTGAACATGAGGCAGCAGTGTGCCCAGATGGCCAAGAAGGCCAATGGCATCCTGGCTTGGATTAAAAATGCTGTGTCCAGCAGGAGCAGGGAGGTGATTGTCCTCCTGGACTCTGCTTTGGTGAGGCCACATCTTGAGTGTTGTGTTCAGTTTTGGGCACCACAATACAAGAGAGATGTGAAGGTGCTGGAGCCAGTGCAGAGATGGTCAATGAAACTGGGGAAAGGCCTGGGGAATAAATCTTATAAGGAGTGACTGAAGGAGCTGGGGATGGTTAGTGTGAAACAGAGCAGGCTGAGGGCAGACCTCATTGCTGTCTACAGCTACCTGAAGGGACATTGTGGAGAGGCTGCTGCTGGGCTCTTCTCACAGGTCGTTGGAGACAGAACAAGGGGGAATGGCCTCAAGTTGAGGCTGGGGAGGTTTAGACTGGACATTAGGAAAAAGTTTTTAATGGAGAGAGTTGTCAGGGGCTGGAATGAGCTGCCCAGGGAGGTGGTGGAGTCATTCACCCTTGATGTGTTTAAGGGTGGTTTGGATGTGGTGCTTAGGGCTATGGTTTAAGGTGAATCTTGTAGAGCAGGTTGGACTTAGTGATCCTGAGGGGCTTTGCCACCTTGAGTGTTTCTGAGATTCTGTGAACAGGCACAGGTATGAGAACAGCCAAAGGTGTGTTTGGATATTTGAGGTTCAAGAGAGCAGCAGAAACAATGGGAGGAAAAGAGGAAACATATTTCTTCGAGTGTGAGGAGAAAGCTGTGGGAAAGCTAAAGCAATGCAGGATGTAACAAAGCAAGAAGACAGAGACATGGCATAAAAGAAGCTGCCTAGGGCAGCTTATCAAAATTAAATAAACCTCAAAACTAAACTCAAAACTCCATGCCAAAAAAATCCACCCCAACACCAAGATTTCAGACACAAGCTTGGATCAAAGACATTCTACAGTATATATTTGGAGCAGGACAAAAATCCCTGCCCTTCTGTCACCACACTGCTAGCAGGCTGCCTGTAACACAATCTCAATACATTTGGCAGATGCTGAAATGATTATTATGGGGTTTAATTTAAGATTTGCTCTCTTTGCCATCATTAGAACTCAGTCCAAGCCACTGATTCCCTGGGATAACTCACAGGAGATAACCAGGCAGAGGTTGCTCATTGCTCTGCAGCCTTTGCTGGCTGTTTGAGCAGTGAATGTGAGTTCTTCGCCTTGCAGCACAAAACTCATTGTTGAAGTCACATAGAATTTCCAAGTGTCTATCTGTATAATGGGGAACAAGACCTGTTCTAATGTTTTATCTACCACTACTGGATAATGACATATTAAACAGAGGAGTTCTGCAAACAGAAGGTCAATACAAGTTAGCCTACGCAGTGAAGCTGTAAAAAACAAAAGGCCAAGCTCTATTCATTTCCAGACTTTACATTGTTCACCTAAGTAACTCCAAGTGCTTTGTGAGCAGGAGGAATCAATGCACCACTAGGAAGCTCCAGCCACCCACACCTGGAGGCAGAAAAGGCTCCAGAGAATACTTACTGGTGACAGCTACATGACGGTTAGCTTTGCCTTCATCAATGACATCCAACACTTCTTCAGGGCTAGATACAAATCTTTCTGTACAACCCTAGTGGAAAAACAGAGAAGTTCAGGCAGAAGTCCCAATACTCCAAATGCTGTCAGGAAAACTATTTAGCAACTGATGAAGCAAATAATTAGAAGAACCATCAACACTCAACACGCTCATTAGCCAGGCAATGGACCAGAGTGTGCCTTTGCATGACTTTCAGGAGTCATATGAGAGAGGATTTTCTTTCAGAGGATTAAAGCAATGTGCCCTTGTGGCACCCTGGGGTGCATCAGGAAAAGTGTGATCAGCAGGGCTAGGGAGGTTCTTTTCCAACTCTACTCTGCCCTGCTGAGACCACACCCGGAATACCCTGTCCAGTTTTGGGCTCCCCAGTTCAGGAGAGACAGGGACCTGCTGGAGAGAGTCCAGCAGAGAGCCACAAGGATGAGTGGGGGTCTTGAGCATCTCCCCTATGGAGAGAGACTGAGAGCCCTGGGGCTGTTTAGTCTGGAGAAGAGAAGGCTGAGAGGAGATCTGATCAATGTGTACAGATACCTGAGGGGTGGGGGTCAAGTGCCTGGGGCCAAGCTCTCTTCAGTGGTCAGCAGCAATAAGCCAAGGAGCATCATCTACAAACTGGACCAGAGAAGGTTTCAGCTCAGCTTGAGAAAAACTTCTTTGCAGTGAGGGTGCCAGAGCCCTGGAGCAGGCTGCCCAGAGAGGTTGTGGAGTCTCCTTCTCTGCAGACTTTCCAGACCCACCTGGATGCATTCCTGTGCAAACTACCCTAGGGGATCCTGCCTTGGCAGGGGGGTTGGACTGGATGATTTCTGGAGGTCCCTTCCAACCTCTGAAGTTCTGTGATTCTATGAAAGACTCAGTCCAGTCCAAATATCCAACAGAAACCACTTTCATACCCAAATTATTTTTTCTCTCTCAAACTGCAAAGCAAGAGCAGACTTTTAACAAAGGCTTGTAGTGAGAGGATGAGAGGGAATGGATCAAAGCTAGAAGAGAGTAGACAGATTAGGAAGAAATTCTTTAGAGTGAGGGTGGCACAGGTTGCCCAGGGAGGTTGTGGATGCCCCCTTCCTGGAGGTGTTCAAGGTTACATCAGACCTTGAGCATCCTGGGCTAGTGGGAGATGTCCCTGCCCATGGCAGGGGGTTGGAACTGCTTGATCTTTAAGGTCCCTTCTAGCCCAAACCATTCTATGAAAACTCTTTGGGTTGTTCTCTTTCATACCTGACATGAAATGGCAATAGGAATACTTCAAATTTAACAGCATGAGACCAAAAAGTAAATATTTCAAGTCAGGAAAATAAAGCCAAGATGATTCAAGGGCACTGATATTTCAGGAAACTGATTCCACACAGCAACCAGGATTACTTGAGCAGTGCAGTGTCTGAACATGAGCTGAATCATCTCAGCAAACACACTGGGATGCTAACGGAAATGTGCACACAAGTGCATAGGTGAGAAAGGAGGAATGAATGAGCATCAAATTCTTCCTTGTACCTTAACATATGGGACTCTGTTTTTATCTTCATGTACAGCCAGGTTTGTCTTTGACACTACAAAAAAAAAAAGAGAGGGAGATCATTAGGAATCTTCTGCAGGAAAGAATGTGTCAGCTACAGGCACAACACACAAAGACTCTGAATTGATTGCATCTGCAAGGGAGAGCTGGAGTTGCTTCCCACTCCTTATGAGCTACCAACATTGCTCTCACATAAAACTTGTTTCTTGTTCTGTCAACCTTGTACCTGCTTTCCCCTCCCCTGCCTCAGTTAAATTTATGGCACAAAAGCTTTTTGCTTATTGCTTGATTAATGAATCAAGTAGAGATCAAGTTGGATTTTGCCAAGGCAGCAAGAATTTCAGATGAAACTGAAGGCCTCATTGAAATTCAAAGAAGCTCCAATGCATGTTCCATTAGCATAGATGTCTCTGTCTTCAGACTGACAGACACAGTTCACACTTCCATTAACACAGAGCACACTTCTGTGGAGTCCCAAACTCCCAGAGATCAATCACTCCCAACAAACTCAGCCTGAAAGAAGCAAAGAAAGGAAGAAGCTGAACCAAATTTAAGGAAGCATCTTCAGCAGAACTCCATCTACTTTATTCAGTTACACTTTTGCTTTAAGAATATTCCTGCCTTGAAGCCTGGAAAATTCTCTGTACTCACTGATCTATACTCAAGGTATGTGGCACTGCAGAGGGAGGTGCACAAGAGCCAAAGATCAGGAGATTTGAATTGCCAGATTCTCTTTTCACCAACCCAGCCATACAGCTTACATTTACATCATCCTCAGAGAAAAGATGTGCTTCCTCTTAAGCACTGATTCAAAGCCAAAACCAAACACCCCACTCAGCCAAATAAGAAATGCAAAACTTACCATCAAGTAGGTCCCTTATTTTGTCCAAATATATCTCAAAGTAGGAAACCTAATTAAGCAATCAGAAACATCACAGATTTAAACTCTGGTGATTTCAAAATCTCCATACTTACATTTTCATACCTGTCAAAATAAAAAGCACTAGACTAAAAATAAACCTCACCTCCCCAGGCAGCCAGCAACAGAGCAAGGGGACACAGTCTCAAGTTGTGCCAGGGGAGGTCTAGGTTGTGTGTTAGGAGGAAGTTGTTGGCAGAGAGAGTGATTGGCATTGGAATGGGCTGCCCAGGGAGGTGGTGGAGTCGCTGTCCCTGGAGGTGTTGAAGCAAAGCCTGGATGAGGCACTTGGTGCCATGGTCTGGTTGATTGCCTAGGGCTGGGTGCTAGGTTGGACTGGATGAGGTTGGAGGTCTCTTCCAACCTGGTTGATTCTATGATTCTCTCTTTCATATTTTTAATGAGTTGACCTTTCTATGTGACAAATGCTCATAAATATTAACTATTTTGCTTTTGTGTATTCACTTCACCTGTGTCCCATTTAAAGGCATCCCCTGCACCAGCTCATTTTGACAGTCTGGTTCACTCAGACTTATGTTCTTGGAATTAACACATTGCTCAGGACCAACACACAGAGGAGATTATCAAGCTCACCTCCCTGCTCTAAATGGGAGATATTAAAGAATGAGAGGGAAAAAAAAAGGATATTAATATTTGAGATTGGCTGAGTTACTAAAAGAGTGTGACAGATTGGTTAAATTCTTGCTCCCAAAGCCAGAACATGCATTTCTCTCCATGACAGCTCCTTGTATAATCACTCACTCATCCACTGCTATTTAGGCAGCTTTTCTGTTAAGATACTCATAAATGTCAGCTATGAGAGGGAACCACTGAAACAAGTCAGTGCTGGCAGAATGTGATTTATAAGGTGAGAGTCTTCTGCTGGGATGGGATTTTCCTATGCCTTGTACAAGAGGGTTCCCATCTGCTGGTGTCCAAGTGCCACCGTGTACAGCAGTGGGCACAGAAGGGCTTTACAGGTGATGAGATCAGAGTCACTCCCATGGAACTCATGTCCAGGAAAATTCAGAGGTGTCTCTACTTAAGGAGCTCAGTATTTCACAATCTCTATCCAGCTCTGGGGCCTCCAGCACAAGAGAAACATGGACTTGCTGGAGTGGGTCTAGAGTAGGCCATGAAGATGACTGGAGTGCTGGAGAACCTCTCCTATGAAGACAGGCTGAGAGTTGGGGCTGTTCAGCCAGGAGAAAAGGCTTCAGGGAGAAAAGAAGGCTTCAGGGAGACCTGAGAGCTACATTTCAATAACTGAAGGAGACCTACAAGAAGGCTGGGGAGGGACTGGTTAGAATAGCCTGTGGGGATAGGACAAGAGGGAGAGAGGAGGGGAGCTCCATTCTCAGAGAGCACCACCTGGTCACAGCAGGAGAAGGCTCAGTGCTCCCATAGTCTACCTGTGCTCAGCTACTCAACTTTACTGAAGCCATCCAGGGATATTTCGTGTGGTTTAGGGGAGGGGTGACTCAGGGGTACTCATTTTTCCTGCAACCCACTGGGTAATTTTCCTGATGTCTGCTTGGAAGTAAGCAGAGCTGAGTCCTCAGCTCTGCCAGATGGACCAGTGCCCCACCATGGCTGCGAGCTGTCCAGCATCCTGAGGGAACAGCAGGAATTGAAGGTCACTTCAACAAATTGGAGAGGTCATACAGTTGAGATCGAGATAGGAACATGGGAAACAACAGCATTTCAAACCCACATATGATGTTTATATCCTTGAGAGAGGAATATCACCTCAGTATCCTCACAAATATCCTCCAGACCAGCGGTATTTATGGTTGGAAGTAGTGGGGCTGAGGCCTTTGGAGGAGCTAGAGTGAAATGTTTTCTCCCCAGGCTGGCTGGTCTGTCAGTGTGGTGAGAGACAAGGCAATCAGCCTAGCAAAGCTGAAAACACTCTCCCATCAAAGGCTCTGCACTGAATTAGATGACTGTCAGCAAATATTCTCGCTAAGATCATGGGGGGTTGAGTTCTAGAAGACAGAAGGGGTGGATTTTGAGAGTTGTAATAGATGAGCAGCAGAACATGAGGCAGCAGTGTGCCCAGATGGCCAAGAAGGCCAATGGCATCCTGGCTGGGATTAAAACCGTTGTGTCCAGCAGGAGCAAGGAGGTGATTGTCCTCCTGGACTCTGCTTTGGTGAGGCCACATCTTGAGTGTTGTGTTCAGTTCTGGGCACCACAATACAAGAGAGACGTGGAGGTGCTGGAGCCAGTGCAGAGGAGGGCAATGAAGCTGGGGAAGGGCCTGGGGAATAAATTTTATGAGGAGTGATTGAAGGAACTGGGGATGGTTAGTGTGAAACAGAGGAGACTGTGGGGAGACCTCATTGCTGTCTACAGCTACCTGAAGGGACATTGTGGAGAGGCTGCTGCTGGACTCCTCTCACAGGTAGTTGGAGACAGAACAAGGGGAATGGCCTCAAGCTGAGGCTGGGGAGATTTATACTGGACATTAGGACAAAGTTTTTCATGGAGAGAGTGGTCAGGGGCTGGAATGAGCTGCCCAGGAGGTGGTGGAGTCGTTCACCCTTGATGTGTTTAAGGGTGGTTTGGATATGGTGTTAAGGCTCTGGTTTAAGATGAATCTTGTAGAGTAGGGTTATGGGTTGGACTTGGTGATCCTGAGGGGCTTCTCCACCCTAGCTGTTCTGGGCTCCTCAACTCAAGAGAGATGTTGAGGTGCTGGAACGTGTCCAGAGAAGGGCAACAAAGCTGACAAGGGGCCTAGAACACAAACCCTATGAGGAGAGGCTGAGGGAGCTGGGGTTGTTCAGCCTGGAGAAGAGGAGGCTCAGGGCAGACCTCATTGCTATCTACAACTACCTGAAGGGTGGTTGTAGCCAGGTGGGGGTTGGTCTCTTCTCCCAGGCAACCAGAAACAGGACAAGGGGACACAGCCTCAAGTTGTGCCGAGGCAAGTATAGGCTGGATGTTAGGAGGAAGTTCTTCACAGAGAGAGTGATTGGCATTGGAATGGGCTGCCCAGGGAGGTGGTGGAGTCACCGTCCCTGGGGGTGTTCAGGAAAAGCCTGGATGAGGCACTTAGTGCCATGGTTTAGTTGATTGGATAGGGCTGGGTGCTAGGTTGGACTGGATGATCTTGGAGGTCTCTTCCAACCTGCTTGATTCTATTCTATTCTATTCTATTCTATTCTATTCTATTCTATTCTATTCTATTCTGTGTGATTCTGCAGCACCGCACTCCAGCAGGAGCGCAGCAGGAGCCTCCCTCCCAGCCGTTACGTAAGGCGTCATCCCGCATTTACCTTTATGTGGAACTCCAAGTTCTCATCCATGGAGTAGATGTGATCAAAGATGTCATGTGCAATCCTTGGAATGATTCCCATGAGCTGAGGGTCGTGCAGCTTCCCCTGCGGACACAGAACCAAGCTGTAAGTTGGCACAACATCCTCAGGCACAGGAGAGAGGAGAGAGCCTTGGCCAAACACACCTTCCCCCAGCAGCCCCCTGTGAACGCTTCTGGGCGCGATTTGCTCGATGTAAGCACACAGAGAAGGTGGCAGAAGGACTCCACCTGTCAGGACTCCTGACCCTACAGAGCACCTATCTGTTTTGACAGCTCCCACTGTTTGCCAAGCCTGCTGTCCTGCCCCTGTTCACACTATTACTCCTCAGCCAGAGAGAGATGAATAAACACAAACAGGGCTACAAATCACAGCCTGCTTCTCTCAGCCAGAGCAGAGATTTGGAAAGGAGTCAGAAACAAGAAGTGTTGAAGAGTTTTGTTTCTCTTTCCCTACTCTGCTAGAAAACTGAAGGGAAATCTGGGTTGCAGGGATTTGGGGATTAGAGTCATATATTCTGCTTTGAGCCTGCTGGGCCTGTTGCCAGAGCACTGTGCCTTGCTAACGCTGCTGCTCTCCATGTGAATTTGCACAACTGCTTCCCTCTGTTCTTGCAAGGACTGAATGTTAACTAAACCAAACAACTTCCCTGGCTGTGTAGCTCCTTCTGCTGTAAAGAAAACACCTGGAAATATTTCTACACCTGAAAGGGTTCCCCAATGTTGGAATGGTCTGCCCAGGGCAGCGGTGGAGTTGCCACCCCTGGAAGCGTTTGAGGAGCCTGTGGACCTGGCACTTAGGGACATGGTTTAGTGTTGACCCTTCAGTGCTGGGTGGAAGGTTGGACTGGATGATCCTTGAGGTCTTCCAACTGGATGTATTCTGTGATTGCTCCTTGCCAGGCATGTACAGGAAAGGTACTGCTTGAAAACTCAGAAGAAATTCTTTGCAGTATGGAAGAAATTCTTTCCAATGAGGGTGGTGAGACACTGGCACAGGCTGCCCAGGGAGGTCATGGATGGAAGGTCTCCCCTCAGCCATCATCCAATGACATTCTAACTCCACAAGTGGAATTGCAGAGAGCCAGAAGGTCTCCCTTCAGCCTCCTTTTCTCAGGCTGAAGACCCCCAGCTCCCTCAGCTGCTCCTCACAAGACCTGTGCTCTACACCCTTCACCAGCCTCATTGCCCTTCTCTGGACCCCGACTACTCAGCACTGGTTAGGCTGCACCTCAAACAATGAGTTCAGGTTTGGGACCCTCACTGCAAGGAAGACATTGAGGGGCTGAAGAATGTCCACAGAAGGGAAACAAAGCCGGTGAGGGGTCTGGAGAACAGGTCTAGGGAGGAGCAGCTCAGGGAACTAGGGTTGTTTAATCTGGAGAAGAGGAGGCTGAGGGGAGACTTCATTCTTCTCTACAGCTCCTTGAAAGGAGGCTGGAGCCAGGTGGCTTTGGCTTCTTCTCCCTAAGTAGTTAAGTGGCAGAATGAGGGGAAATAGCCTCAGGTTGCACCAGGGCAGGTTTAGATTGGACATCAGGAACAACATTTTTACTACAAGAGTGGTCAGGCATTGGAAGAGGCTGCCCAGCGAGGTGGTGGAGTCACCATCCCTGGAGGTGCTCAAAAAACCTGTAGACATGGCAGTATGGGACATGGTTCAGTGCCCATGGTGGTGTTGGGTTGCCAGTTGGACTCGATGATCTTACAGAATCACAGAATCAACCAGGTTGGAAGAAATCTCCAAGCTTATCCAATCCAACCTAGCACCCAGCCCTAGACAATCAACCAGACCATGGCACTAAGTGCCTCATCCAGGCTTTGCTTCAACACCTCCAGGGACAGTGACTCCACCACCTCCCTGTGCAGCCCATTCCAATGCCAATCACTCTCTCTGCCAACAACTTCCTCCTAACATCCAGCCTAGACCTCCCCTGGCACAACTTGAGACTCTGTCCCCTTGTTCTGTTGCTGGCTGTCTGGCAGAAGAGCCCAACCCCACCTGGCTACAGCCTCCTTTCTTTACCAACCTTAATGATTCTGTGAGTCTAATAAAGCAGGAAAGCATCCAATTGGAAATGATGGGAAGTCAGATTTGATTTGTGACTGCTAAAAATCATTAAGCACCCAATCTATTTATTTATTAGCAAAAGATGAATCTAATCTTGCAGAGGTATGTGTGCCTCTCAACACTGTGCATGCTTGTGGGTCACACTGACCTGCCTGCTAAGTTTCTCAGCCTTTATTAGTACACTCAGATACAGTCTTCCTAGACATTGACTCCTTTATGCTAAAGGTGGGGAAAGGACAAAGCATCAGCCTAGGACAAAGGGAATTTAAACCAAAAACCTGACATAATCTCTCCCTCTGTCTCAAAGTCTGTATTTGAAGTAGCTACCAGGCTTCTGCCCTCAGATCACATACACATCTTGGAAGAAAAAAAGGAGAGAGACTATAGCTAATGAGTTCTATTGCTGCCTGCCTGCCTGCCTGCCCTATAAAGAGGCACTCAACTGTAGCTGAATTGTGAATATTTTATTTCTATTACACAAATAACATCACCTCCTGCTGTGGCAGCAGTTCAGTGCTATGCCATATCCAATAACTTACAAAGCCTCTCAGAAAAAAAAACTGAAAAGGTCTTTGTCATAGGCCAGACCATTTTACTTCAGAGTTAAATAAGCTCAGCTCCTGATGGATGACAGACACTTAAATCAAAGCCCAGCACTTGGTTCTTCTCCCTGGCCAGCACAGCACTTGCTTCCATCACCCAGTGCTGTTACTGAGCAGACCCATACCATTTCCACACTCTCCATATCCCTGCTCCTTGAAGAAGCCCTTGGAAAGCTCACTGAAAGCAGCCACCCTGCAGCACTGGACAGAGAAAGACTTTTCCCAAAGAGGGGAAAGGAGTTTTTCCTAACCTAGGCTAAACAGAGGTTTGTTGCCAGTTCTTCAGGGCACACAAATCCAACCAGAGGCAGGTCCACGCTACCAAGTGCTGTCAAAGACACAATCTGCAAGGCAGCAGAAGCAGAAAAGGCAGAGCTGTGCAGTGCTCCCTTTCCCACAGCAGCTTTGATGGAGCTGGGTAGTTAGCCACAGGATGGCTTCAGTTCAAAGCCTTGCTGCAGAGATTCAGAAGTGCAGCAGCTTTGGGATCGATGCAGCAGGTAAATATCCCTTGATCCCTGTGGGGAAGTGACAACTTACAGAAGTACCTAATTAAACATTCTCCCAACCCCAACAAGCCCTGTGAGAACTAGGCTCTCCTTTACATCACTTTCCCTGGCTCAGAGGAGAAATCAATCTGTAGAACACGATTAAGTGTGCACAGAAATCAGTCTCCGCATCCACAACATCTTGGAATCAAAACTTCCCAATATTTAGGTCAGGAGAAACTTCAAGTGAAGCAAGATCACATCCAGGGCTTTAAGAATCAGAGGTGTCTGGCTGCAGTGTGCTTTCTTCATGTTTTACTCCTGAAGTTTGGATCTCAAGGATAAGAGAGTAATTTATAACCAATTTAGCAAATAATCAGAGTGGTTTTGGTTGGAAAAGGCCTCTGACATCCAGCCCATCCATCAGCCCCACATCACCATGGCCACTAAACCATGTCTCAAAGTGCCATGGTTCTTGAATACCTCCAGGCATGAAGGTCAGCCACTCCATCAAACTAGGTGGAGTGGCTGCCACAGCAGAAGGCTCTGCTGCCATTCAGACTGGGACAGGCTGGAGGGGTGGATAGGGAGAAACTGAATGGAATTCAACAAGGGCAAGGGGAGAGTCTGGCACCTGGGAAAGAACAACCCCAGGGAGTAGGATAGGTTGGGGACTGACCTGTTGGAAGGCACTGAAGGTGAAGAGAATCTGGAAGTCCTAGTGGATGGGAGCCAGCAATGTGCTCTGGTGGCCAGGAGGACCAAAGCCATTCTTGGGTGTATTAGAAGGGCTGTGGTGAGTAGGTCAAGAGAGGTTCTCCTGCCCCTCTACTCTGCCATGCTGAGGCTGTATCTGGAGTGCTGTGTCCAGTTCTGGGCCCCCCAGTTCAAGAGGGACATAGAACTGCTTGAGGGAGTCCAGCACAGAGCCACAAAGATGATGAAGGGAATGGAAGATCTCTCTTATGAGGAGAGAGTGAGGAGCTGGAGCTGTGCTGCTTGGAGAAGAGGAGACTGAGAGGTGACCTCAGCAGTGGTTATAAAGATGTTCAGGGTGAGTGGCAGGAGGCTGGAGCCAGGCTCTGCTGGGTGATGCCCAGTGACAGCACAAGGGGCACTGGGTGGAAGCTGAGGCACAGGGAGTTTCATGTAAATACGAGGAAGAATTTTTTTCCCTGTGAGGGTGACAGAAGACTGGCACAGGCTGCCCAGGGGGGTTGTGGAGCCTCCCTCTCTAGAGACATTTAAAACCTGCCTGGATGTGTTCCTGTGTGATCTGCTCCATGTGATGCTGCTCTGGCATAGGGATTGAACTGGATGAACTTTGGAGGTTACTGCCAGACCCTGACATTCTATGATTCTGTGATGGTGACTCCAGCACCTCCCTAGGCAGCCTGTTCCAACAACTGACCACTCTTGCAAGGAAGAAATCATTCCTGATACCCAACCTAAACCTGCCCTGGCATCATTTCAGGGCAGAAGAACAAGCTCAGATCTTTAAGATGCTGTAACACCATCAATCTGCTATGCACTGAAATACATTGATTTTTACTCTGTTAGAAATGGATTTTTATTAAAACAAGATGTGATTGAAGCAGGTCTCACTGTAATTTACAGTCTATAAACTGGAAGGGAAGAGAAAGGCCAAGGTGGGCTCTCTACTGGATAAAAACACCAATCAATCTCACGGATTTAGCTGTCACCTCAGGCCATGCTGCCACTGCAGTTAAACTCCTGCTAAGCACACCAAAGGAGAGTTCTCTGCTCATTAAAGCCTCTCATTTTAATAAAAGTATTAATTTCCACAGTGAAACATAGTAGGCAGTGGCTACTGAAGTGTAACACTGGAGGCAGTGCTGGTTTCTTTTAGGCTGCTGGCATAATGACTATCACCTATAGGGACCTAGTATTGAAACTACTCTAAGGTCAAAGCTCAGTGGGTAAAAATCTCGCAGTTCTAAGGAGATATCGACTTTGCTAGACAGGAGATGGACTTATCTATGTCAGAAAGCCTATAGGAATGATGGTCCCATGGCCTCTTTAAATCATGGAATCAGCCAGGTTGGAAGAGACCTCCAAGCTCATCCACTCCAACCTAGCACCCAGCCCTAGACAATCAACCAGACCATGGCACTAAGTGCCTCATCCAGGCTTTGCTTCAACACCTCCAGAGACAGTGACTCCACCACCTCCCTGGACAGCCCATTCCAATGCCACTCACTCTCTCTGACAACAACTTCCTCCTAACATCCAGCCTAGACCTCCCCTGCCACAACTTGAGACTGTGTCCCCTTCTTCTGTTGCTGCTTGCCTGGCAGAAGAGACCAACCCCACCTGGCTACAGCCTCCCTTCAGGTAGTTGTAGACAGCAACGAGGTCTGCCCTGAGCCTCCTCTTCTCTTAAGCTGAACATTATGAAGCATTTCACAGAAAATCCTCCATAACAGCTTTACCAAGAGGATTTACCATTCCTTCAACTTCAAACTATTTTTTTTTTCCTCCACAGCCCTATTCTAGCAACTTTACAAGAGGATGTTAGGTTAAAAGGGGGATTAAAACCAAATATAGACTTGATTCCACTTTAAAATGACAGCTTCTTCTTTATTAAAGAAGTAAAAGAGGCATTTTTCTACAGTCATTTTCTTTATCTCAGCTTGTACTTCTGAATATAAATTGGCTTTAAGAGATCTTTCCCCATGCCATGTGGAAGCACCAGCTCAAGCCCTGCAGACATTTTGATTTAATTACATTCAGAGCTGGTGGATTACTCAGCCATTGTACCATCTGTGAGGGCTGAGTTAGTGATTTCCCCCATCCTCCCAAGGACAGACTTAATTAGATGCCAGGCACCAGTTTATTGCATCCTTCAGGAAAAGGAGCAACTGTGGCAATCTCACCAGGGATATTCACTTGGGAGAGTATCAGTTTCCATCTCCTTTGACCTTCAGGTTAGGTAGGTCACCTATGTTAATCATGTAGCACAACCATCTGATGCTGTTAAACAAATGAAAGCTCTTTCCTCACCCCCACTCTTCCCTTTCAATTAGTTAAACTTTGCTGTTAGACCTCCAGTTCCAAGTTCATGGCTGCTGTGAAGTGCTCTGAGATATACACACTCAGCTTGTACAGTGTTGTGATGGAACAGTCCTATGGGAGGATTAAATGCTTGGATGATCCTCTTGTTTTTCAGTCAGAGACTAAAATATCTACATGTCTTCTACTGAACAGTCAAAAACAAAATACAGGGAAAAATCCCTACACTGTCACACTCCATGGAGCAGAAATATGAACAGAGCTGGAGAATAAATCTCATGATGAGTGACTGAAGGAGTTGGGGATGGTTGGTGTGAAAAAGAGGAGGCTGAGAGGAGACCCCATGGCGGTTAGAGCTACATGGGGCTTGGTCTCTTCTGCCAGGCAAGCAGCAACAGAAGAAGGGGACACAGCCTCAAGTTGTGCCAGGGGAAGTATAGGCTGGATGTTAGGAGGAAGTTGTTGGCAGAGAAAGTGATTGGCATTGGAATGGGCTGCCCAGGGAGTCACCATCCCTGGAGGTGTTGAAGAAAAGCCTGGATGAGGCACTTAAAGCCAAGGTCTAGATGACTGGATAGGGCTGGGTGCTAGGTTGGACTGGATGAGCTTGGAGGTCTCTTCCAGCCTGGCTGATTCTATGATTCTACCTGAAAGGAGGTTATGGAGAGGTTGGTGCTGGTCTCTTCTCATAGGTAATGAGTGATACAATAAAAGGGTATAGCCCCCAGCTGAGACTGGGTAGGTTTAGACTAGGTAGTAGGAAAACATTGTCCCAGCAAGAGTGGTCAGGCACTGGGATGGCCTGCCCAGGGAGGTGGTGGAGTCACCAACCCTGGATGTCTTTAAAAGTCATTTGGTTGTGGTGCTTGGGGATATGGTTTAGAGTGAACCCTGTAGAGTTGGACCTGGGGATCCTGAGGGGCTTTTCCAACCTGAATGTTTCTGTGATTCTGTGACTTAGGACTTCAGTTGCTGGGATTTGGTAGAATTTAGTGTTCTCTTCCTCTAAAGCAACAATTCTCCAACTCATCAACCCGTGCTGCAGTGTGTGAGAGTGGTATTCCCAGGAGAGTGCAAATGAGAGAACCAATAAGCAAGGCATGAATTTTCATCACCCTGCACACAAACCAGCTCTGCAGACCCTCAGCACCCTTTTCACACTTGGGGATTAGCAATTCTCCCTCAAATCCTTTGAAATAAAGCACAGATCTCAAATGTTGGGTAACCATGCTTGGTATTTTTCACTCACTGCTTATTAACTTAGCTTGGCATCTGTAGACATCTCTTGAATAAACTCCACCTTTAAAGAAATACTGCAGCTTAAAAGGCAGCAGCAGCTACTAAACACACCCAGACTTCTTTTTGTATGTCACTCACAGCTGAGTGCTCCAGAGAGCTGCCTTGCTCAGGTAATTGGTACATCTAATTCAACTGCTGCTACCAAACTGATGCCATGCTGCCACTTTACCTCCATAGTGTGTGTTTTTCCTGATGATGTCTGTCCATAAGCAAAGATGGTGCCATTGTAGCCTTCAAGGACATCTGCAACAAGAAAAAAAAAAAGAACAATTAAAACCTCACATTGGCAATTTGAAGCTGAATTAGCAGCACCTCCTAAGCCTTCCATGATGTTGAAGCTCAAACAGAAACTAGTTTGTGCAATAAGGAGTGGGGAAAACACAACAGATCATAGGAACATAGGATCAACCAGATTGGAAGAGACCTCCAAGCTCAGCCAGTCCAACCTAGCACCCAGCCCTAGCCAATCAACCAGACCATGGCACTAAGTGCCCCATCCAGGCTTTGCTTCAGCACCTCCAGGGATGGTGACTCCACCACCTCCCTGGGCAGCCCATTCCAATGCCAATCACTCTCTCTGCCAACAACTTCCTCCTAACATCCAGCCCAGACCTCCCCTGCCACAACTTGAGACTCTGTCCCAATCTTCTGTTGCTTCTTGCCTGGCAGAAGAGCCCAACCCCACCTGGCTACAGCCTCCCTTCAGGTAGCTGTAGACAGCAGCGAAGTCTGCCCCGAGCCTTCTCTTCTGCAGGCTGCACACCCCCAGCTCCCTCAGCCTCTCCTCATAGGCCTTGTGTTCCAGGCCAAAAGAACTAAAATCATAATGAAAGCTGAGTTAGAGAATTGCAGAATTATTCTCACTTTTCTCAGGGGAAAAAAATAGATCTCTGAGCTGCAGATATTATGCAACATACCTGTGTAACATGGAACAGAGCAAACTTCATTGCCTGCATTTTAAACCATCACCCATCACAGAGAGAATTAAGCAAACTCGTTCTGTATCTTTCCACATCTCTAAGAGCCTCAACAGTTCATAGCCTCATTAACTTCCAAGCCTGGCTGCAAAGCAAGTTGAAATTCAGAAGAGTAGGGATTTGCTTTCTTGAAAACACACTTCCCTCAAGGCAGAAGAAATAATGCTCTATTGCACTAAGTTAGAAAAACAGACTCCTTCCAGGGGCCAGCAGCATCAGACATGGTACCAGAGTTCTTACTGCAGCCCCTGGAGCAGAAACACCAAAGGGAGCAGCAAGGCCAGGAGGAAGCTAACAGAGAAAAATAAAAGCCAAAGGAGCACTCAACTTGTGCAGCCTGCAGAGGGGCTGAGGACAGGCAGCAAAGCTACCCAGCTTTGCCATCCGCCAGGGCAGAAAGCTTCCTATCCACTGACACCTCTAAATGGATGGAGCCAGGCTCTGCTCAGTGATGCCCAAGGATAAGACAAGGGGCAAGGAGATTTTCTGTGCTTCATCTCTGCATTGATCTTAGACAAAGACAGGTCAGGGTTCACACACCTCTCCATGAATCATGGAATCAAGCAGGATGGAAGAGACCTCCAAGATCATCCAGTCCAACCTAGCATCCAGCCCTAGACAATCAACCAGACCATGGCACGATGTGCCGCATCTAGGCTTTGCTTCAATACCTGCAGGGACCATGACTCCACCACCGCCCTGGGCAGCCCATTCCAATGCCAATCACTCTCTCTGGCAACAACTTCCTCCTAACATCCAGACTAGACTTCCCCTGGCACAGCTTGAGACTGTGTCCCCTTCTTCTGTTGCTGGTTGCCTGGCAGAAGAGCCCAACCCCATCTGGCTACAGCCTCCTTTCAGGTATTTGTTGAGGCAGAGCAAGTTCCATGGAAACATGAGGGGAAAAAAAATCTTTCACTGTGAGGGTGACAGAACACTGGAACAGGCTGCCCAGGGCAATTGTGGAGTGTCCCTCTCTGGAGATGTTCCTTGTGTGACCTGCTCCAGGTGATCCTGCTCTGGCAGGGGGGGTTGGACTGGATGACTTTTCAAGGTCACTTCCAAGCCCTAACATTCTGTCATTCTGTGAAATGCATCTCCTGCTTCCAGAGGTGGGCACCTCTGCTTCTCAAATATTTCTGTTTCACACCCTCTAGATCTATGCTAACAGAATCACAGAATTGTTTTGGATGGCAAAGACTTTCAAGATCATTGAGTCCAACCATTCTCTAACTGTGCCAAGGCTGGGGCTAAACCACGGCTCTCAGCACCACGTCTCTGCCCCTTTGACACACCTTCAGGGATGGGGATTCAACCACCTGCCTTGGGAGCTGAGAACCCTTGCAGTGAAGAAAAGCTACCAGGAAAAAGAAGTAGGTGTGTATTTATAGTGTACAGCTGTGACATTCTAACATGCACTTCCATGATCACAGGCACACACAATGCCCTTTGTTGTATCTCCTTAGCTACAGAGATGCTCCAGACAAGCAGGGGAATTAAATAAGACATATCAGGAAAAAATGTAAAAGGAGTGAAGAAGGATGAAAAAAAAATATCAGACCAAAACCACAGAGAGGTCATTTCAAAGAAAAGAAATGGATAAAAAGAAAGGAAAGGGAAAGAGATTTTTCAAAGACAACTGCTGCAAAGATTCATCTCTCCTCGGGAGCACTACTGAGCAAGGATGGAATTGGAATGAAGTCATTTCAAAAGAGGTATTGGAATTAAAGGCTGAGTGCAGCTGTTCAAATTGTGGCAGAAGTGTTTTGGAAAGCAGAAGAGGAGATGTCAGAGGTTGTACAGACCACAGAGCATGGCTGGGTAGACTTTTCCCATCTTGAGATCTAGGAGGATGATGGAGTTGAAGACTGTAATCACTATCAGTCTGGAATCAACAGCTTTTATCAGTCCTCACCTCTTTAAAACAATAAATGCTGCTTGGTCTTACTTTAAAACACTAAATGCTGCTTGTTCTTGCTTTAAGGAAACAATATCTTGAAGAAATAACTGCAGATAATAATTGCATAGATAAAAACCCAATGCTCTCCCACAGTGCTATCCTGAGTTTGTGCTTTCAACCCATTACTCCACCAAGAAGCTACTCAAAAGGGGCAGGTTTCAAGTTATTGATATTTCAAATGGTTCATTCACCAGTTGTTTTCTGAAGAGAGCACCTCATTGATGATCTCAGAGGTCTATTCCAACCAAAACAATTCTATTCTGCCACAAGCAGCTCCTGCCAAAGCTGGCAGCTCGTGGCTTGGACAGATTCACTCTAATATGGGTCAAGAATTGGCTGCAGGGCCAGGACCAGAGAGCGGTGGTGAATGGTGCCACAACCAGTTGGCAGCTGGCACTAGTGGTGTGCCCCAGGGATCATAGAATCATAGAATCATAGAATGGTTTAGGTTGGAAGGGACCTCAAGGATCATCCAGCTCCAACCCCCTGCCACAGGCAGGGACACCTCCCACTAGAGCAGCTCGCCCAAGGCCTCATCCAGCCTGACCTTAAACACCTCCAGGGAGGAAGCATCCACCACCTCCCTGGGCAACCCATTCCAGTGCCCTACCACCCTCACTGTAAAGAACTTCCTCCTA
>WAAF01015884.1:23107-35830 GCA_013400475.1 Tricholaema leucomelas
ATTCAAGAGAGATGTTGAGGTGCTGGAAGGTGTCCAGAGAAGGGCAGCAAGGCTGGTGAGGGGCCTGGAGCACAGCCCTGTGAGGAGAGGCTGAGGGAGCTGGGGGTGTGCAGCCTGCAGAAGAGGAGGCTCAGGGCAGAGCTCATTGCTGTCTACAACTACCTGAAGGGAGGCTGCAGCCAGGTGGGGTTGGGCTCTTCTGCCAGGCAAGCAGCGAGAGAAAAAGGGGACACATTCTCAGAACAGGGGAGGTCTAGGCTGGATGTTAGGAGGAAGTTGTTGTCAGAGTGAGTGATTGGCATTGGAATGGGCTGCCCAGGGAGATGGTGGAGTCGTCATCCCTGGAAGTCTTCTAGCAAAGCCTGGATGAGGCACTTAGTGCCATGGTCTGGTTGACTGTCTAGGGCTGGGTGCTAGGTTGGACTGGCTGAGCTTGGAGGTCTCTTCCAACCTGCTCGATCCTGAGTCTATGTGGCCAAGGATCTGTAGGGTAAGAGCAGTGGCAGCAGCTCAGAAAAGATCTGCCTTGTTTCAGTACAAAAATATCATCTCCTTTCCCAACAGGTAATCACATTAATATTCAATTTCAAAATAGCCTCTAGGCTGGGCAGCATTTCATAGAACCATAGAATGGTTTGGGTGGGAAGGGATCTTTAAAGATCATCTAGTCCAGCTTCCCTGCAGAGTGCAGGGACATCTGCAACTAGAGCAGATTGCTTATCTCATCCAACCTGACCCTGAATGTCTCTTGCAAATTTACTGTAGCTAGATTTGAATTTTCTACTAAGCAAAAAGTTTTCTTGCCCCTTCTCCTACTGAACACACCCCTGTAAGCACAACAGAGAAGCTGTCACATTTAACCTCTGAGGCTCCCTTCAGCTGTAAGTCCTCCATATGTATTGAGTATGGAAAGCTCCATCTTTGATAGCCAGGAAAGAAATATTTGGCTTAGACTTTTTTATTCTAAAGTAAAATCTAATTGCAAGCTGGAAAAGGAGGAAGGTTCACTTCCCTCTTTAGATTGAAATCAGCAGATGGAGAAGATGAGTTAAAGGCCCAGAATCCTAGCATGGTGAGGGTTGGAAGAGACCTCTGGGGATCATCCAGTCCAATTCCCCCTGATACAGCAGAGGCACCTACAGCAGCTTGCCCAGGATCACAATGGCCAAGTGGAGCTGGAATCTCTCCAGAGAAGGAGACTCCACAACTTCTCTGGGCATCCTAGTTCAGTATAGCCTCATCCTCAGATGGAACCTCCTGGGTCTCATTTTGTGCCCATTGCCACTTGTCATGTTGCTGGGCACCACTGAAAAGTCTGTCCCTATTCTCTTGCCTCCCACAGCTGCTTTACCTCTAGTTGAGCATTGATCAGATCCCCTCTGGGGTTGCTCTTCTGCAGGTTCAACAACCTCAGGGTTCACAACCATTTCTCCAGAGACATTTCAGGCCCTGCAGCATCTTTGCAGCCTCCAATTGGACTATTGGTGTCCATGCCCATAGCAAGGAGGGACTCTCTCCTATAGTTCCCTGTCTCTCTTGAACTGGGGAGCCCAAAACTGGACCCAGCACTCCAGATGTGGCCTGGCTAGGGCAGAGCAGAGGTGAAGGAGAATCCCCCTCGACCTGCTGGCCACGTTTCTTTAATGCACCTTGCCCTTGAGCACAAGTACATGCTGCTGGCTGCTCAAGTGCCTGGCAGGTGCACAGAATTAGATTTGCAAAGAGGTTTAGGCATCCAAAAAATATAAACAATTATCTCAGGGTGGTGGTTCAAAAATCCTTGCAGCTCCTGTTTGTTTCTCAAGTATCACCCAGCATTCTCAGGACAGTTGAAGTGAATCCCAGAGCCTCCTGCTGCTCTTTCCTCTTTTTGCCAGACTTGGGCAACTTTAAAAAGAAAAATAATAACAGCATCTGAATTTCTCTTTCTAAAGCCTCATTATCTCCAGGTGAGTGCAAGGTACAGTATCAGCTCCAGACTGGTACACAGCCTGGGGGGGGACAAAATAACCTGATTAATCAGCTGTTATGTAAGAAAATGGCTCAGAATTTTGCATCCATGTACCCTAAGATACCTTCTGCAATAAGTAATTTCTCTTCCCAATGAGTTAAAAAATATGCTATAAAAAAAATGCAGTCCTTTACATCAGCTACAATGGGGGAAAAAAGGCAGTGATCTCAGAGGCAGAAAAGGTTGTTTTGGTTGGAAGGCTTTCTACCTTAAGATAGTTAATATACCATCTGTTCATTGAATGAGGAGAGAAGACAGTCCCAGACAGACAGAGCCTGAATGAAATCCAGCAGTGAGGGAGAGGCAGGGGGGGGGGGGGGAAATCCCAGATGAACAAAGGGACTAAACAAAGATGAGGATTTTTACCTAAAAGGAACAAAAAAAAGTGCTTTCCTCAATTCCTGCTCCATCCCTACACTGATCAGCACTTTGATTTACCCTCCTCACAAAGCCAGCCACTCAATTCGACCACCCAGCCACTGCCAGATGGCTTTTGTCCTGATCAGGGTGGGCAGAACAAGCAGCGACAGCTTAAAGCTGCAGCCCTTGTGTTGGGGTTATGCAGAATCACAGAACTTTAGAGGTTGGAAGGGACCTCTGGAGATCATCCCGTCCAATCTCTCTGCCAAGGCAGGATCCATAGAGTAGGCTGCACAGGAATGCATCCAGGTGAATTTGGAAAGTCTGCAAAGAAGGAGACTCCACAACCTCTCTGGGCAGCCTGCTCCAGGGCTCTGGCACCCTCACTGCAAGAAAGTTTCTGCTCATGTTGAGCTGAAACCTTCTGTGTTCCAGTTTGTAGCTGTTGCTCCTTGGCTTATTGCTGCTGACCACTGAAGAGAGCTTGGCCCCAGGCACTTGACCCTCACCCCTCAGGTATCTGTACACATTGATCAGATCTCCTCTCAGCCTTCTCTTCTCCAGACTAAACAGCCCCAGGGCTCTCAGTTTCTCTTTCTGGATGAGATGCTTAAGTCCCCTACTCATCCTCGTGGCTCTCTGCTGGACTCTCTCCAGCAGGTCCCTGTCTCTCCTGAACTGGGGAGCCCAAAACTGGACACAGTATTCCAGATGTGGTCTCAACAGGGCAGGAGAAGAACCTCCCTAGCCCTGCGGGCATCACTTTTCCTGATGCCCCCCCAGGCTGCCATTGGCTCTCCTGGCCACAAGGGCACATTGCTGGTCCCTATAGGACTTGCTGCCCACCAGCACTCCAAGGGACTTGCTCAGGCTAGGGATGCAGAACACCCTTCCAGCAGCACTGGAGTGCTGCGGTGGATTTACACTGCATGAAAATTGATATTTTACTCCCCAAAAGTAAATTCCTACATTTACTGACAATTTGGAAGCAAAATGAAATTATTCTTTACAAAAGCAGGCTAACTACAACATAGACATCTACATATACAAGAAGACAATAGCCCAGACACACTCTGGACAAAGCCCAGGGGCTGTTATCAGCCTCGCTCCCAGTTAGTGCTCACACCATGGTGACAAGGGCAAGCAAGCAAGGCCAGGAGAAGAGAAAGGGGGGAAAAGGAAGCAAAAAGAGAGCCAAGAACAAGCTGTGTGAAAAAATTGTATCTATTTTTTCAGACCAATGGAATGAGATAAAAACAACTCTCATGTTTTGTTCAGCCTCTCTCAGAGTCCATCCCTCTGGGCTTCCTCAAATTCTCTGGAGAACTTTTCTTAAGTTCTTTCAGCCTCATTTCTACAACCAGATCTTTAGCATAGAATCATAGAATCAACCAGGTTGGAAGAGACCTCCAAGCTCAGCCAGTCCAACCTAGCACCCAGCCCTAGACAATCAACCAGATCATGGTACTAAGTGCCTCATCCAGGCTTTGCTAGAAGACTTCCAGGGATGGTGACTCCACCACCTCCCTGGGCAGCCCATTCCAATGCCAATCACTCTCTCTGCCAACAACTTCCTCCTAACATCCAGCCTAGACCTCCCCTGCCACAACTTGAGACTCTGTCCCCCCCTTCTGTTGCTGCTTGCCTGGCAGAAGAGACCAATCCCACCTGGCTACAGCCTCCCTTCAGGTAGCTGCAGACAGCAATGAGCTCTGCCCTGAGCCTCCTCTTCTGCAGGCTGCACACCCCCAGCTCCCTCAGCCTCTCCTCACAGGGCTGTGCTCCAGGCCCCTCACCAGCTTTGTCACCCTCCTGTGGACACACTGCAGTACTTCAACATCTCTCTTGAATTGAGGAGCCCAGAACTGGACACAGCACTCAAGGTGTGGCCTGAGCAGTGCTGTGTCCTGCTGGCCACACTGTTCCTGAGCCAGCCCAGGATGCCATTGGCTCTGCTGCCCACCTGGGCACACTGCTGCCTCATCTTCAGCTACTCTTCCCAGCATCCCCAGGTCCCTCTCTGCCTGGCTGCTCTCAGCCACTCTGTCCCCAGCCTGTAGTGCTGCTTGGGGTTGTTGTGGCCAAAGTGTAGAATCCTGCACTTAGCCTTGTTCAATTTCATCCCATTGGCCTCTGCCCACCCATCCAGCCTGGCAAGGTCCCTCTGTAGGGCTCTCCTACCCTCTAAGTCTTTAGCTCTATACTTATCCTTTCCACCTAGAAGCTTTCCAGTTCTGCAAATGTATGATTCTATCTGGCTACCACGACTCTGCCTGGCTACAGTGATCTTAGCTTCATGGTTTGACTTGATGATCTTAAAGGTCTTTTCAACTGAAACAATTCTATGACTCTGACTCTGCATTTGAGGCTCTTTCTTTTTTATTTTTGCAACTAGAAAAGAAAATCAATAAGTGACCAAGTGAGAGCAACCCTATTACCCCCCCCAAAAAAAAAAATCATTAAAGCAATTTTCTCCTCCTCACAGGACACACAAATGTGCCTATGTTCATGTGTGCACTAACATGCTCATAGCTCCACTGCTCAGCTAATTCTTAGGCCATTAAATATTCTTCCCCTCAGTGTAATTATAAGAAAGATGCAAAACTCAGATACTGACATCTGTCTGTGTAGAGTGAGGAGATAAAGCTGGGGTTTGGAATCAGAGAGCAAGGGGAAACAAAGCAGCTGTGGTGGCAATGACACACTATTGTCTTTGTCCTGGTTTGAGCTACAGCAGAGCTGATTCTGGCCAGGGCTGGGACTTCCCAGCTCAGGCTCTGCTCAGGGAGGCACTTGCAGCAGTTCAGGGCAGGTTGGCACAGCCAGGGACTGCTTCTAGCTGGGAGAGGCTGATGGGGAGAGGTCCTGCAAAGGGCTGGCTGCAGAAAGGCTCTGCCTGAGACTTGCTCTTCTGCACACTGAGGGCACTGCCACAGCTTGTGCCACACCTTGGAGGGCAGCAAGGCAGAGCTGGGACCTGTTGGGGGAGCAGCCAGGACAAGGACCTTCAAATGCCCAACAAGAGATTGCAGCCCATGGGTGGCATCTTTAGAAGCAAGCTGAGAGATCCCCAGGGCCAAGCCTCTTCTTCCCCGGTTGGTGTCCCAGCAGGACTCTGTCCCTTCTGCTTTCCATCCCCATCCCTGTGTTCCTGCATCCACTTCTAGAATCCACAATTTGATTCCCATCTGCTGCTGAGTCAAGGCTGCAACTTGCCCAGTGCCTGCCCCCAGCATCAGTGGTGCCAATGATGCCCTCACTGCCATCAGGGGTTGGGTTCCATGTTGGTTTGTGTCTCTGTGTCTCTCTTCCATGACATTGCTCTTCTTTCCATCCCAGCTAGTTGAGTTTCTTTCTCACCCCCTCAGCCTCTCTTCCTTCTTCCCTTTGGGAAGGAGAGGCCTTCATGGAGAGCCTCTGGCAGATCTCTGATAGCCAGTCCAGCCCTGCCCCTTGGCAGTTCCCTTTCAGATTTGTTGATACTTCTTTGGTTAACAAAATGCAAACCCAAATTCCAAGCAGGGCAAGGCAGCAAAGGGGAAAAAGGATCTGGGGGTCCTAGGGGATGGGAGGTTGCCCATGAGCCAGCAATGTGCTCCTGTGGCCAGGAGGGCCAATGCCATTCTGGGGTGTGTTAAAAGGGCTCTGGTGAGTAGGTTGAGAGAGGTTTTCCTGCCCTTCTACTCTGCCCTGCTGAGGCTGCATCTGGAGTAATGTGTCCAGTTCTGGGCCCCCCAGTTCAAGAGGGACATAGAACTGCTTGAGAGGGTCCAGGATAGAGCCATAAAGATGATGGAGGCGGTGGAAGATCTCTGTTATGAGGAGAGACTGAGGAGCTGGGGCTGTGCTGCTTGGAGGAGACTGAGAGGTGACCTCAGCAATGCTGATAAAGATGTAAAGCTGAGTGCCAGGAGGCAGGAGCCAGGCTCTGCTGGGTGATGCCCAGTGACAGCACAAGGGGCAATGGGTGGAAGCTGAGGCATAGGAAGTTTCATGGAAGCATGAAGAGAAATTTTTTCCCTGTGAGGGTGACAGAAGACAGGAACAGGCTGCCCAGGGGCTTGTGGAGTCTCCCTCTCTGGATATATTCAAGACCTGCCTGGATGTGTTCTTTGTGACCTGCTCTAGGTGATGCTGCTCTGGCTGAGCTGTGGAGGTCCCTTCCAGCCCCTGACATTCTGTGATTCTATGATTCTATGCAATATTTGTAATATATTGTATCTAAATGCTTGTGAATTGTGCAAAGGTATAAATACAGCTTCATTCTTTATCTTCCAGATGACTGAGTTTAGTCTGGTGAATTTGGGGAGGTGGGAGGGTATATAATTCCCAAACCACTACACACACAAACTGCTGCCCTTCCTCTGCACAATTCTTTGTTTCTCACGTATGGAATGTGAAACTCTGGGCCTCAGTCATTGAGCTGTTTACTTAAAACCTAATCCCATTTTTTCCTTTAGTGAAATAACCCCCCACATTTAGCTGAATCCTATTGTTACCATCCTTATTGTCCCCATTGTTTTAGAGCCTGTTAGCCCAGCTGGCATGTTCTGTAACAACAGGAATCACAATGAAGCCATCAGCTATTCCATGGGAGTACAATGAAATCTAATCACAAATGGTAACCTTGAAAAGGCAGCCAAAAGGTCTCCAAGATGTAACTGGTGCTTCTAGTTTTAATGCACTCCAGCTTACATTTGTAATGCATTGTTCCAGTCTATCAGAGACAGCCCCAGGCTGTGTCACACTCACCATATTAGGCCTTAAACTGGAAATTTAAGAGAAGATCCACAAGGATGATCAGAGGGCTGGAGCTGCTCTGCTATGAGGAGAGACTGAAAGAGTTGGGGCTGTTCAGTCTGGAGAGGACAAGGCTCTGAGGTGACCTTATTGTAGCCCTCCAGTATTTGAAGGGGGATACAGGACAGCTGGGGAGGGACTTTTTAGGATGTGAGGTAGTGATAGGAGTGGGGGGAATGGAACCAAGCTAGAAATGGGTAGATTCAGACTGGATGTTAGGAAGAAGTTCTTCAGCATGAGGGTGGTGAGAGCCTGGAGTGGGTTACCCAGGAAAGTGGTGGAAGCCTCATCCCTGTAGGTGTTTAAGGCCAGGCTGGATGAGGCTCTAGACAGCCTGATCTAGTGTGAGGTGGCAGAGGGGGTTGGAACTGGATGATCCTTGTGGTCCCTTCCAACCCTAACTGATTCTATGATTCTATGAAATTAAACTGCAGGATCTTAGGAAGTACAAAGGTGCTGAGAATCTGGAACAGGCTGCCCAGGGAGGCTGTCGATGTCTCCTCCCTGGGGGTGTTCAAGGCCAGGTTGGATGAAGCCTTGAGCAGCCAAGTCTGGTTGGGAGGTGTCCCTATCTGTGGTGGGGAGGTTGGAGCAGATGAGTTCTAAGGTCCCTTCCAATCTGAGCCATTCCATAGAATGCTCTATGAAATCACAGCATCACAGAAACATGCAGCTTGGCAAAGCCCCTCAGGATCACCAAGACCAACCTAGAACCCTGCTCTACAAGATTCACCTTAAACCATATCCTTAAGCACCACATCCAAATGACCCTTAAACACATCCAGGGTGGATGACTCCAGCACCTCCCTGAGCAGCTCATTCCAGTCCCTGACCACCCTCTCTATGAAACACTTCTTCCTAATGTCCAATCTAAACCTACCCAATGGCAGCTTGAGGCCATTCCCTCTTGTTTTATCATGATTTATCTGTGAGAAGAGCCCAGCAGCAGCCTCTCCACAATGTCCCTTCAGGTAGTTGTAGACAGCAATGAGGTCTCCCCTCAGCCTCCTCTTTTTTGAACTAAATATGTAAGCTCAGAGCTCAAGAACATCACTGCAGTGATGCTGTGTTCTTGCTCTCTATCTTACACTTTCCTCCTCTCTCGCCCTGCCCTTTCTCCCCATCTCATCAACCTCCTCCTCCCTTTCTCTCCTCTCTTTTTTTTCCCCCCCATATCTCTTTCTCTTTTCCTTTCCTCCACACCCTCCACCCCATCAAATATGGCTTTCAAGTTCTCTAGAAGGTCCAGGTTAACACACAGGCTTCAGCTCCCTGGAGGTGTTCAAGGCCAGGCTGGATGGGACCTTCAGCAACCAGCTCTAGTGGGACTTGTCCCTGTCCATGGCAAAGGGATTTGAACTGGATGATCTTGAAAGTCCAGCCCAAACCATTCTGTGATTCTATGACTTTGGGATGTATTTGCCTTTCTGTTTGGTTAATGGAGAAACCTTAAGTCACTGATTTAGGTTTTACTGCTCTCAAGCAGGACTTTATTCCTCTCACCAAATAAAACCCCAATGCCAGTCCACAGAGGGCCAAGTGCTGCTTCTGTTAGCACACACAGTGGTACTGAAACAGCTGAGCAGTGTGTTAGCAACCCAAACCAATGATTTTTAAGCTTTGCAACTCCAATCCACCAGTTTTTATTAAAGGCTTACCAGTCTGAAGTCAGAATTGCTGTAATTAGGCTTCCCTCTGAGAAAAGGCAGCTGAAGTCTTATGATTCATTTCCTCTCACCAACATCAAATAATTTAGCTCCTGGTCCTCAGCCTTAATCAGCTAGGCTACACGCACCTTGGTGTGCTCCAGGCTGAGGGAGCCAACCCATTTCCTCCAGAACAGAGCCCAGGGTCTGCAGCAGGGCTGCTCACCCCAAGGACCTCTCCCCACCAGCAGACACAAAACCTCAGCAAATCCAGCTCCATGCCTGAAACTCCAGTGAGTCCTTCAGCACTGCTTCAGCAGCTCCTGCAACTCTCAGCAACCTCAAATCCCTCATGACTGAAGGATTTCAGTGTTCCACAGCCTTGTGTAGCCATACAAGTACAGAATCACAGAGCTGTCAGGGTTGAAAGGGACCTCAAGGATCATCCAGTTTCAACTCCTTTGCCATGGGCAGGACACCCTCCACTAGATCAGGTTGCTCAGAGCCACATCCAGCCTGACTTTAAAGATCTCCAAGGACGGGACTTCCACCACTTCCCTGGGCAAACAGTTCCAGTGTCTCACCACCCTCATGGTGAAGAGCTTCTTCCTAACATCTAATCTAAATCTGCCCCCCTCTAGCTTGGATCCATTCCCCTCAGTCCTATCACTACCTGTCACCCTAAAAAGTCACAGGCTCACAGGATGTTAGGGGTTGGAAGGGATCCAAAGAGATCACCGAGTCCAACCTCCCTGCCAGAGCAGGACCATACAATCTAGCTCAGGTCACACAGGAACACAGCCAGACAGGCCTTGAAAGGCTCCAGAGAAGGAGACCCCATAACCTCTCTGGGCAGCCTGTGCCAGTGCTCTGGGAACCTTACCAGCCTGTGTCCCTCACCAGTCTCCTTGTAGGCCCCTTTCAGATATTGGAAAGCCAACTCTGACATCATTCACAATGTCTACATAGCTTAATTTAACAGGGAAAAATGTGGACCAACTCTTGAGGGCCACAGAGACACCACAGAAAGCTAGGCAACAACCAGCCCAGGTACAACTTGTAACCTTTGAGATGCTGCAGCAGTTGCAATACCAATCAAAGATCACATTCTGTGCTTCTGTCCTCCACAACCTCCCTGGACAACCTGTGCCAGTGTCTCACCATCCTCACTGCAAACAACTTCTTCCTAACATCCAGTTTACATCTCCCCTCTGCCAGTTTAAACCTATTCCCCCTTGTCCTGTCATTACCAGACCTTGTCAATAGTCCCTCCCCAGCCTTCCTGTAGCCCCCTTCAGATACTGGAAGGCCACTCCAAGATCTCCCTGAAGCCTTCTCTTCTCCAGGCTGCAGAGCCCCAACTCTCATAGCCTGTCCTCATAGCAAAGCTGCTGCAGCCCTCTGAGCAGCATCTTCGTGGCCTCCTCTGGACTCGTTCTTAATGTACTAAATGGTCTTGAGCTGCACAAAGACACTTTTTGTGCTCACCCCCATGACAAAAAGCCAGGAGCTGTGTGGGATACAGTCACACAAGGAGAAAGTAAGGAACAGCTACTTCAATTCCTTCAGCTCTTTTGGTTTGTTTTCAGACAGGAAATCCTTCAAGAAGGAAAGGCTGGGGATTACTAATTACTGAGCTCCCAGACATCTAAACATTTATTATCCTGTCTCTATATAGCTGAAGGGGACAGGGAATCATCATCCTTCCTCCTAAGCAGGAAGAAACAAAGACAAAACACCTACCTTTAACAATCTGCTTGGCACAGGCGTTATAAACTTGTTCCTGGGTGGTGTTAGGAGGCAGCACTCTATCAAAGACATAAGGCTTCCCTTGCTGCAAGCAAAAAGAGAAAGTCAGTGAGACAAAGGCCATTTAAGGCAGTTTATAGCCCCCATTTCCCAGCAGCATTTGCTTACAAAGGAAGCCATTCAGTGCACTGGAGACAGCAGGACCTTGTTGGCTAAACAGATGTGACATCTTGTGTGCTCCCCAACCGTGGTCTCTGTAGCTGGCAAATAAAAGGTGGCATATGTTTTCTGCGTGTTCACATTTGGGTCAGCAGCCAGGCTCACAGCACAGAACCAGTTGAAATAACAGCAATGGAATGATGATTTTTTTCTCCTCCTTGTAAGAGTTGATGTGGGATAAGCATAGAAATATTTGCAAGGCATTTGGTGTTCATGACTGCAAACCAGTGAAGGCTCTGGTGTGAGAAACAGTCAGCAGACCTGAGAGGAGCAGAAGATTGCAGGTCCCGAGAGCTACTTTCTGCTGAGGCTGAGGTGGCTCAGCATGGACCAAGCACACTCCCAGCACAGTGCACGTCCTTCAGTAGAAAGAGCCTGGTTCCATTTCACAGATTGCATCAGGATCACAGGATGTCAGGGGTTGGAAGGGACCTCCCCAGATCATCGAGTCCAACTCCCCTGCCAGAGCAAGGCTATAGAATCTAGCTCAGGTCACACAGGAACACATCCAGGCAGTGCTTGAAAGGCTCCAGAGAAGGAGACTCCACAACTTCTCTGGGCAGCCTGTGCCAGTGCTCTGGGACCCTTACAGTAAAGCCCTTCCTCACGTTAAGGTGAACCTTCCTGTGCTGTAGTTTGTACCCATTAGCCCTTGTCCTATCACAGGGCACAACTGAGAAGAGTTTGTCCCCTCCCTCTTGACCCCCTCAGATATTTACAAACATTGATTAGATCCCCTCTCAGTCTTCTCTTCAGCAGATCAAACAGCCCCAAGTCCCTCAGCCTCTCCTCATAGGGCAGTGCTCCAGCCCATTAATCATGTTCTTAGCCCCTTCAGGCTGGAAGGGACCCTCAAAAGTCATCTCATCTGATGCCCCTGCAGTCAGCAAGGACATCTCCATCTAGATCAGGCTGCCCAGGGCTACATCAAGTCTGATCTTTAAAATCTCCAGGGATGGGGCCTCAACCACATCCCTGGGCAACCTCTTCCAGTGCTTCACCACCCTCATGATGCAGAATTTCCTCCTGATGTCCACCCTTAATCTTCCCTGCTCCAGTTTCAAACCACTGCCCCTTGTCCTATCACTACAAGCTGTTCCAAACACTTCTTCCTCAGTTTTCCAGTAGGTCCCCTTCAGATACTGAAATGCAGCTCTAAGGTGACCTCAGAGCCTTCTCTTCCCCAGGCTGAACAGTCCCAATTCACAGAATCACAGAATCGAGCAGGTTGGAAAAGACCCATAGGATCATCCAGTCCAACCTAGCACCTAACCCTCCCTAATGAACTAAACCATGGCATTAAGTGCCTCATCCAACTTCCTCTTGAACACCTCCAGGGATGGTGACTACACCATCTCCCTGGGCAGCCCATTCCAATGCCAATCATTCTTGCTCTGAAGAACTTCCTCCTAACATCCAGCCTAGACCTCCCCTGCCACAACTTGAGACTCTGTCCCCTTCTTCTGTTGCTGCTTGCCTGGCAGAAGAGACCAACCCCACCTGGCTACAGCCTCCCTTCAGGTAGCTGCAGACAGCAATGAGCTCTGCCCTGAGCCTCCTCTGCTGCAGGCTGCACACCCCCAGCTCCCTCAGCCTCTCCTCACAGGGCTGTGCTCCAGGCCCCTCACCAGCTTCGTTGCCCTCTTCTGGACACCTTCCAGCACCTCAACATCTCTCTTGAATGGAGGAGCCCAGAACTGGACACATTCTTTCAGCCTGTGCTTTAGGAGAAGTGCTCCAGCTAAGCTTGCAAATGTGTCTCAGTAACACTGTGGGTTAGACCCCAACCAGGCAGCCCACTCGGACTCTATTACTTTAAGTCCTTGTCCTGTCACAGGGAGCAAGTGAGCAGAGCCTGTCCACCCACTCCTGACACCCAGCCCTTGTAAATATATCTGAGGGCTGGATGTCAGGAGCGGGGGGACAGGCTCTGCTCAC
>WAAF01015886.1:0-10355 GCA_013400475.1 Tricholaema leucomelas
CCCATTCCAATGCCAATCACTCTCTCTGTTGCTTGATCACAGACAAATTCTCAGTGAAAATTCCTAATCCAAAAGATTAAAGTAAAGCCTAGAGATAGAGTTTAAAACTAACCCTGTACTTTCTTTACACTCTGTCCCAGGTTAGGGACAAAAAAAGCTGGTGAGGGGCCTGGAGCACAGCCCTGTGAGGAGAGGCTGAGGGAGCTGGGGGTGTGCAGCCTGCAGAAGAGGAGGCTCAGGGCAGATCTCATTGCTGTCTGCAACTACCTGAAGGGAGGCTGTAGCCAGGTGGGGTTGGTCTCTTCTCCCAGGCAACCAGGGACAGAACAAGGGGACACAGTCTGAAGTTGTGGCAGGGGAGGCCTAGGCTGGATGTCAGGAGAAAATTGTTGGCAGAGAGAGTGATTGGCATTGGAATGGGCTGCCCAGGGAGGTGGTGGAGTCTCCGTCCCTGGAAGTGTTGAAGCAAGGTCTGGATGAGGCACTTAGTGCCATGGTCTGGTTGATAGGATAGGGCTGGGTGCTAGGTTGGACTGGATGATGTTGGAGGTCTCTTCCAATCTGGTTGATTCTATGATTCTAAGTCAGGATTCCTCCCCTGGTAGAATAAACTCACTACAACATGAAATTTTTGGAAAGTCATGGGGAAATGAAATTGTATTTATTATAGTTTAAATATAACAGTGTGAGGAGAAATAAACTACTAGAGAAATACAATAACCTTAGCAAAGATGGGAAAGGGGTCAAGTGGTGGCGAAGCAGAAAAGCAGCAGCAGCCAAAACAGCAGTGGGGGAGGATAGCAGCGGGCACAGCTGAAGCAGAAAGGGGAAGATCCAAGCTGTGCTTGTAGGCATAAAGCTTTTGATGCTCCAATGAAATGATATTAACTTAGCCATTGTTGCCATTCTGTGGCCTATCCCCAGCATGTTCACCTCTCCCCTATGTCTGAGCTAGAAATGTAGCTCAAACAGCCACACTGCTCTTTTGCAAAATCTGGGAGAATACTTTTCATGAAAGAACAACTCCTGCAACAAAACCAGCTACATGGAAAGTGATCAGTAAAGCTTATTTGCAGAGTCAGGGAATAGAAAAAATACTGCATTTTTGGGATCCCTGGAGTTGTCTGGGGGTGCTGATCGATACCCACCTGAACATGAGCCAGCAGTGTGCCCAGGTGGCCAAGAGAGCCAATGGCATCCTGGCCTGCATCAGGAATGGTGTGGCCAGCAGGAGCAGGGAGGTCATTCTGCCCCTGTACTCTGCACTGGTTAGACCACACCTTGAGTACTGTGTCCAGTTCTGGGCCCCCCAGTTTAAGAGGGACATTGAGATGCTTGAACGTGTCCAGAGAAGGGCAACGAGGCTGGTGAGAGGCCTCGAGCACAGCCCTACGAGGAGAGGCTGAGGGAGCTGGGATTGTTTAGCCTGGAGAAGAGGAGGCTCAGGGGAGACCTTATTGCTGTCTACAACTACCTGAGGGGTGGTTGTGGCCAGGGGGAGGTTGCTCTCTTCTCTCAGGCAGCCGGCACCAGAACATTAGGACACAGCCTCAAGCTACAGCCTCAAGCTGTAAATTTCAGGGGAAATTTAGGCTTGAGGTGAGGAGAAAGTTCTTCACTGAGAGAGTCATTGGCCACTGGAATGGGCTGCCCAGGGAGGTGGTGGAGTCGCCGTCCCTGGAGCTGTTCAAGGCAGGATTGGACGTGGCACTTGGTGCCATGGTCTAGCCTTGAGCTCTGTGGTGAAGGGTTGGACTTGATGATCTGTGAGGTCTCTTCCAACCTTGGTGATACTGTGAGACTGTGAGACTGTGTTCAAGAAAAGGCTGGATGAGGCACTTAGTGCCATTGTCTAGTTGATTGGATAGGGCTGGGTGATAGGTTGGGCTGGATGAGCTTGAAGGTCTCTTCCAGCCTGGTCAGTTCAATGATTCTATGAGATTTATAAGCACCCTCACCTCTCCTACACATGTGATACATTTTGAATAGCCTAACATAATACATGGGGCCCTGCCTCCTTCTGCACTAGCAAGGAAAATACAAGGACTAGAATTTTCTGAATCTGCCCAGTATCTGCAATACACCAATGACTGCAACTGACTTCTGGAGCCTCTATTACAAGAGGCATGTGGAGATGCTGGAGCATCTCCAGAGAAGGGCCAGGAGGATGCTCTGAGAGCTGCAGCAGCTCCACAATGAGGACAGACTGAGGGAGTTGGGGCTGTTCAGTCTGGAGAAGAGGAGGCTTCCACGTGACCTTCTTGTGGCCTTCCAGTATCTGAAAAGGGGCTACAAAAAAGCTGGGGAGGGACTTTTTAGGCTCTCAGGGTGCGACAGGACTGGGGGGAATGGAGCAAAGCTGGAGATGGTTAGGTTCAGATTGCATATGATGAGGAAGTTGTTGAGCATGAGAGTGGTGAGAGGCTGGAATGGGTTGTCCAGGGAGGTGGTTGAGGCCCATCCCTGGAGGTGTTTAAGGCTGGTTGAGGCTGTGTGCAGCCTGCTCTAGGGTAGGGTGTCCCTGGGCATGGCAGGGGGATTAGAACTAGATGACCCTTGTGGTCCCTTCCAACCCTGATTGATTCTATGATTCTATGACTTTGCAATAAGTACTGTCCTCTAAGTGGAAATCTTTTTGGAGCAGCTGTACATCCTTGGAGCAAAGACATAGAGGCCATAAAATTTGGCCTTTGTATCAGAAATGTCCTGGGAGCTGTTTCTCATAAAATGGAATTTGATACTGGAACAAGTCTGTTTAAAATGGAACTTCTCACATGTTCCATAGGAGCAAAATCAATATGATCATTTCACATCCCTTAAGGTTTGTGCCACTTTCTGTGCTCTCATGAGCTTGTTGTTAGTGTCACCCAGAAGACTAACTGATTACCCCATGGAGCTACTGAATACATGACAGATTATTGCTGTTGTGTTGAAAGTAGACTCATTTGTAACTCATGCAGTGGCCAAGGCATAACCTTTTTCTCTTGTATTTCATTTGCTGGGCCTGATGCCATGGAAAAGTGAGCTAGGTTGTTGAAAATTAGAAAAGACTAAAATGAGTGAAGGGAAGGATTAGTTGGAGGCTATTCTTTAAGGTGGCTTTTCATGCACTGGCTGGAGAGCAGCCAGGAAGAAAGGGACCTGGGGGTGCTGGTAGATAGTAGCTGAACATGAGCCAGCAGTGTGCCCAGGTGGCCAGGAAAGCCAATGGCATCCTGGCTTCTATCAGGAACGTTGTGGCCAGTAGGACAAGGGAGGTTATTCTTCCCCTGTACTCAACACTGGTCAGGCCACACCTTGAGTGCTGTGTCCCATTCTGGGCTCCTCAATTCAAGAGAGATGTTGAGATACTGGAACATGTCCAGAGGACACCAAGGTTGGTGAGAGGCCTGGAGCACAGCCCTGTGAGGAGAGGCTGAGGGAGCTGGGGGTGTGCAGCCTGGAGAAGAGAAGGCTCAGGAGTGACCTCATTGCTGTCTACAACTACCTGAAGGGAGACTGTAGCCAGGTGGGAGTTGGTGTCTTCTGCCAGGCAACCAGCAGCAGAACAAGGGGACACAGTCACAGGTTGTGCCAGGGGAGGTCTAGGCTGGATGTTAGGAGGAAGTTGTTGGCAGAGAGAGTGATTGGCATTGGAATGGGCTGCCCAGGGAGGTGGTGGAGTCACCGTCCCTGGAGGTGTTCAAGCAAAGCCTGGCTGAGGCACTTAGTGCCATGGTCTGGTTGATTGGGCAGGGCTGGGTGCTAGGTTGGACTGGATGATCTTGGAGGTCTCTTCCAACCCGGTTGATTCTGTGATTTCTATGATTCTATGTATGGAGACTGAATGAGTTCATCATTAAAAGTGACTGTGGGAGGTCATGTCTAAACCACATGGCAGGGCAGTGCAGGGAGAGCCTTTTCCTGTCTGATATATACTCTCTGAATAAAAACTGGGCAGTTTGCTGTGGGTACATGATATGCTGTATCCCTTGTATATGAATCCACTCAACAGAACACCTTTTAGTTTCACAGGACAACTAAACAGCTGTCATAGAAATAAATGGCACTGTTCACACTCCCAACGTGCCCTTCAGTTTAGCAGCCCCAGTCTGAGCTCACTGCTTGCACTCAGCTCTCCTGCCACACACTGCGGTGATGGGGAACATAAGAGAGGCTGACAACACAGTCATGAACAAGTCTCTGAGATCAGAGTGAGTCCTGCATGATGAGAAGGGCTATTAATATTTTAAAGGCTGCCATCCATTCCTGCAGGCACCAGAGTATTGCATCACCAAGTGTACAGGACAGAGTGGCAGTAATCAATGGATCTAATGTGCTGGGGACCCAGGAAGGGGTGGATGAGTTAGCATTTGCCATGCAGTACAACTGGATATACTTAAATGAAATAAACAAGGCTCATCCTTAAAAAAAAGAAAACTCATCATCTATTCTGAGCTGCAAACCAAGACTTCTGTATCAAATAGCATCTTTGGCTTAGGATTTCTTCACCTGTCAAAACCATGGGGTGTTTGTTTTGCAAAGCAAGCAATGTAGTCTGGAGTGTGAAGAGTGTAATAATTGTGAATGATAAAGACACAACTTAATCATAGTATCACAGTCTGACAGTATCACCAAGGTTGGAAGAGACCTCACAGATCATCAAGTCCAACCCTTCACCACAGAGCTCAAGGCTAGACCATGGCACCAAGTGCCACGTCCAATCCTGCCTTGAACAGCTCCAGGGACGGCGACTCCACCACCTCCCTGGGCAGCCCATTCCAGTAGCCAATGACTCTCTCAGGGAAGAACTTTCTCCTCACCTCAAGCCTAAATTTCCCCTGGCACAGCTTGAGGCTGTGTCCTCTTGTTCTGGTGCTGGCCGCCTGAGAGAAGAGAGCAACCTCCTCCTGGCCACAACCACCCCTCAGGTAGTTGTAGACAGCAATGAGGTCTGCCCTGAGCCTCCTCTTCTCCAGGCTAAACAATCCCAGCTCCCTCAGCCTCTCCTCGTAGGGCTGTGCTCGAGGCCTCTCCCCAGCCTCGTTGCCCTTCTCTGGACACGTTCAAGCATCTCAATGTCCCTTCTAAACTGGGGGGCCCAGAACTGAACACAGTACTCGACCTTAGTTAGGACTCCTAATACTTAATGTATGTGTGTGCCAGTTTGAGCCTAGCTAGAATGATTTGGTGAGAAGAATTAGATTACAGGCTGTGAAAAGGAACCAATGGTGACATCTGCTGCACTCATAGACTTGCTGAGATGGATAAGAACAAGAACATAAATATAGATAAAGGAGTTTGCTCTCTGGTTTTTGGGCTGCATGCACTTCTCTAACCTGCCTGACTAATCCTTCTGCTTCCTAACCCCCCTGTCCGACCCTCCAAACTCACCTTGAAAATAAAGCAAAGTCTGGGGATAAGGTAGAGGGGAGGAAAGAAGGTGGCAGGGTGGTTGGGAGCCCCTCCTGGGGACTCTGGTTTGTGGGAGGGCTGCTGTGTTTCTGCAATACTTTTTAACTTGTCTATTTCTGTCTATAGCTGTAGATGTTGTAAATACCTGCTCGTGTATTGTGCTAAGCTGTAAATATAAAGCTTCATTCAATTTCCAGCTTGGCTGAGTCTAGTCTGGGTGATTTTACTAAGGGGGGGGGGCAAGGAACACCCAAACCATCACAGTGTGTTTTTGAATTGTAAAAAGGTGAAGTTGTGGCATACATCTGAGCATTTTGAGGCTCGCTCAGCACACCAGAGAGGTTTGCTCTTTCACTTGGACTTTCTGACTCCTTTCAAATCCTGTTCTCGCAGGGCCAAGCCTCCTCTCCCAGAGCACGCTCCAGCTCAATTCCAAACCTGAAGGGTCCTTCCAGTACTCAGCCAGCTACCACAGCAACCAAACCCTTGCCCTGGGTGAAACAGCATCTGCCCAGCTCCCAGCCCGCACCAGTCAGGCCAGAGGTGCCATCCAGAGCTACAGCCAGGTATGTGTCCTAAGCTGTCTGAATCTCTCACACCTGAAATCATGTTGGGTGACTTCCAGGAACCAAAGCTGTTTGGTTCCTGCCAGCACATGAACGTCTGCCTTTACTCTCTCTCTTGTTTGAAGCATCTGAAACAGGGTAGAGTTTCCACCCTGATTTTTGTAAGTCTAAAGTGGGTTGACTTGCAGAGTAATAGAATAATCCTGAATACAAAGGAGATACACCTGCCAGTTTCACTTACTCACCTGTATCTATATTTTGGTGATAACATGTTTAGGTATTTAAGTTTGAAAATGTCTGTGACTGTACTGATTAGGAGTCCTAACTAAGGTCTAGAATCAACCTGTGCTGGTATCATATTACTGAAAGCAGCAAGTGCCAGAAAACCAAACCAAAACCAAACCAAAACCAAACCCAGGCTGACACCAGCTGTGAAACCCAACAGGGATACCATGCGTTGCCTGGAGCTGTGGCCTAATCCCAAGTGTAAGAATCATGTTTTGGCCATTTCCCTCCCCCCCCCCCCCCCCGACCTGATGTAAAACAAAAAACTTAACAGACAGCCACTTGTACCTTCCAAAGGTTTTGAAAGATTGTTTCAGATACTCATGAAAACTTTACAAGTCTCTTCTTACCTAAACAATCTCTCCAGGCTCTGACACATACTCCTCACACCTTCTCTGCTTTTCACTGCAACATCAAAGCCTCTCACTGGGAAGTTAAGAATCAGTATAGGCAAACATTTCTAGAAGCAATCATGCTCCTGTACATGAGCACAGCCCTACGAGGAGAGGCTGAGGGAGCTGAGATTGTTTAGCTTGGAGAAGAGGAGGCTCAGGGCAGACCTTATTGCTGTCTACAACTACCTGAGGGGTGGTTGTAGCCAGGAGGAGGTTGCTCTCTTCTCTCAGGCAGCCAGCGCCAGAACAAGAGGACACAGCCTCAAGCTACACCAGGGGAAATTTAGGCTTGAGGTGAGGAGAAAGTTCTTCACTGAGAGAGTCATTGGCTACTGGAATGGGCTGCCCAGGGAGGTGGTGGAGTCGCCGTCCCTGGAGCTGTTCAAGGCAGGATTGGACGTGGCACTTGGTGCCATGGTCTAGCCTTGAGCTCTGTGGTGAAGGGTTGGACTTGGTGATCTGTGAGGTCTCTTCCAACCTTGGTGATACTGTGAGACTGTGATACATAACCAAAGTCTGGCTGGGTTTTCGTTGGTCAGCTCAGGTTGTTTTCTGTGGTTAGATGTTAACCACCCCAGCAAAGCAGAGCATCTCAGTGTGACACTGGAACACTTTATAATTCAGGATTCTGTAGAAGTGAGTAGTATTTGAATTTCAAAGCCTTAAATTGCTAGGAGATTTCAAGTATTATGTAGTCATTGCACAGCTTGTGGGATACCAAGATATACAATATTCTATTCTCTCAATTTGCTCAGAAAAACTCCCCATCCTCTAAGACTGAAATTTCATTTCAAATTGGATAGGTTATTTTTTTTTCCTTCTATAAGGGGTTTAAAATGAGCCTGAGTAGTGCTAAGGCCTCATGGGTTTTCTGTGTTTACCAAAGAGGACCTCCCTGATGTTCTTAGGAATTTGAGCCAGCAGGAGAGCAGGATTCCAGCTAGAAAGAAAAAGAAGGCTATAATATCCAGTTGTAGCCTGGGCAGATGGCATCAGGAGTTGTGCTTTCTGAAAAGCTTCATACCCTGGGGGTTAGCCTGAAAGGGTGTGATGCATACTTCAGGGAGGCTGGAAAGAGTAAGATGATGGAAAAGAAACAGGTTATTAGAGCAACAGAAACAAAAATGAAGAAAGGAGAGGGGAAGGAGACAGAATCTAAAAAACTCAGCAAAACAAAAGGCAAGAAGGGAAAGGGTCTATTTATTTAGGGGTTAGAAAGAGCAATAGTCTTAATATAAACTTCATCCTGCTCCTTAATAGGAAAAGGCTGAATTTGTGGAGGGCAAAAAATAATGTTCTACGATTCTTCATTCGATTTAAACTGAACAGCAACTCCTTAGATCTGAAAAGCTCTCGTGAAGCATCTACTTCACAAAAGCACAGTTACCTTCAGAAAGGTAAAAAAAGAGTGGATGTGGTGCTTGAGGCTATGGTGTAGTGATGAAGGCTGCTGGGATGAAGGTTGGACTGGCTGATCCTGGTGGTCCTTTCCAAGCGTAGCGATTCCCAGTGATGAGATGTTGTGCTGAGGGGTTTGGTTTAGTCAAGGACTTGTCAGTGTGAAATTAATGATTGGACTGGATGAGCTTGAAGGGCTTTGCCAATCTAGGAAATTCTATGATTCTGTGAGAAGTTTGTAAGGCAACTTTTCCTATTTTTTTTTTGTCTTGGTATGAGAGGGCAGAAAATAAGACTTCTTCCTGTCTTCCTCTGGATTGTAAGGCAGATGTTCAGCAGGGAAATACCTCACAGAATATAATAATCATCCTGGCCTGTATCAGGAACAGTGTGGCCAGTAGGACAAGGGAGGTTATTCTTCCCTTGTACTCAGCACTGGTCTGGCCACACCTTGAGTGCTGTGTCCAGTTCTTAAGACCATAGGATCATAGGGGCGGGAAGGGACCCAAAGAGATCATAGAGTCCAACCCTCCTGCTGGAGCAGGACAATCCTATCTAACACAGATCACAGAGGAACACATCCAGACAGGCCTTGAAAGTCTCCAGAGAAGGAGTTCTGGGCTCCTCAATTCAAGAGAGATGTTGAGATACTGGAATGTGTCCAGAGAAGGGTGACAAAGGTGGTGAGAGGCCTGGAGCACAGCCCTGTAGGAAAAGGCTGAGGGAGCTGGGGGTGTGCAGCCTGGAGAAGAGGAGGCTCAGGGCAGACCTCATTGCTGTNAAGATACATCATGAAAATAATATAAACTATGAATTAATAGCATTAAAGGAGATTTAAAAAGAGGTTGACAATACAAAGAAGACTCAGAAGTTAAAATGAACAAACTCTAAACATGACCATTGCTGATCCTACAATTAAGGAGAAAAAAAATCAATCCTTGGAACTGTTCTGCTATTCCTATTATAATTGAAATAAGCCTCAGGAGTCAAAACTGCTCAGATTGTGATAATTTCCTTGGGTATTTGTGTGCAAGGATTATAGCTGTCTCTGAACATGAATGATAGACCAAATGGGTAGGGAAAAAAATGTAAATAGTCCCAAGGCCAGCTGTGGCAGGAAAAACAATTTCTGAAAATGGTGTTGTATAAAAAAGAGAAACTAATTAGTCTTGGGACTTCCTGTATAGTGCTGTAAAGTGCAATCTAACATTCTTGTCAATTTGGAAGACTTCATTATAGATCCTCGAGTTTTTCCACAGCCTTGAGTACTTCAGAACAGAAAACTTCTATCTTCTAAATGCTACTGGAAGAGGATTTCTTAGCAACAACTGTTCCTCTGGCAAAGAATTCCTGTTTCCCAGCTGAAAACAGTTTTTTCAGACTTGCTGCCCAGATATATCATAGAATTATAGAATCAGTCAGGGTTGGAAGGGACCACAAGGATCAGCCAGTTCCAACTCCCCTGCCATGGGCAGGGACACCCTACCCTAGAGCAGGCTGCACACAGCCTCATCCAGCCTGGCCTTAAACACCTCCAGCCGTGGGGCCTCAAGCACCTCCCTGGGCAACCCATTCCAGCCTCTCACCACTCTCATGCTCAACAACTTCCTTCTCACCTCCATTCTGAATCTCCCCACCTCCAGCTTGGCTCCATTCCCCCCAGTCCTGGCACTCCCTGATAGTCCCTCTCCAGCTTTTTTATAGGCCCCCTTCAGATACTGGAAGGCTACATTAAGGTCACCTCAGAGCCTAATCGATTCAGGTTATTTGTGAAGTCAGGTGTTGCTCTTCCTACAAAATGCAGCAGATTTTGCAGCAGAGTTGTTCAGAAGAGAATCTCCTATTTGGACAGTGTGATTTTTGAACAACTTACTGCTTTGGTTCACTGTTATCCTGAGAATGGTCAGTTTACATTGTAGAAATGGTAGGAGTGTGCAGCACAGCAGGTACTACAAATGGTGGTTTTCCATGTGGCCTGCCATATCTTTGCAAAGGAAATGAAACTACATTTCTGGATGAGGACTTCTTTAGCTTCTGGAGATGCTGAGGTCTTTTCAGAGGCTGAGGCAGCAACAGAAGTAAATCCCTACTGCATATTATCCTATGCCTCTGAAGCTTCTGGACTGAACCAAGTTGGCATGAAATTTTAACACCCTTAAAAATACAAAATAAAAGGAAAATAGAGATTATGATGATGATGATGATGATAATAATAATAATAATAATAATAATAATAATAATAATATCTAAGGAGAAGGAGAAGAAGAAGGAGAAGGAAGAAGAAGGAGAAGAGAGAAGGAAGAAGGAGAAGGAGAAG
>WAAF01015887.1:0-36564 GCA_013400475.1 Tricholaema leucomelas
CTTCTTCCCTGCTGACTTGTCTTTTGTCACACAGGCACAGCCTGTTCATGTACTTTTAAGACTTCCCTCTTGAACAGCATCCTACCTTTCTGGACTACTTGATCCCTCAAGACTACCTCACAAGGGACTCTCTCAAGCAGTCTCCAAAACAGAGTAACTTAGAGAAACTTGTTGACCAATCTGTTCTTCTAGCTGTGACAGTTGCATGTGTTTTCCTGGTTGCATTACAATGTCAAATGTAGCTTCATGAATGCATTTTCAATGCCCTGTTGAAGAAGTGGAGCCATGAAGACCTCTCTGATTTCCTACATCAGCAGGATGATATGCTTAATTTTTTCAGGTGGTTCTAACAGTCTGAATGAGAAGACAGTCTCGTGCTGTCTCAGATGGATTGTTTACATTCATACTGTAAATAACCCTAGGGATATGAGGTATATTTTGGCCTCCTCTGGCTGGTGTTTTCTGATTGCTCTTAAACTTTGTTAATCAAAGATGACACTCATAAAGCTGGTGTCATCACACTGGGGTAACTAGGGCTGGAATATATAGAAAACACATACTAAATATAAAATACATTTCAATGCAGAATATAAAACATAATCGGTATACAGTATGTGCTACGCTATACGGATGCCTAATTCCCTGTGGTATGTAAATACCCTCCATATTCACTGTATCCCTAATGATACTGGAAGAAACTGAATTTTGCCTTGTTTCAAATTTATCAGCAAAAGAATTTCTATTTGCCAGAAGCAACCATCCAGTGGTGAGGTGGAGGACAAACAGAGAAGGCTAGATGGAGAAATAAAGGCAGTAACATGTTATTAATCACACACACTCAACATTCCCTGCCCCTGCCTCCCATCTGCATTTGTTCTTCTCAGTCATTCTTGGACTGTGGGTGTGACTTGGTGCCCTTCTGGTCACCTGAACAACTTCCAAGATTTCCACCATGCTAAGCAACTTGGGAAGAATTTTGAAGGCACATGGGCAAGTGGGGTCTGGACAGCTACCAAACCTATGTGTCCTTCTGATCCTTGCCTGGATAAAGACATCGGTTTGAGCATATCCACAAAGAATACTGCTAGCAGCTACAGGCTTGCACTTCCCATGTTTTTTTGTGAGGTGGTGAGGCATTGTTGTGGAGGGCCTGTAGGCCCGAAATATAGGCTCATTCTATGCCTCACTTTGCCTTGTCTGCCCAAACATGTTCCTCCCCAAACCAGGGGTAAACAAGCCCCAAACAGGGGTAAACACATTAAAGGCATAAAAAGGTACAATAGGCCGAGGTGCCACAGTGTCTGGCCTGGCCACAGTCCAGGTAGTAAACAAGTTACATAATCAGCTTGTAAACAGGCTGCATAAGCCCACACTGCCAGCGTGTGGCCCAGCCTATGCTCTCTCCATATTTGGAGGTACAAGGCAAATGACATAGCCTATTATGGTATTGTTTGGCTGACTGCCGAACCGATTGGTCACTGGTGGCCAATTAGAGCAATTGATCTGGGCCCATAGTTTATAAATGCGATCTCACATGTGCTCCAGCCTTCCTGCTTGATATGTGGCTTGTACCTGCTGTTATGCTGCTTGCTGCTTCCATTGCTTCCAGTGCATGCCAGCTCCTGCATGCTTCTATGAGATTGGTAGCTCTCACTTGCTCTGACTCACACACTCGCTTCATGAGTGTGCTCACACTCACGCTCAGGCCCCATCCTCGGGCCCCTACTCGCAATCGCTAACATTCGGGCACACCTTGATATTAGATTTAGACTCACAGGCCTCTGCAGCTATCATGGAGATAGAATCTCCCAGCCAGCCGTGGTCAGCTAATCATGACTTTGATCCTGCATTGCCTATATATATCCGTGGAGCACAGACTCCTATACAGCTGTGTATGCCCGCTGCCTTCATTGCCTGGTAAGAGCCATTGCTGCTGGGATACCAGGAGCAGACCTGCTTGTCTGCATATGTGATCAGCCTGCCAGCCAGTGTGAGAACCATGCTTAGACTGCACGGCACCCATCCTTCTCCAGCTCCAGAGGGCCTGCCAACGGTCCCAGCAGTTCCCAGACCAAAGCATCCATAAGGAACCAGGAGACAAGGTGGACAAAGCATCGTCACCAGGAGAATGAGGTAGAGACTGTATTAATTTCCCCAGATAGCTGGGACAACTGAATTATCTCCCCAGAAGCTGGGAGGATTATCAGTATCCCCTAAAACTGGGAAGAATTCCTTTCCCCTCCAATCGGGAAGATTTCCAGCCTCACAGGTCCACGGCCAAAGTTCCCCTGAGGTTTGGACACTGTTAGATAAATAGGCTGTTGACATAGCCCCAGAAGGTGATTGATGATTATTGATAACTAATCAGAATTGTTAGTAAAAGCTTTAATACCTCTGTACTATTTGTAATATTCGTAGCCTCCTGCCATAGAGCAGAAAGAGTTCCAGCCCACCCTGCTGGGCAAATGGCATATTGACCCCAAGCGGCATTGATCTGTGGGGAAAACTCCTCTCTCTGTTAATAGTCCGTTAATAGTTGTATGCTAATTATTGTAATATAGTTATTAATAAGCCAGATTGTGTATTATACCCATAAGGTTGACCCATAACCGTGAAAGAATCCATTTAATATTAATATAGTGGTTGGGGGTGACGAGAGTTCAATTGTTGGATTTAATAAATATATGTTTTTACACATCTCGCAGCGATTGATTTCTCCCCTTTGCCACAAACCTGCATAGGCGGCAGAATCCCCCTCCGTGACAGGTGTTAAGAAAGTATGCACACAGCACTGTGCCCAAACTAATGGGCATTGTTGGGGGTCACAATGCCAGACAAAATCAACATCACGATGATGAGTGCCCTGTGGTGGGCTTGTGCTCTGCTAATTTACAGTATTGGCAGAGCAAGCTGAGGTGTGCCAGCCATTCACTGACCATACAGCTGTCACCTTATGTGGCTTGGGGTAGCCTGAATGAACAACAAAGGGGGATGAAAAGTGCAGCAGGGAGGCTACAGCCATGTGCAAAGCCTTGCTGAAATACCCTATCCAATTTACACCACTCTGTTGCCTTGTTTCTGTTTCTGTCAGCACAGAAGTAGTAGGAATGGAGCCTTTCATTCCAGAAATTTTTTAACTTGAAGAAAGATCAGCAGAGGAAGGAAAAGAAGAAAGATTTTGGATGAGGAAGGAAGGGGAGGAAAGCTGTGAATGTAGAGAAACCTTGTGAGAAGTAGCAGGGCATGGTCAAAGGAAAAGCTAGCCACACAGCTCCTCTTGAAGTGGCGGAGAAGGGAGCTCAGCTGTACTTGCTGCTCCAGTTAAACGTCAACAAAGTAACTTCCACCAGAAGAATGCCTCCTGAGGGAGGGAGAAAACAAGCAGAGTGTCAGGGCTAGCTGGCAGCTTGAGAAAAACAACCATGCAATTAAACAGCACCACTGGGAACACTGGACGGCTGCCCCTGCCTCCTTATCGTCACTATTCAAGGCCTGTCAAAAGAATAATAAAAGGTGCTATAAAGAGGAGACAAATCTCAGGCAACTGGAGCACCAGTGGGACTGGTCAGAAGGGACAGTGGTCAGAGCTGGATTCCTAAAGCTGTGTGAGCATTTGAGGACTTGCAGAAGCAGTTGGCTTTGGAGACATATTTTCTGCCTCCAAAGGTGGCAGGACAAAGGGAAGGTCTGCTCACGACCTCGCACTATGCAGGGGTCAGGCCCTTCTGCTGATCAAAAATGTATGAGGATTGAGATGTTACTTTGCTTTCTTTGTTTTATATCCTCAGAGTGTTAAAGAAATGCTGCAGGACAGGATTTGTGCCTGTCAGGTCCCTAGTCTGGAACTTCACATAGCAGCCTCAGCTTGGTGACAATTTTTGTCCATCTCCAAACCTTCTTCCTAGTGCTGATGCTGCAGCTCTGTCTTGCCATATCAGCATGTGCCACCATGAGAGGGACCTCACAAATGTCACTCACCACTGCCCTTCATTTTAAATTATCTGATCTATAGAAAGTACTATAGTGTCTATAGAGAAGCTGGGGATGAAATTTCGCCCAGGCATAGAGAGAATTTTCACTGTCTCCAAAACAGGAATCCTTGAGAAGGACAGATTCCTCCAAGCAATAAAGGCTAGGAAGGAAATAGTTTTTGAAGGCCAGAATCCTATTCTTTCCAGATTTAGGCATAGTGATAAACATCAAAAGGAAACAATGGATACCCACTTCTGCAGGTGTTTCCTTCATACTTAACTACTCCCCTCCAGCCTGTTGGGAATACTGTTCTTACCTATTGTTTGGTAAATTCCAAGAATCATATTTATATCCATCATGTGAAGGACCGTGTGTTGGGTACAAATTCCCTTGTGGGTGGCTACAGTATTGTGCCAACTGGAACACTGGGGAAGACAAATCCCAGCTAGGTTCCCCATACCAAAGCTCTTGAATTGAAAGCCACACTGCATGGTTCAAGACACTGTCATGTTCCTCTGGTCATAAAATTGAAAACAGCAAGCGTTTGCCTTCACAAACATTTTGTTTTCTAGCAGTAGAATACATTTCTTCATAACCTTCTCCACCAGGCCAGTAACAAGACTTGTTCCTCATTGCTGCAGCTGACCTGAAATAACATCCCAGTAATAAAAACACAAACATGAAAAGGCTACCCAAGGAGAGGTGACATTCTTATTACAGCTTAGAAATTTTCCTAACCAAAAGATGATGGAAAAACCAAAACATTGGATAAAGTTTTTGTTTGGGACACCATTTGATCTTGTTGAAATACCATTTCCCACAGCATTCTTCTGGAGAGCCTGGCTGTTCATGGCTTGGATCAGCATACTGATTGCTGAGTAAAAAGCTGGCTGGATGGCCAAGCACAAAGAATGGTGATAAATGGAGTTTGACCTATCACAAACAGTGTTCTCCAGGGCTCAGTATTTGTGCCAGTTGTATAATACTTAACATTCTGGAGAAGGGTATTGAGTGCCCCTTCAGTAACTTTGTAGATGACACCAAGTTGGGCAGGAGTAATGATCTGCTTGAGAGTAGAAAACATCTGCAGAGAAATCTGGACAGACTGGGATTGATGGTCCAAAGAGAGTGGTGTAAGCCTAAACTGGGCCAAGTGCCAAGTCCTGCACTTGGGTCACAATAACGACACACAATGTTAAAAGCTTTCAGGAGTGTGACTGGAGAGCTGCCTGGTAGAAAAGGATCTGAATATACGAGCCAGCAGTATACCCAGATGACCAAGAAGGCAAAAAGCGTCCTAATTTCTATCATAAATGCCATACTTGATGATCTGTGAGGTCTCTTCCAACCTTGGTGATACTGTGATACCCAGCAGGAGAGAGACGTGATCATGCACCTGTACTGGTGAGGATACACTTCAAATAGTGTGCAGTTTTGGGACCCTCACTACAAGAAAGACACTGAAGTGCTGGAGCACATCCAAAGGAAAGCAATGAAGCTGGAGAGTGGTCTAGAGTACAAATCTTCTGAGGCATGTCTGCAGGAACTGGAAGCCTGGAGAAAAGGAGGCTGAGGGAAGACCTAATAGCTTCCTACAACTACTCGAAAGGAGGCTGCAGCAAGGTGGATGTCAGTCTCTTCTCCCAAGTATCAAGCCATAGAATAACATGAAATAGCCTCAGACTCTGTCAAGAGAGGTTTAGATTAGGTCTTATAAGAAAATTCTTCACTGAAGGAATTGTTAAGCAATGCAACAGGTTGTGCAGGGAAGTGGTTGAGTCACCATCCCTGACAGCATTCAAAAGACATGCAGATGTGGTGCTTAGGGGCATAGTTTAGCAGTGCGCTTGGCAGTGCTGGGTTAATAGTTGGGCTTGGTGATCTTGAATGTCTTTTCCAAACAAAACAATTCTATGGTTTTATAAACACCTCAGGAAGAGGACCTTAACCATCTGTGAGCCTTATTCCTAGAATTTTCTATCTCCAGCTTTATGTGCAGAGGTGAATGAGACAGAAGTACAATTTCTGGAAACCAAAGTCAGGTGAGAAAATGTTTGAGGGATATCAAACTTTGCCTATTGATGGATACAGGCCAGTAGATTAAGAAACGTCTTGAAGCATCTTTATATGTTATATATATATAATAGCTATTACAGTAGTTTTTCTGTCTCATCTCTTTAAACTCTCCACAGTGGAAGAAAGACATAAGCATTGTAATTTCCAGATAGGGAAATTGAGTCACTGAGAGATAACAGATGTTTCCTAAGTAGCATGGCATGACAGCACCACAAATGGAAAAATACAGTCCTCAAATTTCTCAGTGAAGCATTTTCTCCCCTCAAGTAAACTGCCTTTACATGTGCACAGACACTAGTATGCATACTCAGAATACAAAGTCCTGTAGCCCTAATGAAAGGAGTAATTTCACAACATGGTTTGATTTTGTCTGTTAAGACACCACAGAACCCAAACCAAGACTTGACATTTCCAGTTTCCTTCTGAGATCTGTAATGCATGGCTTGGATGAACCACGTTATATTAAATTGACAAAGGAACTAACCATGAACAAATAGGAAATTAAATTCTAACAACACAAATTCCAATCAAAGACCTAAACTCACATCTCCGAATCTAGCAAACCTTGTGAACGTTCAGCGGCAGCTATCTCAGTTCAAGCCTTACTTGCCCTCTAAGAGAGTAAAACAGTCACCTGTAAGATGAAACCAATGTGCATCTTTGCAGATGCAGTACAGCTCATCAAAGCACAATCAGTGTTGCTTATTCACTCTCACAATAGATCACCTTTTATCACAAAACATTTTTAGTGTGTGGAAAATGAAGGCATTCAGCTTCATGCCAGCTGACACACAGGAAGTCAGAGGCGGAAGAGAGATTCTCCAAGATATGGTCTCTCATAGTCCAAAACTATTTCTGTTTCTGTGATGGACACAAATCAGCCTTCTAAGGATATTCCTCTGGATTTGCTAGGTAAAAAGTGCCTTCAGGTTTTTCTGTCTTTTTTTTTTTTTTTGTTTGCTTTGTTTTACCTGGCAGGGGAGACAGGGATCAGGCAGGTGGTTTTCCCAGGGCGAGGCTCATCCTTTGCACTTCAGGTGTGCTGAAAAAATTTTGGTTTAATTTTCTTTTCTTTTTTTTTTTACAGCCCTTATAAACAAAGAGGTCCAGGAAGGTTGGACCTACTTCAAGAAANAGAGGGGAATATAGTGACAAAGGATGAGGAAAAGGCAGAGGTGCTTAACACCTTCTTTGCCTCAATCTTCAATAGTGGGACAGGTTGTCTCCAGGACAACTGGACTCCTGAGATGGCAGATGGAGTCAGGGACCAGTACAGTCCCCCTGTAATCCAGGAGGAAGAAGTAAGGGACCTGCTGAGCCACTTGGATCCTCACAATGCAAAGGCCACAGGGCCAAACCTCAGTTGTAGATGAAAATCGATCAGCAGATTCTGGAATTCTTCTCCTTTTTGTCATGCAGAAGATTGGTCGTTGAGTGAGTAAAGAGCCCACCTCTAACTCTTCATCTCCAAGCATTTTACATGTCAATCCCACAAAACCTGATAACATCCTTGATTTTAATAAGCATGCCCCATCAAGCACAAATAAGACCATTCATGGAGCAAACGGAGGTAGGTGAGCATTTCTGGGTTGACTATGACGTTTGGCATGAGATTCCTGTTGCCTCATGGAGCTGAAACAAGATGTGTGAGGAAGGGTGAATTGTTTACAGTTTCCTGATAATTAATAACCATCCTGGAAAATGTTTCTGGATATACGCATACCGAGTGGCAAAGAGTGACATGCACTTTGATTCATGCCCAACGCACACTCTCTGATACATAAAGTTCTCAGTGGCCTGGAGTTCGTCAGCCTGTTGGTTCTGCTGAAACATATGCTGGCCTATTGAGTGAGCTGCATGATGTGCAATTTCAGAAATGTCCCAATTTGGAAATGTAGCTGCAGACACTGTTTTAGAGGAAGTGCTGTGTGATTGAAAGCTGAAGCTGCACCATGCAGTTCAAATTAGATTTGGACATTGTGTGTGCTGTCAATTTGGAGAACTCTTCACATGCTTGCCAGCAGTTCATAGGAAATATGAGCATGGGCCACGGACAACGTCTAGTCCTCCAGCTTCTGTTTACTTTTAATCAGACAAACCCCTTGAATCACAAAGAGAAGGAACCTTGAATTTCAACAGGGAACATAGGAAAGAGCAAGGCTGGAAGGAAGAATAGCCTGTTCCTGTGTAATCTCTGCTTTTCACATGAATTGCAGCCTGCTATCTCAACTAGTTGTGGTGTGACGAGAAACCAAAACTAGCAGCCTACGGGTTGTTTGGAGGACAGAGATAAAAGAATCAGTTCAGAACCAGCTACTTTCTCATAACCTCACTTGTTGCATTCACCAGCTATTTTTTCTGAGAGGTGGTGAAGCAGTAAAACACACCCCTGATTACCCCTTCTTCTCAAATTGTTTCAGCCTTTTTTGAAGTTGCGGAAGTGTGAGAAAATCAAATTGCATTCAGTATCTCATCCAGCACCCACTGCCCTCAGCAGGCTTTGAATAGCATCCATGGGCCTGGGTTTTTGCAGAAGGCTGGATTCAGAAAGGCACTTAATCACATTAACTGAAGTCCCACTGATTTCAGTGAAAACTTTTTCCATCATGCTTCTTAAAGATGAGGGGGCTGTGAGCAATTTTCCCTTCACTGCGTATGTTTAAGTTCAGCACAGCAAAAAAAATTCAAGCTGAGATGGGGCCCAGTTGATTCCAATGGGATTAAGCATTTGTTTACAGGCAGGCATGTGTGTAAGCATCTTCCTGGACTACAGCCCTATATCTACTCAGGTCAACATGACTGTGGTTGTGCTGAAACAGGGCTTTATTGTCCTTTGAACTGAAGGCTGTATGTCTTAGAGCTGTCTTCCCTCTGCTTTGATGGTTGCACTGAAGGACATTGTGGGTTCCTACAGTAAATCTGGCCCCATGCAAGTCACAACAAGTTTTTTCCATGGGCTGCTGAGGAGATAAGATTCACTTTTGCCTGCACAGGACCAAGGCAAAAACTAAGATTAGGTAGCACAACTGTTACTCTATGAGGTGAATTACACATATCATTATAAATATATATACACCCAAATCACTATGATACAAATCCATATTTGCTATAAAGTGTGCCAGCTCCTTTTCTTTTTTTTTTTTCTTTATTTCCTTTTTTTTTTTTTTTTCTTGTGTATGTGCATGTGTGGTTGTGTAAACAACTATTGTTTGATAAGAGACTTTTAACAAAGAGCATATATCATCTCTACTTTTGGGACTGCATTGGCCTTCTACTAATTGCATGTAAATGATGCAATTATATGTAAATAATGGAATACAATAGCAAGGACTATCTGTTGTCGTACAAACACATTCCATAGTCCATTCTTCTGGTTAAACACAAAGATGACAAAGCAAATTGGAAAAAGACAAAGGAAATGAAAGAACTCAAAGACTGGAATAATAATAATAAACACAATAATTAAAATTAATGCCAGGATAAGAAGCATTTAGTTCTAGCCTGATACAATATAGACTGAGTTCAGTGAGATCCTGTCTGCTGATTTCAGAGAGAAAAGGATGAAGTCCTACTTTCTTGGAAGAAAAGAAACCAGTGTGGAAAACAGATAGTTGAGGATGTTTGCTTTTGTTGTTTTCAGCAATTTAATCTAATTTATCCAAATCAAAACTGCACCTTTTTTTTTCTAAGACTAACAGACACCAGTGACGTTTAGTACTTCCTCAACCCTCAGCGTCAAGTCAGCAGTAGCAAATAAAAACAGATGGGATGAATTAGAAAACTGCATCCCAAAGAAAAAGACAAGCAAAATAATTGCATGGCTACAGGACAATATCCTTCTGAATGGAATCTACGCATGTCCAAAACATGGTGCTCTCTGAGGAAGCTGAAGAGGAGCCAAGATCCCCTGCCCAGGCTGTCTGCCTGAGAGTGGGAAGCCTCCTGAAAGACGGAACCTTAACACAATATGTCTTGTATGAGATTCTCCATGCAGCCAAAGGAAGAGCTATTGGTTTTCTTTCTTGGGCCTCTTTGACCCTGTGGCTCCATGTGGAATCTTCAGAACATGCTTGGTGGTAAGTTAAGAGTGGTGCTATCATCTTCAGCAATGTCATATCTCAACCAAGATGAGTATTGCATGCCAAAATGAACAGAAACCCAGAAGACAACATGCTCACTGCTCAGCATTTGAGGAAAAATGAAAGGACAGGTGCAAAGCAGGTGGAGACTAGAAGAACATAGATTTAGGGCTCTGAGTCATGGCTGCAGATGGATTTAACTGGGTTAGTTAAGGCAGCCGCTGCCTCAGCTGTTTGGCCCAGTCCTCTGCCAAAGGTTATTCTGGTCTGTCTGAAAGGGATGGGGACCCACTTGTGTCAGATATGGACCAAGGGCACATCATGGAGCCTGTGGCATCTCAGAGACAGGTACTTCTGCTGCTCAGTGACTTGGTGTTCCCCACCTACCAGGGGGAGTCCTGGCCCCAAGTGATGGCATTACAGGGGTGGGGGAGGGCATACAGGTCCGTATGTGTGAACCTTCATAAAAGTGTCTGAAGAAAGATGGTGCTACTCCCTTTTAGAGGTTGGTAGCCAAATTTCTCTGAGGATTTTTTTGAAAGTAATGACTTTGGGGCACTATGGGTTTTGGTGTCCAGCTCACACCACCAAAAGCACTTCTATAAAATAGGTCAGATGCTCAATATCTTGTGAAAGTGAGGCTTTGTAAACAAAGAAATGAAGATCAGCATTCCCCTCAGTGGTAAGTGATGTCCCTGGCCCCACAGGCTGCTGTTTGTACATAACAACTGTATCAGCGGCAGAACAGTAACACCAAACATGACTCTCTCTTTATAGAGATAGCACAAAATATTTCACAGCCTGTACCTGCATAGACAAAAGTTGTGGAGAATCGCTGGCCATACAATGAATCAGAGATACTCTGTGCTCTGCCCCATCCTCATTCTGATTTGAGGTGATGCAACACATTGCTAAATATTTGACTTCTGAAGATAGAGGTGAAGAGAGGGCTACAGCTGGTATGGGGAGGTGCTGCTGATGCCCAGCCGTCTTCTGGAGAAGAAGCTGAACTGTAAAAAGGAGCTGGGGCCATGACTTTGTGTTTCCATGTTGGGTCAGACTTTGGGGTCAGACTGGATCTCATGCTCCAGCACAACCTTCAGGCTCCCCACCAGTGCCTCAGGTAGGTTTTGGATGCACAGAGCTGGCACCCTGTCAGCAGGTAGCTTTAAAGCGAACATAGACACATCTACTTTAGCCTGAAGACAGAGTTCTGGCAGCACACTTCATTATCTGAGGCATTGGCAAGATTTTTTATGACCTTCCTTGCATTTTCCCCAGCTAATCAAGCTGAAGGCTAGGCATAGACCTCACTGCCAAAGCACAGTACCAAGTGTTCCAGACAATGGCTCCTTCTGAGTAGCGCAGCCAGCTTTGCTAGCAGGGACAGTCCATTTTGGAGTGATGAATGCTATGTTATTGGCTAAAACTTGTTAGACATGCTGGATTCTCTCAACATGATCTTCTAACAGATGAGAACAGAATACAAGCAAGCTTGTATTTTCCTGCTAAAGCATTTACAAAGAAACACAAAGCCCTAAGAAAGTGTGCCTGCTGGTTCCTCGCCTGTGTTGCCCGCATTGAGCTCAGTGCTGACAGAGTTTGTTGAGATGTTGAGAAATAATGTGTTTTGGAACACTAAAACTATCATTGCCTCTGATTAAAACAATCCAGCTCCCAGTTTGGTACAGTCATGATCACATACTGTTCTAAACATATATTCCAGCCTCTCTACTTATGTTCCCAGTTTCATATCTGAAACCCATGATTTCACAGAGGTCACTTACACACCTTAAGTGAAGCAACATGAAATTACCTCTGATATGGGTCTGGAAATAGCCTTCTTCCCTCTTTCTGTTTGCATGTTTGTGTGAGTGCATGTTTACACCTGTATATGTTTTTGAGTTGACGTCTATTAAAGAGTGGTCTCATTTGTGTCAAACATGCCACCTACAGGGAGCCTTTTGGAGCAGTCAAGTTACAGGAAATAGATAAAAAAGAAGAAGAGGTAATGAATATGGAGTGTAAATGCCTTAGCAAAGTAATGGAGACATGTACTAACAGCAAGTGAAATTTGACCTTCTGGCTGAAAACCTGATAGTGAACCAATTGGAGAACTTTAGAAAATTGGATCAGCCTCAGTGGGCACAGAGTAAACATTGGGAGTGCAATACAGTCTTATTAAACATAATGCACATTTAATGCATAATTTTATTGCAACCAATTTCATGCTGCTGCCTTAAATGAGTCTGGGTCTACTTCCATGTAGCAGTCCACTACCATTAGTGCCTCTTAAAAGAATTGCAAGGCCAGTAAACTATCACTGGTCTGATCTCTCCTTTAGCCTGTACTTTCTGCTTCATAAACTCTCCCAGCTCCCACAGCTTGTAGTGAGATTTTGTCTTCGTTCAGTACGCAGCTTTTGAAACACTAAACTGTTTTGGCAAGTCTTCACGAATGGGAATGTTACAACATTTCCATTTTATACTGGTGCAGCAAAGCAGTGAACCTTTGCAGCTATAGATCAGTCAGCTGAATCCCAGCCTTAGAACAGGAGTTCCTGGAACCTGTACAGTCAGACTGGTACTGCAGATTCCTCAAGCGCAGAAGGTAAAGTCCTATTTTCCTCTAAGTGGCAGCAATAGTATTTGCCCTCTGATAGAATAAAGAACAAGGGAAACAAATAACGCTGAGTGTTAAGAAAGAGAGTAGCTCCATCTTGGACTGGTAGAGTATGGCTAGATTAACACAGAAGAAGCTGCAAAGGAACTTTAAGTGCTTCATTTATATTATCCCAGTACAGAAATCCACACCCAGCTGCTACTTGCTGTGATCTTCACAGAATTGTCACTTGCACCTTGTAGAAATACCAGTGAGGTAAGAGATGTTACAGCACCAGCCTAGGGCTTTGCACATGTAAGAGATATCCTATGTATAGTTCAGCTTGGATTTTCAACACTCTTGAGCTTCAGGGATGTTTGAACCCAGAAACTTGATCTAAGCCCATCCCTAGATCTAAGATCAGACCTTTATCTTTTATCGCAGTAAGCTGCTAATAACATCTGCAGAACAGTGCTGCTGGAGCTCTCTGCAAGGGTACCACTTGCCAGGCAATACACACATATGTACACAAGACACACCTCTTGCCCTGACAAGGTTTAGGATTGCAACTAGGAGCAAAATGCAGCACAGAGGTGATACACTCAAAGAAGTGGTAGAGGCCACCACTGTTGTCACCAAATAGGACAACATCAAGAATCAAACCTTCAGTGCCAGCCACACATTGTGAATCTTCAAGCCACTTCCCCCCTTGTGTTCACAGCAGGTAGGACTCACTTCATCTTTAGTTGCATAGCTAAAGACATGGAGATTTTCTGAAACAGCCAAACATTGTGATATTCTTTATTCAAATTCTGAATACGGCAAGTGAGGAAGGGCAGAAAGAATACTAGTGTCCTGATAGCAGGGTCTTCTGGGTCCAGATAAAAAACACACCTCATTTCTTTTGATGTTGCACTGCAAAATGTCAACTGTTCTGTCCATTCATTTGAACAGTGCAAGGGACTTCAAGATATGCGAGAACTAGACCTACTATTCTGTGCTTTCACAGAAGTCTGTCTTGTGGTTTTGTGGCCTATTGTATATTACAACCTTTAGTGGACAGAGTAAACTAGGTACCTTTTCTAAAACTCTATGCATATGTGCACATGAACTTCACCTGCTCACCTAAGTGGGACAGCAAAATTTTGTACAGAGATTAAACAGTGAGGGTGCACTTCTAATCATATATATAATTTACAACGAAAGGATACAAATATCTGTAAGCATAGGTAATGCTTTTGCATATTTATGGACTGACAAGTTACTGAAAAGCAGATAATGCTTTTGTTGCCTTTTCCTCTAAATCAAATAATGGTAATGAAGACATGTATCTGATTGTGAACCTGCTTAAAAGATGCCAAAGTCATGAAATTTCCCACCATGTGTTTAAAATTAAAAAAATACACAAACCCCTTAATAAGCAGCATTTACAATAATAACCCATTAATAATTTTGTTGAGTAAAAACAAATAAACAAAAACAACCAACCAAAAAAGACTGCTCGGAATCAGTCTCACTAGGATTTCTAGGCTGAAAGGTCAAAGAAGTTAAAACAACTGAAAATGGTGTTGTCCTATCAGGTTGTGCACTTCTTAGCTGTTAAGCTGGTTGTAGCCTGTAACCCCACTTCACATGCCCATGCACATATTATTTTGAGAGGAGGGATAGGCTGGAGGTGGAAAGTGTAACTGAACTTCTACTGAGGGACGTAGTAGTCCACCAACAGCAGGGGGAAAAGGTTTGTTTGGCTTCCATCAAAGGAAGATTTTCACTGTCTCTGCTTGAAGTTCGCCTACATTTTGAGAAGATGAAGGTGCTCAGCTAGACACCATCTGTCTTATCTGCCTTCCTATGTAATTTTCCAGCACATGCATGTAGACAGACAAAACAGCCATAGAGAGACAGGCAAATAGAAGGCACTAATTCCTCATCTGAGAAGTTCTTGCCTTTCCCACACAGAAATGTTTGGCATAAGGATGCTTGAAATCTCTCTAAGCCTTCTCACAGAGATGATGCTCTGAAACTGAGTGCTGCAGGCAAGTGCACATCTCTGGCTTGTGACTGTGACTACTCATGCACAAATGAGGCTTGCTCAGGCACATCTCAAGCCATAAAGGCTTACAACTTTTTAAGATTGCCAAAGTACAGTGTCTATATCTGAATGAATTTGTCCATCTTTGAAGATGACCTGGTGGAAACCTGGAATTTAAATTGGCTAATAAATGCTAGTAGATTTGATATCACTCCCCTCCAGTTGGGATGAAATCCAGAAATTACCTATGAAATTGTTTGGGGTGTTTTACTACAGTCTGTCAGAAATAACAAACTAACCTTGCTGAAGCCAACATTTGCTGGTTAAAGTCATATGATTAAACAGACAAGTGAAGCGCAGTTGGAAAAAGCAGAAAATATTTCTGCCCTTAAAACCTTTTTCTTTATGTTTGAAATACTTCAAAGCTAAAATCAACTTCTCTGAGACAGATCATATGTATCTGTTAGTCCACCTCTGACAGAAAAGTTAACTGGAAACTATGAACTTCCCCTTGCTTAACTCCTAAGATTACCACAACCACAGTAAAGCTTCCCCTTCTTTTTGGTCTTCCAGTTTTGACTACTACCAAGGCAGCTAACTTGTCTCAAAAATCTTGATTAGGTCTTTCAAGTTTGTCGCAGCAACATCTTCCATTTGAGAAATCATCAACAGATTGTGCTGTGGTGTTTTTGTTTTGTTTGGGGTTTTTTTTTGGTGTTTTTTTTTTTTTTTGTTTTTTTTTTTTTGTTTTTTTTTTTTTTTTCCATAAAGTTTTAAATTGTTACAGTAATACATCAGTAATCTATTGTGAGGAAGATAAATTCATAATCTCTTACTTTTAACAATGGGTGATTAAATCAGCTTCTACTGCTGTGTCTCATGCTTGCGATTTCTTACATTCCCTGTTATTTGTGTTACAGCTGCACCTAGCATACATGTCCCCATTGGTCCAAAAACTAATAACATTTGTCATAGCTTGGTATACTGAAGAATGGTGTGCTTCGTCCTGAAGACACAAAACAGTAGAAATCAGTGCTTGCAGAAGATTAATGCAGAGCAATTAAATGGCTATATTCAGTGAAGAATTAGTGAGATTCGTTGCCATAGGATGCTAAAGGGAGACTTACCTTCCATCCTTATTTAGGACAGAAATGTTGAGTGAGGACAACTACACCACAGGCTTTTACTCAGGGTTCAGATTATTCTTTCCATGTTGTGGTATCTCATGCACAGGCAAATAAATTGTGTGAGACAAAGTGGTATCAATTCAGTATCAAGAACAAAAAACCTGTCAGATAGGCAGTGCTGGGGTGAAAGGAACATTATCTCTTATAGAAGCCCAAGACTCTGAACTTCTCTCTACAAAAAGTAACCAGAAGCCACATAACTGGTCTGTACTTTTCTAATTTCTATTCCAATTTACTGTAAGCTTGGTGCGATAAGACCAAAAACGTATTTTAGCTGTAGGCAGGTTTTAAGACCACATTGTTCTAAACCCCTGAAAATCAAGATTCTTTGTAGAAACTGTGATAAACCCCAAAACCTGAGAGTATTAGCAGAAGCTGTTTTCATACAGGCAATTTAATAAAGATTTCAGATGTTCCTTCTGAAGCCATCATGCACTAAAGTCACTATGCACTACTTAAAGATGTAGAATATTGTAGAGTGTCTTAGAAGGTTTTACTTTTAAATAAATAGATGGATAGGTAGATGATAGATGGATGGATGGATGGATGGATGGATGGATAGATAGACAGACAGACAGAACAATTAAGCTCTAAGCCAATCAAGAAATTTAGTACCCAAAATGAAATTCTGTCTTTAGCCAGTCCTCTGCTTTAAAATACAAAAGTCACTTGAAGAAAAAGTGTGCCCATTTAAGCACATCTGCTCTACTGAAATAGTAGATCAAGTCCTCTATGCAAAGACACAAGAGAAGCTGTCCATTTGAGAAGACTCAATAAATAAATGCAGAGAAGAAGGATCTGTTCCTAGTCTTACAACTAACTCATAGAATAGTGCAGTGTGATAGCAAACTAATTTTCCTATTTAAGCTCATTTTTCTCATTTCCCTCTGCTGTGAAATCCTTGGGACTCAGCTGTGTAGGAAGAGACCTACCAGCTCCCTGGAAATGCTGGAGTAGAAATGGGAAACTTCTGCTCTGACATACACTGGCCACTTTGACACTGCTCTCCCACTGTGCACTTCCCCCCCTCCTACTCTGTTTGCTTTCTTGTGAGCACCACAGTAAGGTGGTGATGGGGACTTGAAGCATATCCACATCTGGATTGGATGCAGAAATTTGTGAGAGAGAAAAAAAAAAAAGCCCATGTGAGTGTACGATTTCTGTAGGTTCAGATTCAACGGTATGAGATTTCAAGTGTAGGGATTGCCTCTGACTGGTAAAAAGCAAGCACTCAAGTCCTGTGGTGTTTGCAAATGACTAAAGAGGAAAAGATTTTATCCCATGAACATATGTGAAAACGGGGTGGACACAAAGAAAATCAGATAGCTTACCATCAGGGTTTAGCCTACAGCAGGCTTTTCAATCATGTGAGACAAATAATGACAGAAATTAAGCAAAAGCTGAAGTCTTTAAAGAGAACCAACCAGAAACTCTGCATCCTGGGTATGTTTCAAGAGTTCAAGAATTATACTGCCACAACTTAGTGGTCCTGACAGGATAAGTCAACAAATGAGCAGTTTTATATGAAGCATACCTTGACTAAGTATCAGCAACCCTAAGCTTCTTTGCCTAGCTGAAATTAATTTGATGCTTCTACCTTGTTTCATGCTGGTCAATAATTAATCTTATGAAACATCCTCCCCTTTTTCCTTGGCAGATGACACTAGCAGTCATTTCTCAAGAGATGCACAGGACTGTTCAAGTTCTTGAACTGTCTTCCTCCTTGGAACAGAGGTGACAGAAACAGACATTGCCCAGGAGTTGTGACAGCTTTGCTTGATGCTTCTCAAGACAAAACGCACAAGCAGCAGCTGGGAAGAGAAAATGACTTCCAGCAGAGGCAAGACCCTCCACATACAAGGGTACAGTGCTGATTTCCACTGCAGGATGATTTGGCCCATGCTACCCAGTGTGTAGGGAGAAACCAAAACACACAAACCTTGGCTCACTGTAGCTCAACTCACCATTTGCTTGTCTGGAGTAGGATAATTTGTCAGACACCAGCTGTTGTGAGCTCTGCCCTCTTGGGCACACTCGTTATTGTGTTACAGCCTGCCTGAAGAATGTGGGATTTTGTGGAAGGGAAAGCAATTGCAACCTCATTTGCACAATCTGAGGACTTCTTTATGCAAAACCCTCTATCATGTGCAATGTGTCCGTGAGACAAACCCAGTAAGACTGTGTTAGAAGGCAAAAGGTGGGGCAGCGCAGGAAGAAAAGGAGAAGAAGAAGGAGAAGAAGAAGAGGTAAAAAGGAGGCTGACAATGCTCGGGAAGTGCTTTTGTGACCACACAATGAGATTTAAGATCGGATGGAAGTGGTCCCCCCCGTCACTCGCTCCTTTGCCCCATCTCCTGTCTCTGAAAGAGTTACTAGGGAGGATTTCAAGGGTAGGTTTCTAGAGCGACACCATGTCTAATTATGTACAAGACAGAATGAAAAGGTGTAGGCCTGTCTTTCCAGCTAGGAAAAAAATGTGGTGTCCTGCGAATAAGAAATGAACAGACTGACCTTTTCAGAGCTGCTGAAAGAGAAAACCAGATGTATTCCTCAAGAGTCACTGTGACTGAAGGGTGATAAAGGCTTGCATTGTGCACTTGAATAAAAGGAAAGCTAACCAGAAAACAGCAGCTGATAATAGTCAGGCCAGGCTGTGCTATTGTCCAAGGCACAAATGTTCAGCATTGGCCTAGACCACACTGCTGGTATATACAGTACAGACTTAGGGAGAGAGGGGGAGAGGGGGAGGGTGGGGGTTGCAGGGAGGGCAGCTCTTTTTTTTTTCTTTTTACCTACAGGAGATTGTGTGAAACTGCTAGCAGTTATAAGACCACAGAGGGGGGAGAAAAAAATTCTGGGATCCTTTTCCCACCACACACAAACACAAACATACACACACTCCATTTCTAACATTATGTTCCTCTAAAATCTGAATGTAACCATCTGCCAAATGAATAGACAAAACCCAGCTTGTCTTCCAGGGTTCAGATGTAAGTGGGTGGATAAAGAGGAAACATCACGCTGTTGAAGAAGCTGGAGCTTTCTGCACTGCAAAACGTGGGTCTCCAGAGCTCAGAACAACCAGTGAGAAACAACGACTTTAATTTGCCCAAGAACCAGGAGCTGAGTGGGGAACACTTGGAAGGCATGACCATCTCCCATGCCAAGGAGGTCCATGACACCACTGTAATACCCAGAGAAAAGGCAGGAGCAGGAGATAGAGAAGAGGGAGGAAAGGAGCAGTTTGTGGGGAAAAATAACTTCCACCAATCAACTGAACAAAAATACCCCAAAACCCAACAAGAACAAAAAAACTAACAAGAAAGCAAATCCCAGCCCTCAGCATCAGTCAGTCTGGGAGAGCAAACTGGTTTCTCACCGGGCATGAGCTGCTTGCTTCAAGCCCTTTTGCCGTGACCTCTATGAATTCTTCAAAACCACAGATCTGCCAAAGAGCCTCTTGACCACTTCTGAATATCATGTCACTGTTTGAAAACCAAGGCTGGGTCTGAGTGAACAGATCTTGTTCATTGGAGATCATTATTTTTAGAGTGGGCATGATAAGCTTTTGCCAGGCACTATCCACAGCCAACTACGTCCACGTCGAAGTGTGAATCAACTTCAGTGCATACTGGGACACCTTGCCTATTCTTATTTATCTTACTCTCTGGAATAACTCCTCAGCACCCTTTGTGATTGTGGTGGGAGAGAGGTTCCCTGCTCCTTGCTGCCCTTCCAGAAACAACAGACATACAAAGAAACGGTGCGTTTGGGTTGGGGCTTTTTTGGCACAATATTGAATTTGTCTTTTACAAAATCAGATTTATGGCTGGCAACAGGGACTGAGAATTGGCCCGATGCTTGCCTGCAGAAGATGAGACTAAGTGTTCCCACTACGAAGTGCTGCAGTTTGATTGTCAGAAGATGAGGTGGAATTTGCTTACTGGCTACTAGCAGTGTGACCTTGGGTGCATCCCCTCTCCCTGCCTGCCCCAGCTGTCTCAGCACCATGCACTTTTAAGGAAGTGCTCTAGAGCTGGAGCTGGCTGTTACAACACATACGGCTCCTAGCACAGTTAAACACATCAGTTCAATAGGGGATGGAGCAGATGTTTGTGTAAGGAATTAATTATATCGTTGCTACCAGATAGAGGTCTTCCACTGATCAACAAAGCAAAGAAATGTCGACTTAAAGGAGAAGCACCAGACAGAGCACACAGGTATCCACCAGCTGTGAAGTCAGACAGGAGTAATTCTGTTTCCTTCCACTCTGCCTTCCTGATGTGTTTCAGCCTAAACCTGAGAAAATGACCCCAGAGATCAGGCTATTTTGAGGCTCCTGGGCCATGGATTTTCTGCTGTGATTACCCTGGAGGCATCTAATTAGTCCAATAGGGCTGTCTTTTCTTTCTGATCTCCGCAAGGAACAGAGAAGCTACCAACGCATACCATGCTGTACTCACAAGACCTATGCAAGCTCCCTATCCAGTTAGCTCTATGTTTTCTTATGTCAACAAAAATAGGAGAGATTTGGTGGGTGGAGTAGATGGACAGGAGAAGAGAAAAAAATATTCACAGGGAAATAATGTATTCCTGCCATACATTCAGAGAATTAAACAGCACATGTGCGCACACACACACACACACAGAGACACACTCATGAGGCTGAGGAAGCAGGCTGAATAACTTTCAAAAGGCTTGCTGAATCTTGCTCCATGACTGGGTATTGCTTGGCTATTTCTAAGAGACAGGCATTAAAATCCACAGCACAGTCATTTAGAATTTCAAAGGATTCTTCTTCAGGGGGTGGAACACAAAAGACACCACAGTTATTCACATAATACAAGCAAGGTTGGGGAAACAGCAGCATGCCATTAGGTAAGACTGAGCAGAAAACCTTTCAGGAGAAGACTAAGATCTATTCATTCAAAGTAAAGAAGTGACCCCAATAATTTCTTATTTATGCATTTATGTGTGTGTATGTATGTGCAAACCTATGTATATAATTTTGTGCAGCTCTGTTTTCTACATCACTTGGGGAAGAGCTTGAGAGAGGATATGAAATGTGTACTGTAGTGCAGAAAAGAAAAGGAGAGGGGGAAATATATATTCAAAATACATCACGCATCATCCTCGCATCTACACAAACTGCTTGCATTTCTTTCACCGTGAGCTTTGGGTGTCAATCAGCAGAGAACAAACAGCAAAATGAAAACCAGGAGCTCCTTCTGTTGAGGTTTTATGATAATGTCCTCCAACATTTCCCTGTTTTTGTTTCTAATGTGCTAAACTAAATGTATGGCTGGAGCAGTAAGGAATGCAAAGCTCACACATGTAAAGCATTGTGTCCTCTGACATACTATTACACAGAAGGCTCACAGTTCCCCCCTCTCCCTCCCCTTTCTGGTGTTGATGAATTACATGAGATGAATATCACAGATCTGGGTTTTTTAAACCGTGAGCTTAGGCGGCAATAACCACTGCAAAGCAGACATCGTCGTCTGAACGTCTATTGTTTCTATTTCGGGAGCACATTGAGTGATTAGTTTGGGTAACAGTAACATCACATTACCTTCTACAGGCTGGAAATGTCTTTTAAAACTGAGGCAATGCTGAAGCCATGTGATACAATACTGTAGACAGAGCCAAGTGGAATACATCAAAGAGTGCCTTGATGCAGATGTTTCATGCAGAAGAAAATTAGGTCAGAGACCACTTCAATTTCAGCTTCTGCCAGGCTTGTTTGAGAGCTTCCAGTGAATTCCTAATGAATAGCTTCTAGGGCACTTTTCTCTCATTCAGTCACAAACTGCCACAGCCAGATGAGCTTTCCATGTGGAATTTTTTCTCATTATTTAAAACAGTATTACTAGTGTTCACAGATTCCAGAATCTTCCTTACAATAATAGTAACAATGCCCCCTCCTTCATCACACCCCCCCCCCCCAATAAAATATGATGGAAAAGGTAAGAAGAATAGCCAGCTGATACACAGTGTATGCTACGAGTGGGTGTGGAGTGTGCAAAACAAGCAAACAAAAAAATAAAAACAGCCTTTTACCAATTTTATGTGGAAAATAAATACTCACTAAGGGTCCTTCTCAAAAGCAGGGCTTTTTGAATCCCTGGTGCTCAGACTTGTGGAGGCAAAGCAGTGTGCAGAACACCAAATGTTTCATTGATGTTTTGCCCCCCCTTTTTTTTTTGCTAATGCAAGGAGAGACTTTAGAAAAAAGAAATTACTTTCTTGAGTGATAAAGATGTCACCTCCTGCTCTTCTTGTTCTTTACCAACCACAAGATTTTTTTTTTTCTAAATGGCAAAGTGTGAGAAGCTTTTAAGATGTTTTTACAGCCTAAGCACATACCAGCTGGCACTGCCTACTATAGCAGTTGGCCCATTGCACTTCCTACAAGACAGCACAGTCTGCTTCAGACCTGCACACAGTGAGATTACATAAAGCCTTCCAAACTTCTGTTGAGCCACAGTGTCCACCCGTCTCTCTCTCCTGAGTTCATTCCCCTTTTGTGAGTAGCTTTGAGGCCCTCTTTTGAATCTCACAACTAAAATGCAAGTAGCAAGGACATTCATTAAGCAGTTGAGATCAGGCTCTTCTTTAAAGCCAAATAGAAGCTGAACAGGGAAGCTTGCAATTCCATACATGGCATACATCAGGGACTGCAAGGTTATGGCACTTAGAAACATAAACAACGGCCTAGCACCTTCTTCATCAAGAAAAAGCCTCCATCGCTTTTCATGTGGATGTTTTTAGTGTGGTCCACCTTCACTGTGGTGTGTAAACGCAGTTCAGCGAGCTCTGAGCCAGAGACCATGACCCTAGTTCAAGCATCATCCCAGACAAAGGCAACCTTTTAGGCCTCACATACATAATTTAATCCATGCTACACCTGGTTTTGGTTTGTTTGGTTGTTTTTTTTTTCCCCCTTGGCAGAGGGTCAAATCAGAAGGCAAATTGAAATCTGTAAAGATTGGGATTATCTAAGGAGCTAAACAGGTGCTGGGACATGACATATTGATTGGTCAACAAGACAAATCTGATTGCTGAGATGAGAAAAACCTTCTTGCTGGTTGCCACCCAGACATGGAGGGAGGAAAGTGTTTACACAGCAGCAGAATCATCTACAAATAATTTTACCTTGCAGTCTTGAGCTCCACCCATATGTTGCACAGGACCAGATTGAGACCAATGACTCAGACTGCCATCAGTGAGGATCCAGAAACTGACATCAGCCTCAACATGTCCAGCTGTTGTTGTTCACTGAGTCGCAGACTCATGACAGAACAGTGTGAACTCCCTTGTGCTCCCAAGGGCTTAAGTGGAATGACAGTATAATATGAATTTGCAGAAGAACTGCCTGCATTCTGTATCTCCTTTTTCCTGAGCAGACCTCAAGAGTATTACAGATGTCCACAGATATCCTTTTGTCTACTCCAAGCAGAACAGCTGAGACTCTCACCCATCAAAGACAGTATTCCAGAGGTGGTTTGTCTTAGGATGGTTCCGAATTCATGAAGATTTTTTGGAGACTGTCCTACAATCAAACCCACCTAAGGAATTCAGCACATGGCAAAGACACAATGGCACGTTAAATACGTTTCTTTTCCATCTCAAGTTCTCAGCCCTTGTAGTTCAATAATTTGTCCTATCTCATTAACTTCTCTGAAGTCTAACAGATCTCATGTGCTTTTTAACCTCCAACTTGACTTGAAAAAGCCATCATTCAAACACCACCACATACTCCCAGTATAAGAAAGAAATGTGTAAAATACATCGAAATTCAATTAATCATGTATATAATTGAGACATTTTAATTTATTCATTAGTGCCTGCTAATGCACATAGGATACTTAAATGTAAAACTGCTCATGAAATTAAAATATACCAAAATAATCCACTTAACAGGAATTTTGCTTTTCAAAGTAAACAAAAAAAGACATCATATCTGCCACCTGTTTCACACAGAGAACCACAGCAGGTGATCCCAGTGGATTTAAAAGCAATGATGCTCTTTTTTTCTGACCCTAAACTGTAGAGATGAAAACCTTATTTCACAGAAAAGCAGATACAACTTGGCAGTGACCATGATCACTTCTCAACAGTGTCCTGCCTGAAACCAAATATGGTTGCTCTCCTTACCCATTCATCCTCTGGTATCTCTAGGGGTGATATTAGCTGCTGCGAAGTAAGGCTCTGTTATGATCACTTTTTGATTCAGATCTAGATGATGGCCATTGCATTTATATTTTACACATACCACTGGACAGCCTTATATAGGAACAAAAATGCCTGCTATTTCCTGTATAGTTACTTTTCCATTTGTGAAGGAGCTCAGTTTCTTGGCTGTACACAGCTTCTGTTGCTATGGATTCTCCTGGCCAACAGCCAGGATCCAGGTGTCACCTCTGCCCTTTCCCACAGAAGCAATGGCCAGACCATCTTTATGGCAGGCATGGGTGGGCTGCCCAGGGAGGTGGTGGAGTCGTCATCCCTGGAGCTGTTCAAGGCAGGATTGGACTTGGCACTTGGTGCCATGGTCTAGCCTTGAGCTCTGTGGTAATGGGTTGGACTTGATGATTTGTGAGGTCTCTTCCAACCTTGGTGATACTGTGATACTGTGAATAGGAGTGAGGGAAAGGTCTTTATTCGATGTAGTGTTAGCCATACAGAAAGAAAACCAGGTCATAAACATTACAGCCAAAGCCATGGTCCACAGGTGTCTGTAAGACTAGAGTGCTTATGTCTCTGCCACTCTAGGTGAAGCTAAAAGGATCTGATATTTTTGAAACATCCAATATTGAATGTTAATTTGTTTATTATCACCTAATTTAAACACAGTCCACCCAGTTCTATGGACACTCACCTGTGCTGTTTGATTCTCAATACTAGAGCTCAGTTAATTAAAAAAAAAAATGCCTGCCATGCTGATTATTTTTAGGCAATGTTAAAGCAGTTTACACAAAGAAGGGGAAAATCTCAGAAGATGGGAGATGTATCACAAATCCCACCACGAACATAAATGGCCAAAGCTATGCTGAATGAACTAATTCATCTGCACAATCCATTGAATTAGAAGTGTTTTTAAATAGCCTCTTGACAGAGAATTGATGTATCATTAATCTGAAGTACATCACAGTGAGAGCCGTAGTCACACCTAAAAGAATAACTCTCCACATTGTGGAGACTGCTGTAAGACTCTGAAAGGCTGGTGAAGACAATCATTCACCAGATTTACAAAAGCATGGGCATGTGTGTGTGAGACTGGAATATACTGCCAGGAGGAGATGTCACAAGAGGTGTGTAGCCAAATGCTTTCAGTGTCAATGTCACCCATGGATGAAATGGGACCAGTGGTTAGAGGGGAAAATAAAATCCTGGTGATCCAACTGTAGTTGTCCTGTGGTGTGAGGCAGGACTTTTCCGCCCTGTTTTCTGGCACCAAGCTTAAAAGAGGTAATTCCAGTTCTCCTCCAAAAGTAGATGGGCATGAAAAACTCAGAGCTGTATTCAATAGGTACTAGACAAAAGATGCTCAAGAATCAAAGCAGCCACCAGCAGGTAGAGTTACACATAGAGCTCCACAACAACTGACATTTTTAAATACTTTATTTCCTTTTAATAATCATGCTTAGATACTTCATTTTCTCCAAACGACTTCCTCCTCCTCTACTACCTGATTGTCTGCAGAATTTCATTGAAGATCAGATGTGTTAAGCTACAGATAAGGTGCAGTTTCTGCTTCAGAAACTTAAATTTTAGTTATGTGCTGAAGCAGAGCATTACTCCAAAATGCTTCATTAAAAATGTTGAACCTCTCTGAGCTTTTTTTTTCAGCTCTCTATTCTTTTCTTGTCTTTGGAATGGCAGCAGGCTGGAGACACACATTTGCTAAGAATTTGCAACTGCACTTTGACAAATAGATGAACTTAAAAATGTTCCTGTGTCTAAGGACGTCTGAGTGTAGCTGCTCATTGAGTGTAGCTGAGTGTTTCAAAGCCTGTTCACTGAAACATATGGAGATTCAAGGCCTCAAAGGGACTGGCTGAAATGCCTGGAAAAGAAGGAATGTTTGCAACAGCAGGGATCAAGAAACATATCAGAACCAGAGAAGTCTCTTTGTCAGCCAAGAAAACTGCACAAATCTCTCAGTGCCTATGCATGAATCTGCTGACCATCACATGTGTTGTTTTGCAGCAGTAGGCTTCTTGCCCTCATGCCATGCTTTCTCCTACCCCTGCTTGTGACCTTCTTCCGCCAGCTGCCAGGTGCTAGCACTTAATCCACATGCTGGCAGCAATTCTGATGCCTTCTTTCCAAACCACAGAGTGACCTGAGGTTTTGTCATAGGTTAAATTCAATCTGCATGATGCCGTCATGCCAGCTTCAGAATGAAAGTGCTGGCTGGAGCACAATATTATGGGGCTTGAAGCTCAGATTGTAACAGGAGAGGCTTCCTTTTCCAGTTGCTACTTCTCAATTCTGGCTTTGGGTGCTGTTTTTTTAGCATGGGGCTGGCTGCAGGTTGAGGGATGAGGGTGTAGGTCACTGGCTTCTGCTGCTTCTGCATTTTGCTGTGCTTTTCTGCAAGTAGGCTAAGGTAATTGTGCATTGTATTATCTCATTATATTCTTTATCTCAACCCAGGTTTTGGCTATGGGGTGGGATATTTTTCGGGGGGGGGGGCTGTTTGTGTGTGTGTGTATATATCTATTACTTTCCCTCACTTCTGTGTCTGGGAAGAGAGGGCATTGTGAAAGCAGGTTCTGTTAATCCAGGGTGGGTTTCACATCCAATAAGTCTACCACCACCCTCATTTTTGGATTTGTCAAAGAGAGCTGGCTTAGAGCAGGATGGAGGTGGGCACTGGCACTTATCAAATAGAGGGGATAATTGTTTTAAAGTCTCTGGTACAGGATGCTGTCAGAACTTGTGTGAATACCGACTCAAGGGAGTATTAATAGACCTGCAATGAAAATGTTCATTCATTTTCCTTTTGCTCAAACCCTTCCTTCATGTTAGGCTGTATGGACTTTGAATCTGGACACAGACAATTCTTTAGGGGCTTTTTTTTGTCCAGCATCCAAGAGGTACTATATTTAGGATTTTCAACCTGTTGCAGCCCTTGAAGTGCTGGGATATGGTCAGATCCAGATAACTTCCATAGGTATAGTTGAAAGGCTATGCAGGATTTTGGCAATCATGATTGAACTGGAGTTATCTTTCAACCACCTTGATAAACTCTGAAAAAGAACCCAAGACATATCCTATATTGGCAGGAAGTGAGTTAGAGATGAAGAAAAATCATATTAAGTCTCCTCAATCATAAGTAACCTTTCTACTTTTTTTTCCCCCCTTTTGTTTTCTTTTTCATTGAGAGGAAACAGTTTGGTGGCTTCTAACAGTCACAGCTGAGAAGGATAACAGTAAAATGGCAACAGCGAAGAACTTTGACATCTCACAAAGAGATAAGGGGTGAAAACATGTGCTCACCGTCATGGACAATCTGATGTCTGCTGTCATAATGCTTGATGAGGCAATATTTTTTGGACAGTCAGAGAGAAACCAGAACATCTTGCCTTGCCAGCAGAAACTGCTATAGTGCTTGCCTGCTCACTAACTACAGCGAAACCAAAACCTTTGACTGAAACCAGAAAAAGCAGTGAGAAGGATTTAAAAAAACCACATTTCTAGAAGTTAATGAGCTTCCTCTAAAAAGCAGAAATATTTCCACTCCTTCCAAGCAAGCATTTTTGTGCCCTGATGGATCCTCTTCCACAACTATTGACTGCTCATTTTCATCTCTACAGATTCCTCACAGAAAGGTCTAAAAAGTCAACTCATAGGACTTATGTAAGTCACAGAGGATGCCAACAATTTCATCATATTGTCACTGCCAAGTACCCGAGGTCTAGCTATAACGCAGACACACTTTTCAAAGCTCACAACTAAGTCAGCTGCTCTGAAGGCAGGATACATTCCCTCCAAGCACTAACTTGTTGCTAAGTACTGCAAGTTAGCAGTTGGCTTCCAGCCTTCTTCTTATGCTATCTACTGTCAAAACATGTCAGAATGGAGGGGAACACCAATTGTTGTTTGATAAACAAAAGCAGGTTATTTTTTTCCTTACCCTTTCCTGTTGGTATTCTTCTTTGCATTGGCTCCTCACTGTGCTACAAACCCACGTTGGACAGTAATTTATAAAGGGAGGGATCCTAAATGGAAAGGTACAGTTTAGTCATTCTTGAAGAGTCATTCTTGAAGAGACCTGTCAAACAAAAAGCTGAAACATCTCAGAAATTCCTGCCTGTCTTGTTTTTCAGTTGTCAAAACTTGCTCTATCAAGTTTTGCCTACTCAAAATCAGCCCTGTGCTGATCCTTTCAGTACATGAGAAAATAGGCCTAATGTATCTCAATAATTTGCCATCACTAATTTATCATTATATTCTTGATAACAACATGGAGATTGGCGCAATATCCTGTATGGTACTAGGCTAATCAGTGAATAAGGCCTTTCCCCATGTCACTACATCACTGAGAAATATTGCCCTGGAAATTCAGGAGCAATCTCACAAAAACTGAGAGAGTAGTTGGGTAGAAAAGAGATGCAGCTTTAGCAAGGACACTTCTTTCCTAGGCATGTGGTGCTTAATATACACTCACCACTGTTTCTAACTGCTAGCAAGTACTTTGAAGGTGGTTTTGTCAGTGCCCTTATTATTCCAAGAAAAAGGACTATTTTTTAATTTCCTTGAAGAAAATGTCAGATGGATGCTTTCAATTGGTTTCTGAAGTCTACAAATAAGCAGATCATACAGATATCTGGAAATGGTTCTTTCATTACTGATAATCCAAGGCTTACAAAATGAACAATAGGACCTATGGGCAGTAATAGCAAGGACTGACCAGGTGAAAACTAAGCAATACAAGGTAATAGTCAATCTGTGGTGATACTGTATGTCATCTGATTCAATTTCAGACTCCATTTGTGACCTAGAATTTATTCTGCAAAATATAAGTTGCTTGAGGGGTCGGGGAATGAGAAGAAGAGACCAATAACTTGAGCTCTAGTATTTTCTATGGAAACTTCTGCAACTAACTAGGCAAAATCTTCTCAACATATTACAAATGCACATAGGTGTAGCAGAACTGGGAGAAAACCTGTGGCAATGGTAAAGCAGTGCAAACATCCATTAAAGACAATAAATGCAGCTATACACAGAGACAGTTTAAGTTCCAGCTCTGTCTGCCATATGTACCATGGACCACACACAGCTTAGATTTTTCATAGCCAAAAGAGAAAGAAACAGAATAATACATTGCAAGTAAGTAGTCTGGTGCAAACACCAAATTCTAGTTCCAGGCATATGTTTTTGAGCTTGTACAAACCTCTCAAAGGTCTTCTCCAACCTGGTTAATTCTGTGACTCTGTGAAGTCAGAATATTTACATGTTTTTTTAAAAAAATATATCTCATTTAATTTGACCTTTGGAATATGAAGCTTATTTACCTAGAGTTTCAGGTCATTTAACCTAGGAAATCTGTCATTCAGCTGAGTTTGAAGGAGACTAGGAAGCCTTCATATAGAAAAAATGAGGAAGAACTTAGTCAGACTCTTTGGTTACCTGTGTGGATTGGTTCTGCTATGCTGGAGACAAAACCCTTGTTCAGTTTTTTTCTTTGTCACAGGATAGTACTTTGTCTTCAAAGTACATTGTGAATCCAGGTTGACAAATAAGCCACTGTACTGAGCAAGTCCAACACAAGACAATAGCTTCAGGGTGTAATCAGGAATGCACAAATTGTTCTCCCTATTCCTTGGTGACACTGTACTTGGAGTAGGTTGTGGGTGGGAGATGTATCAAAGATAGTCTGGAGCATCCTTGGCCAAATCAACTACATGCTTGAAGATGGTTTTCCAGTCCCATAGCCCAAGAGACTGATAACAATCACAGCCATGTTTGCCTGCTTTTATCTACACATGTGGAATTAGTATGCATGTACTTGCAGCTGAGCCAGTTCAGCAAAGTTTTGCAGTGATGTTTACTGTCCTGCCTCTAGACCCATATTAAATTAATTTAACCACATGGTCATTCTACTCATGTATTACTTGCACAACAAGGTCACTTATTAATTTTAAGCATATCAGTTCTTTCTTGGCATGTTTTCAGTCTTGAAGTCAGAAGGATCTTGAAGACCTCTCCCTTTGAAAGACATCAAGGTGAGTGGCAAACTACCTGGCATACTGTCATCTCTCTAAGAACAGATGAAATGTAATGCAAGCCAGTGCTTCAGTGAAGGTCAGCTTGGTAAGGTCCTGTAATAGGGAATGGTCAATGTCTCATCCACTCATTCCATAGAAGAAATGAGGTGGAAAGGCTACTGCTCAGGGTGGCTTGCTTCTGCTCAGCTCTGGGCTCTTAGACCTTTCTTGTCTTTGAAAGCAGTGACTGTAGGGGGAAAAAACACAACACACCCTAGTCAATGTAATCAAAGCAGCATCAGGCTGAAGAAACACAATAAAAAGGTACTGCAAAGACATTCATGTACAGGCCTGAAGGAAATTACTTTCAATCACTGCTGTTTTCTACAAATGTATTTATAATGGCAAATTATTATTATTATTGCTATTATTATTATTATTTTGTACTTTTTTTCTCCAAAGGGGTGTGTACTTCTCAACAAAGCTCATTTTTTTCCCCTAATATACCCATTATTCTTATACCTCAGGCTAGTGAGGCCACCATTTACTATTTCCTTCACTTTTTCCATGTAGTAATTGGTGGTATCACAAAGGGTTGTTACATTGTTCACTCTTGCCTCTTTCTTCTTGGCTTCTTAAACCCACACCCTAGATTATGCAGTTCACTCACAGAAGTGAGGCTTTCTTCTCTGCCACAGGTTTCAGATACTATTCAGGGCAATACCCATATTGCAAACCACAGCCTCCATATGGATCATTCCCAGGTTAACCACATTGATTGCTCCCTTCTCTCCAACCTTAAAATATGTCTCAGAATACTTCCTGAATATGTAAAATGTAATCTTCCCTAAACCAACATTGACAATACTATGCAATTCCAGGATACAGGAAACAGCCATTCTCTGTTTCTGCTTCTGTCTTACAAACCTGCCTATTTCCTTATTGTTTCGTAGATTTTTTTCCCCACCAGGCATAAAAGATAGGTCAACACCTGTGAGGATTTAACCATTTGCCTCTCTGTAGCATTCCTGAAAGAAGATAACAATGAGAAGATCTCAGCTTGCCATACAGTGGTGTTTTGCTCTATATTTTTTTTCTGTTGTCCTTTGACTTAGAGCTGCAGCATAGATCCTGCAGCCCAAAACCAAGGTAGATAAAACACAGATAGCCTTGCATCTATTCCAGACTCCATTTTTTTCTAGAGGCCTGTGAGACTTTGGTATAGATGAGTACTCAATTTAGCATCCTCACAAACTTATGGCTGCCCAAAGAGTTGAGGCATTTTTGCAGTGCTGTGAAACTCATTCCTAACTTTCCTCTTTTTCTTTGTTTTTCCTTTTTTTTTTCATTGGTTGCATTTTCAAGTGATTGCTTCTAGCTGGGCCTTTCCTCTTGGTGGATCTAAAGCTTCTAAAAACCTTTCACTTGTAGTCATGGTTTGCAAAACATAACTTACTATTAAGTAATCAAGCATATCTGAACTTCCTCCTGTCGTGGGTTTTCTAAAGATAGGCAACAGAAATTAAACTCTCNTAACCCTAAAGCCTCAACCTGGGACACCTGCATATACTTTAGTGTACAATGATGGTGAACTGTGTCCTTCTACTACACATACAGAGGGTAAGTATTTGGCTCTTCTTATCTTTTGAAAACCCCTGGAGAATTCACAGTGCGCCTTGCCAAGAGGTGGAGAGCATGTGTAAACCTATGGAGAACAGACCAAACTTAGTAGCAAAGGAAGTGGAGAGTGTATTTTCCATAAGGCAGCTAAATACCATCCCTGTGCCATAGTCACAGTGATGTTTTATAATAGGGCCTGCTGCCACTGAAATTTCTGTAGAAGACTGACACAAGATTTAATTTTATTGTTTACTGAGTTATCTGTATGAAAGTGAAGCCTGTGTGCCAGCTCTTCATGCCAAAGAAGGAAAATTCTCAATCCAGAGAACAGGATTCACCCAAGGAGAAGCCTCCTGCATCATGGAAGCATTGATTGTCATCATACCCATGGCTTGTTAGGGCAAACATATCCCTGGTGAAACTCCTTTAAGTTGCACGAAATCATCATTCTCATCACCAAATAGAAGGAAGGAGTGAGTATGGGCACAATATCCAGTCATGGTATCAAGTGATGCTCCATGGACTAGCAGATCAGGCTGCTCAGTAGAAAATACCACTATCTGTATTGGGCGCTCAAGTTGTTTGCAACGCAAGGGGAATATGGAAAATGAAAATATACAGGGTGAAAAATAGACATAAAAGAGTGGTTTGTATTTTCTTAGAGGCTGCTAACACGACATCGTCCTGAAATGTGATAATGGCAGGCCTGGAGCTCATGCTACAAGCAAATTCAATCTAAATATACCTCTCTGCAACTACCTGAAAAGAGGTTGTAGCCATGTGGGGGTTGATCTCTTCTCCCAGGCACCCAGTGTCAGAACAAGAGGACACAGTCTCAAGCTGTGCCAGGGCAGGTTTAGGCTGGATATTAGGAAGAAATTCTTCACAGAAACAGTGATTGCCCATTGGAATGGGCTGCCTGGGGTGGTGGTGGAGTCACCATCCCTGGAAGGGTTTAAAAGGAGGTGGATGAGACGCTTAGTGCCATGGTTTAGTTAATTAGAAGGGTTAGGTGATAGGTTGGACTCGATGATCTTTTCCAACCTGGTTAATTCTGTGATTCTGTGATTTTAACATGTCCATCCACTCTGGTACTTCAGTTGAACATATGCAGACAAAAAAAGCATGGAATCATGACTATCTGCTCTTGTGAACCCACTCGTACCAACACCTTTGCTAAGTCAGTGCAAAAATGCCAGTGTGTGAGGATGGCTGATTTTTGTAATTTAGTTTGTAAAGGCAGTTGATGAAAGAACAAAATTTCCATTTTAACATCAAAAAAGGAGGGTCTAAATGAAGGATAAGAAACACAATATCCCATTTTCTCCAGTTAATACAGAGTCACGACTGGTACACTTAGCTAATACGTATTTTGGGGCCAGTAACAGTTGACATATGCAGAAATGATCCGCGAACTCAGCAAAGGACAAGCTAGCACAGATGAAAAGTGGGTAGCATCTTTGCAGTAAGTTGACTAGCTCCAAGTGATGAGAATGATGTCCTATGTCCCCAGGCTTCAGTTATACCACTTAAGAAAGCTTGTATTGACTTTTATACAACACTGTGTGTAAGACAAGGTCTCCCATACAGAGTCCAAATGTTCTAGGTCAGATCTGAAAGCAGATTGTTCGGTTATGATCTCAAATTAACAATGATAATATCCAATATGAAATTATGTAATTCAGGCTTCAGAGAGATAGTGGAGTTGTGCAGGGCTTTATGATCAGAAACAGTATTAACAGGGAAAACAGGGTCTTCTCTTTTTCATGAAATCACAGAAACAGTCTGGTTGGAAAAGACCCCCAGGATCATCAAGTCCAACCATTATCCCTACTCTACAATGTTCACCCTTAAACCATAACCTCAAGCATCACATCCAAATGACTTTTGAACACATCTAGGATTAGTGATTTAACCACCTCTCTGGGCAGCCCATTCCCACAACTGACTACTCTTTCTGTGAAAAAATGTTTCCTAATGTCTGATCCAAACTTACCCAATTGCAGCTCCAGGTCATTCCCTGTTGTTCTATCACTATTTACCTGTGAGAAGGTACCAGCAGCAGCCTCTCCACATCCTTTCAGGTAGCCATAGAAAAGCAGAAATATTTGGGTATAGTAAGAGCTCTGCCACCTATTTCGATATATTTTAACCACTGAGCTTGGGTATTTAATGTCAATCTGGCATGTCCCCTATCCCAGAGGACATCTATAAATACCCTTTCAAGAATTCTATGTAGATAAGACATATGAAAATCATAGAAACATAGAATGTTTTGGACTGGAAGGGACCTTTAAAGGTCATCTAGTCCAATCCCCAAATATATTCAGTGAAAACAATATTTTTTCAAATCGATCTTCAGCAAGGAACTCAGCGTGAGCAAGCTGTTCAGTTTCAATTCCTACATGAGAATATGTAATATTCAGCAGAGTAAAATTTCACCAAATCATAAAATGTATTGTAAGTCATCAATACTTAAGAAGCTAATTGTGTTTCTATGGGTTTCATCCTCAGTATTTGTTAATGGAAACTACAAAATGAGAATAAAGTCACATAAGAAGAGGAACATTGATATTATGCCTAACTTTGAGACAAAGATGCTACAATGTGTAGTTACAGCTTTATTCCATATTTTGTCATTTAACTGATTCTGTAACTTGGATTTTCTATTTTTCCCTTCTACTTTGTTACACTTGCTACATTAAATGCCATGGAAGTTGAGAGCAAAGAGTGCAAACACTGTCCGTAGTTGCCCTATAAACAAATTCAGCTGTCCCATCAGTAAGACCATCAGGGACAATAAGTGGACTTCTACAATAGGACTTGTCAATTGTACATCGATCCTTACAAATACATGTGAAGAGGCAGATTATGAGGCACAGTTCCAGATGCAGAATAATAGTTTCTCTTTGGTTTGTCTTAGGATGTAGACTATTTGGAGCGTAAAGCATGAAGAAGTGGCTAATTTTTTTTGCACGAAGACTGACCTGCAGTTGAGTTGTAGGCATGTTTCTAAACACATTTCTTTTCATCAGATTTAGATAACCAGTTGGAAAAAAATTGATCTTAGCATTCTTTTGCTTGAGCAAATTACACAGTTACAGCTCCATCTTCCATATCCAAGTGCTGTGCACAAATCGTTGTAACATTTTATCCTGTTTAGTCCTCTTAAATGATTTGTGGAAGTGAAGAGTTGGGGATGGAAAATTACTGGTAATTAATCACTAAAAACCCAAAACCAAACAAACACCAAAAGCACAGCAAAACCTGAAACCTGGGCTGTGTTTTTTTATGCCAAAGCCTAATTCTTGAAAGGGAAGTGGTTTTGGGGAGAGCTGAACATCAGCAGTCACAAATGAAAAAGTGTGAATGTGAGTATCACCATATATTCCAAGAACAAATGAGCATGAATGAGAAGTCAAAGAATTTTATATACACGTGTATGTAACTCCTTTGAGAAACAGGCATTGAAGAAACTAAAAAACATTAATATAATTTAAAAGAGATAACCCTTCCCATAGCTTAAGAGAAAATGGAACTGGACAAAATCCCAAGAAACTACACAATCCTTTTGCCTAAGCTAAACCAGTATTTTAATGACAGAATCACAGAATGTTAGGGGTTGGAAAGGACCTCTAGAGAGTATCTAGTCCAACCCGCCTGCCAAAAGCAGGATCATCTAGGGTAATGCACACAGAAATGCATCCAGGTGGGTTTTGAAGGTCTCCAGCAAAGGATACTCCACAACCTCACTGGACAGCCTGTTCCAGCCCTCTGTTACCCTCACTGTAAAAAAGTTTCTCCTCATGCTGAGGTGGAACCTTCTGTGCTCCAGCTTGTACCCATTGTTCCTTGTCCTATCACTGGGCCTATGACTGCCAAAAAGAGACTAACATCTTCATCTTGACACCCACTCCTTGGATATTTATAGATGTTAATAAGATACTCCCTCAGCCTTCTCAAGTCTAAATAGCTCCAGTTCTCTCAGTCTTTCTTCACAGGAGAGATGTTCAAGCTCCCCAGTCACCCTCATAGGTCTCTGTTGGACTCTCCCCAGTAGATCCCTATCTCTCTTGAACTGGGGAGCTTAAAACTAGATACAGTATTCCAAGTGTGGTCTCACCAGGGCAGAGTAGAAGGTGAGGAGAACCTCCCTAGACCTACCTAAGTAGACCTGCCACATCTAAGTAATTTCCAGGAAATCTCCATCCAACCTCCAACGAAAGACATCTTAGGTTCACATTTCAGGAAGTTAGCAAGAAGTATGACCAAATATGTGTCTGCCTGGATTCTGAATAAAGATATCATTATTTTAAACCTAAGAAGCCAGTGGAGATAAAATTGCTCAAATGTCATCTGACATGCCTCAGTATTGACAGGTTAGCTTAGACAGCAAGTCACTTGTGCTGAGCACTCAAAACACACAGTGGGAAAAAATCAAATTCCATGGTTTAACTCATGGAATCGGTGTGCTAGAGGATTTTCAGCTGAAGATGGTGCTTTTCTCTTCAGTCTTATAGGTGTACACAGCATTGTAGAGCATGGTAATAGTGGCAGGCACATGACCAGAAACTGAGAGGGCACAAGATGGGCTTAAACGGAAAACACCATTTAATGAAGAGAGAACATGCAATTCAAGACAAAAAAAAAAAAAGTGGAAGAGGAGAAGAAATTGTGGCACATTCTTTTATATAAAAGAATCAGGACAGTCAAGGTCACTGTACAAACGACTGGACTTCAGCACAGTCTTTGACACTGTCTGCCACAACAAGCTTCTG
>WAAF01015889.1:12119-54659 GCA_013400475.1 Tricholaema leucomelas
GTTCCGGCAACCTGCTCTAGCACTGCCCCCTCGGTTCCGGCAACCTGCTCTAGCACTGCCCACTCCGTTCCGGCAACCTGCTCTAGTGTCGCTCCCTCTGTTTCAGCAACCTGCTCTAGTGCCGCCCGCTCCATTCCAGCAACTTGCTCAGGCCCCACCCTCTCCGTTCCCACAACCTGCTCTAGCACGGCCCTCTCCGTTCCCGCACCTTGCTCTGGTGCCACCCTCTCCATTCCTGCACCGTGTTCAAGCCCTGCACTTTCCCTTCCCTGCAACTTGCTCAAGCCCCGCCCTTTCCGTTCCCGCAACGTGCTCAAGCCCCGCCCTCTCCGTTCCCGCAACGTGCTCAAGCCCCGCCCTCTCCGTTCCCGCAACGTGCTCAAGCCCCGCCCTCTCCGTTCCCGCAACGTGCTCAAGCCCCGCCCTCTCCGTTCCCACAACCTGCTCTAGCACGGCCCTCTCCGTTCCCGCACCTTGCTCTGGCACGGCCCTCGCCGTTCCCACACCTTGCTCTAGCCCCACCCCGTCCGTTCCCACAACTTACTCTAGCGCCACCCACTCCATTCCCGCAACCTGCTCTAGCATCACCCTCTCCATTCCCACACCTTGCTCAATCACCACCCTCTCCATTCTGGCACCTTGCTTAAGCCTTGCCCTCTCCACTCCTGCAATCTGCTCTAGCGCCGCCCTCTCCGCTCCCACAATGAGAATAAAACTTGTAGTTAAACACCAATTGTAAACAAGTCTCATTCATATATATACACATCTTAGTTCTTTGCTGTAAACAGCATTTTGACTCATTGACTAATACAGTAAAACGAAACAAACAAGTGAAAACAAACAAAACCAATATCCACACACCTCTCCCAAATGCCCTCTGTCCCCTTAAAACGAAACACACACACCCCAAACTCAAAAACAACAAAAAAACCCCACAAACAAACAAAACAGCAGACCAAAAAACAATCTCCAACCTCTCAAACAGGTGAGTGTCCAACACATATTTCGAATGAGCAGCTGAACTTTGTCATGTCATAGAATCATAGAATCAAGCAGGTTGGAAGAGACCTCCGACATCATCCAGTTCAACCTAGCATCCAGCCCTAGACAATCAACCAGACCATGGCACTAAGTGCCTCAGCCAGGCTTTGCTTCAACACCTCCAGGGACAGTGACTCCACCACCTCCCTCTGGGCAGCCCATTCCAATGCCAATCACTCACTCTGCCAACAACTTCTTCCTAACAGCCTAGACCTCCCCTGACACAACTTGAGACTGTGTCCCCTTGTTCTGTTGCTGCTTGCCTGGCATAAGAGACCAACCCTCACCTGGTTACAATCTCCCTTCAGGTAGTTATAGACAGCAATGAGATCACCTCTGAGCCTCCTCTTCTTCATGTCAGAAGAACTTGGCACATGAAGTTTTGTTTAGTCATTTAATATCTTTGACCTCTACTTCAACAGATTTAGACCTAGCTGCAGGCTCCATCACTCTTTAAGCAGCTGTCAGATCCAACACTGGCAACAAATATTTGTGCTCAATATATGTACCCCAAAACTGGAATTAAGAGTGCACATCTAGAATAAAAAAAACCATCTTTTTTCCATTTTTTCACTCCTGCCTTGATAAGACCCCAGTTGCATAAAGACACTCATCAACAAACCAAAGTGTAAGATGAGTCTAAATTGAGCACAGCCTCTGAAATGTTCCAGAATCACAGAATCAACCAGGTTGGAAGAGACCTCCAAGCTCATCCAGTCCAACCTAGCACCCAGCCCTATCCAGTCAACCAGACCATGGCACTAAGTGCCTGAAGAAGAGTCAAGTAGAAGCAAAAAGCTAATTACAATCTGCTCAAGTATCTCGCCCTGAATGATTTTCTCCTCTTTCCTCCACAGGCACTGAACAGAGCTCTGCAATAACAGGTTAAGTAAGCTATGCACCCACTCCAAAAGACAAAAACTTGTTTTGCCTCTTTACTGGTGTCCAACTCAATTATTTAAGGATGCTGCTATTAAGGACAGGCCACGCTTGTGCAAGAGCACAGGCTGAGTAAGCTGACTACATACAGCTCCAGTACAATGTAAAGGCATATATTAAACAAGAGCTGATGGACACCGCAGAAAGACCATACAATGAAAAGCCAGCCTAAGCAATTTCTGTAGCAAACCAGTCATCACAGCTGCTGTTAAGCCCACCAATGACTATTTATCTAAGCCAGCACCTGATACCCACTCTTTGTAGTTATAACTACATGCATATAAAACTTCGAGTCCAAAAAAACCTTGCCTATCCTACCTCAAAATCCAGAAGCTTGAATTCTGTGTCCAGTTCTGAGCCCCTCAATTCAAGAGAGATGTTGAGGTGCTGGAAAGTGTCCAGAGAAGGGCGACAAAGCTGGTGAGGGGCCTGGAACACAAACCCTATGAGGAGAGGCTGAGGGAGCTGGGGGTGTGCAGCCTGCAGAAGAGGAGGCCCAGGGCAGAGCTCATTGCTGGCTACAACTCCCTGAAGGGAGGCTGCAGCCAGGTGGGGTTGGGCTATTCTCCCAGGCAACCAGCAATAGAACAAGGGGACAGAGTCTCAAGTTGTGCCAAGGGAGATAGAGGCTGGATGTTAGGAGGAAGTTGTTGTCAGAGAGAGTGATTGGCATTGGAATGGGCTGCCCAGGGAGGTGGTGGAGTTGCCGTCCCTGGAGGTGTTCAGGAAAAGCCTGGATAAGGCACTTAGTGACATGGACTGGTTGATTGTCTAGGGCTGGGTGCTAGGTTGGACTGGATGATCTTGGAGTTCTCTTCCAACTTGCTTGATTCTATGACTTCCTTATTTTCCAACAGAAAGCAGAAGAACTGGGTAAAATTCCCCCCAATGCTCAAAACCAGGAATGAAACATCGACCTGTGTTCATAAAGCAGTTTAAGTCAATGCACTTTACGGACTCTGTGGCCCAACTGCCTTCAGTCAGACATTTCCATTCCTCCTCACCTCTTCTGTCAGCTCACTAGGGCTGTTGCTGAGGTACTTCAAAAGGCAATCTAGTAGAAAACCTCTCCTTTCCTTTTTTTTTTCAGCCTGAGTGGCTCAGTCAGTGTAAAGAAGGAGGCAGTTAGGCTGGGCACCTCCAATAAGATTTATAAATGCATTCAATGTATATATTACTACATTATTCAAGTTTCAACCCACTCTAATCACAGTCCAATGGGTAATTCCCTCTACATTCATTGTAAGGACCTTGAAAGAATAGTAGCTAACAAACTGAGGAACAATGTAAGACTTGGAAGTAGTTTTCTGAACAGGAACTGACTCACACATTATAAATATTAATAGTCAGAGTTCTTAAATTGTAATGGCCTGCATTTCCACTAGACAGTGTAACTTTATCTACTGTTTGTATAGAAAATATGAACTATTGAAATTAAGCAGGTGAAAGAATCACAGAATCATAGAATCAGGTTGAAAGACACCTCCAAGATCATCCAGTCCAACCTATCACCCAGCCCTATCCAGTCAACTAAATCATGTCTATAGAACAGAATCAACCAGGTTGGAAGAGACTTCCAAGATTATCCAGTCCAACCTAGCACCCGGCTCTATCCAGTCAACTAGATCATGTCTATAGAACAGAATCAACCAGGTTGGAAGAGACCTATCCAGTCATCTCGACCATAGCACTAAATGCCTCATCCAGTCTTTTCTTGAACACCTCCAGGGACAGTGACTCCACCACCTCTAGATCACACCACAACTCCACAACTAGATCATGTCTATACAATAGAATCAACCAGGTTGGAAGAGACCTCCAAGATCAGCCAGCCCAACCTAGCACCCAGACCTATCCAATCAACCAGACCACGGCACTAAGTGCCTCAGCAAGGCTTTGCTTCAACACCTCCAGGGACAGTGACTCCACCACCTCCCTGGGCAGCCCATTCCAATGCCAATCACTCTCTCTGTCAGGAGCTTCCTCCTCACATCCAGCCTATACCTCCCCCAGCACAACTTGAGACTGTGTCCCCTTGTTCTGTTGCTGCTTGCCTGGCAGAAGAGCCCAACCCCACCTGGCTACAGCCTCCCTTCAGGTAGTTGTAGACAGCAATGAGGTCACCTCCGAGCCTCTTCTCCAGGCTGCACAACCCTATCCCCTCACTTAAGACAACCTAATTCAAGCCTTAGTCTTATGGCAAGAACTAGAAATGGAGTATCTCTAGTTGGCATCTCACTACCAAGTCTTGTGACTTGATCAAGTACTCAACATCCTTAACCTATTGCAATGGAAAACAATTTATAACCAATGATGGAAGTGCAATAGTTTTGCTGAAGAGTTCTGTGTTCTACCTGACTACACATGGTACAACTTCTTAATTCAAATAAAATCAAAGCATTACATCAAAGAGGAAATCTGACCCATGTAAATCCACAAGGCAGGAGGCTATTATTTGAACTCTTAGCTACAAATGGCATTCACCCTCAGAAAAGTTTAGTAACCTGGCAGTGATCTAACAATTCAGCTGCAAGGTCACACCTTGCAATGCTAGAAGACTTCCAGCATTGCAGACCATTGAATTTAAGGGAGTGGTTAAATGTTGAAATTCAGGTTTGTTGGAATCCCACTATCAGAGTGAATGCTCAACCTGAAAGCAAATGCAAGAGATTTGCTTTGGTATTTCTAAGAAAGATTTAGCACAATGAAAAGTAATTCCCTGCTCTCAGCATACTGGGCTGATCTCAAAGAACTCAATACATATTCCTACTGCTTAAAATGGGAACAGTCCTATCTAATTTTATTTGCTTTTGTGAAGGATACATCTCTTTCTATGTCAGGTTTTCAATCTAGCACTAAGCTTTCAATCACCACATTTATTTCCAGTCTCATAGGGTCTATTTTGCTGCATATATGTGCCTGTTAAATCCTCTAATAAACACAAACGCATCCTTCCCTGGAGCCCAGCAAAGGTCTGATTGGAATTAACAGATTTCTGCACAAGCAGCAAGTTTCTGAAGGCACTTAAGAGAATCAGAAACATCCAGGTTGGCAAAGCCCCTCAAGATCACCAAGTCCAACCTATAACCCTACAAGTTCACCTTAAACCATAGAATCAACCAGGATGGAAGAGACCTCCAGAATCATCCAGTCCAACCTAGCACCCAGCCCTATCCAGTCAACCAGACCATGGCACTAAGTGCCTCAGCCAGGCTTTGCTTCAACACTTCCAGGCACAGAGACTCCACCACCTCCCTGGGCAGCCCATTCCAATGCCAATCACTCTCTCTGCCAACAACTTCCTCCTAACATCCAGCCTAGACCTCCCCTGGCACAACTTGACACTGTGTCCCCTTCTTCTGTTGCTGCTTGCCTGGCAGAAGAGCCCAACCCCACCTGGCTACAGCCTCCCTTCAGGTAGTTGTAGACAGAATGAGGTCTGCCCTGAGCCTCCTCTTCTGCAGGCTGCACACCCCCAGTTCCCTCAGCCTCTCCTCATAGGGCTGTGCTCCAGACCCCTCACCAGCTTTGTCACTCCTCTCTGGACATGTTCCAGTACCTCAACATCTCTTCTTAATCGAGGAGCCCAGAATTTCACACAGCAAAACCACACAACTTAAACTATATCCCTAAGCACCACATCCAAAGCACCCTTAAACATATCCAGGGTGGGTGACTCCACCACCTCCCTGGCAGCTCATTCCCGAGCCTGACCACTCTCTCTGTGAAAAAACTTTTTCCTAATGTCCAATCTAAACTTCCCCAGCCTCAGCTTGTGGCCATTGCCATTGTTTTGTCTCCAATTACCTGTGAGAGAGTCCAGCAGCAACTTCACCACAAATTCCCTTCAGGTAGTTGTAGACAGCAATGACATCTTTCTCTTGTGTCTTAAATCTCAGACACCTAATTTTTCATCTCAGCTATCTAACTTGAATTGGGTTTAGAAGCAAGAAAACATCTGTAGCAAGAGTGCAATGCACTCTTTCTGGCTATTGTTTTCATGAAGCGAAGGAAAACAGAGAGTTCAAGCTTCCCTGCTTCTTCAGTTCAAACTCTGAACTCTGAAACAAAACTCTGAAATAAAGTCATAGAATGAATAGGGCCAAAACAAATAAGCAAGAGGTTGCTATTCCTATTTTTAAGTTTGGAATATCATCAAACTGAAGATATGATTTGTAGATTAAGAAATATCTGCCAATAGATTGATAATTTCAAAACAGGATCACATAAAAAGATACATTGCATTTCTATAACTCTATAGTGATTTTAAATGACATATCTATGGTGAGGTCAAAAAAACCACACTTTAAGTCACTCAGTTTTCAGTAGAAATTCTCATGAGAAGCTGCAACTTCATAGAATCAACCAGGTTGGAAGAGACCTCCAAGCTCACCCAGTCCAACTTAGCACACAGCCCTAGACAATCAACCAGACCATGGCACTAAGTGCCCCAGCCAGGCTTTGCTTCAACACCTCCAGGCACAGCGACTCCACCACCTCCCTGGGCAGCCCATTCCAATGCCAATCACTCTCTCTGCCAACAACTTCCTCCTAACATCCAGCCTAGACCTCCCCTGCCACAACTCCAGACTCTGTCCCCTTGTTCTGGTGCTGCTTGCCTGGCAGAAGAGACCAACCCCACCTGGCTACGGACTCCCTTCAGGTAGCTGTAGACAGCAATGAGCTCTGCCCTGAGCCTCCTCTTCTGCAGGCTGCACACCCCCAGCTCCCTCAGCCTCTCCTCACAGGGCTGTGCTCCAGGCCCCTCACCAGCTTTGCTGCCCTTCTCTGGACAAATTCCAGAATCTCAACATCTCTCTTGAATTGAGGAGCCCAGAACTGGACACAGCACTCAAGGTGTGGCCTAAGCAGTGCTTAGTACAGGGGCAGAATAGCCTCACTCATCCTACTGGCCACACTGTTCCTGATACAGGCCAGGATGCCTGTTGCTTCTCCTCACATCCTGCATTTAACTTTAAAAAAGTTCTTAGAAGTTCACCTTACTTCTACTTCTTTCCCTGAGCTCTTCCTTAGTTTCCAGTTTCATGGTATGTTTAGCAACACAAAGTGAACTGATTGACTGTAATTAACCTGCATACACTTGTAACAGATGGAAAACCTACATATTCCTGAGCTCCTCCTTTTTAATTGTGATTAAGGAACCTAACAGTCACACAAAGTTCAAAATGAGTAAAATTTTTGAAGATGGCTTTTCAATAAAAACTAAGCAAATGTAAAACAAACAGCCAGACCCACAGCTTGCTGGAGTTAGGACATACTTTCCTTTTTTACACTGGAAGAAAAATTCCTTCAAAAACTTTGGACATGGGAGCAAACTGTTCAATTCTTTGCTGATTTGCCATTGGAATGGGCTACTCAGGGAGGTGGTGGAGTCACCATCCCTGCGGGTGTTGAAGCAAAGCCTGAATGAAGCACTTAGTGCCATGGTCTAGTTGATTGCCCAGGGCTGGGTGCTGCATTGGACTGGATGATCCTGGAGGTCTCTTCCAACCTGCTTGATTCTATGATTCTGTGATTTTTTTCACCTGCTTAATTTCACCTCTAAGGAGAGGCTGAGGGAGCTGGGGGTGTGCAGCCTACAGAAGAGGAGGCTCAAGGCAGACCTCATTGCTGTCTACAACTACCTGAAGGGAGGCTGTAGCCAGGTGAGGTTGGGCTCTTCTGCCAGGCAAGCAGCAACATAAGAAGGGGACACAGTCTCAAGTTGTGCTGAGGCAGGTATAGGCTGGATGTTAGGAGGAAGTTGTAGCCAGAGAGAGTGATTGGCATTGGAATGGGCTGCCCAGGGAGGTGGTGGAGTTACCATCCCTGGAGGTGTTCAGGAAAAGCCTGGCTGGGGTACCTAGTGCCATGGTCTGGTTGATTGGACAGGGCTGGGTGCTATGTTGGACTGGATGAGCTTGGAGGTATCTTCCAACCTGGTTGATTCTATGAATAGTTTGTATTTTCTACACAAACAGTAGATAAAGTTACACTATTTATTGGAAATTCAGGCCATTATAATCCTGAATACCATCAGTTCACTACCCCAAATATTAGAATTCATTAACTAACATCAAAAGCATGAGAAAGTCACCAAAAAAAAAACAAAGAACAAAGATCTCTCAAGTTTTATAATGCTATATCTGGGTACTCCAGCTCAAAGCATGCTGTCAAGGACTTTCTTCAGGCTTGAAGGTTATTTCTGGTTCAACCAGCCACCCCCAACATCAGATCATTTCCCTTGTTTCTATTCTAATGTAGGCCAATGCTAGCTCCATAGCCAGCTCCTCCCTTCCACAAAGATTCCATCCCAGCTAATTCACTTCTTCACTTACTCCACAGCTTCCTCAAGCCAGGAAACAACCTCTGGCTGGGAATATATTGCCTCTCAGCTCTGAGCTGTGGCATAGAGCATAAAATACCTCCTAGGCATCTGGCTGACCACAGAAGCTTGCACTGTGAATCACTTGCTCCAGAGGCCTGGCTTAGTTTATTCCTACTAAAATAGTCTAAAGGAAAACAAAAGCTGCTTAATCACTAAAATACTGCAGCACATTTTGAAATGCCAGAAAGACAGCAGTGAGTTTTCAAGACTTTCATCAACAGTATTCATAGTAGGACGAGGGAGGTTATTCTTCCCCTGTACTCAACACTGGTCAGGCCACACCGTGAGTACTGTGTCCAGTTCTGGGCTCCTCAAGTCAAGAGAGATGTTGAGGTGCTGGAAGGTGTCCAGAGAGGGCAACAAAGCTGGTGAGGGGCCTGGAACACAAACCCTATGAGGAGAGGCTGAGGGAGCTGGGGGTGTGCAGCCTGCAGAAGAGGAGGCTCAGGGCAGAGCCCATTGCTGTCTGCAGCTCCCTGAAGGGAGGCTGTAGCCAGGTGGGGTTGGGCTCTTCTGCCAGGCAATTAGCAACAGAACAAGGGGACAGAGTCTCAAGTTGTGCCATGGGAAGTCTAGGCTGGATGTTAGGAGGAAGTTGTTGGCAGAGAGAGTGATTGGCATTGGAATGGGCTGCCCAGGGAGGTGGCAGAGTCACCATCCCTGGAGGTGTTCAGGAGAAGACTGGATGAGGCACTTAGTGCCACAGTTCAGTTGATTGGATAGGGCTGGGTGCTAGGTTGGACTGGATGATCTTGGAGGTCTCCTCCAACCTGGCTGATTCTACGATAGAATCAACCAGATTGGAAGATACCTCTAAGTACATCCAGTCCAACCTAGCACCCAGTCATAGCCAATCAACCAGACCATGCCACTAAGTGCCTCATCCAGGCTTTTCTTGAACACCTCCAGGGATGGCTACTCCAGAACTTTATGTTGATATCTCAAAAAGTTCCATCAATGGAACTTTGAAAAGGAACACACTGAACAGAGCATTTATCAGATTATATGCCACAAGCTATTATAATTAAGTACACTTACTGCATCTATTGAATAATTAGAATGAAAAGAAGAGTTTCCAAGCAGCCTTTGGAAATGGTTCAGGACACCCACAGCTGCATATTCATGTTTTTAATCCTATTCCAAGCAAGTTTCAGAAAAACAACACTTCTTTTGAATTGCAGCTCATCCTCTATCCAGCCACTGCATCATGTTTCTGATTTTATTAAGGGATGTGGAAATATATCTTCAGAGCAGCAAATATGATTGAACTACTTACTTCACAAATGAGTGTGATGCACTGCTTGATGCCTAAAGCTTTGCAAACGTGAATTAGGCAGCCAGAAACCATTCTCCCAGTAATCAGTGTGAACATTCATGAAGACAAGTGTCCTTGCTCTGTTAGACAGAGCTTTTACTGGGTGGCTGGTTGGATTTTCTTCAGGTTCTAGTCATAACTGAAAGAAAACTCAGCAATCCACCACATGGAACAAGTAACCAGTATCATTATTTCATACCACTTGTATCTGCAAGAAACCTACATGTAGTGGTAAAGAAAAAAACATGAAAACTTTGACTATTTCTCTGTAGATAACCTGTACATGAAAATGAATAATATAAATATATCAAATCAGTGTGAGTTTGCTCCTGCTGACTGGTGCAGAAATACATTCTGCTTGTGCTCCACACTACCCAGATATAACAGGCACCCATTTCAAAATTCTGAGCCAGCACGACACTCAGCTGATGCAAAAGCCCCCAAGAAGCAGGGCATTATTAGTTCAGAATCATAGAGTCAAGCAGGTTGGAAGAGATCTCCAAGATCATCCAGTCCAACCTAGCACACAGCCCTAGACAATCAACCAGACCATGGCACTAAGTGCCCCAGCCAGGCTTTGCTTCAACACCTCCAGGGACGGCGACTCCACCACCTCCCTGGGCAGCCCATTCCAATGCCAATCACTCTCTCTGACAACAACTTCCTCCTAACATCCAGCCTAGACCTCCCCCAGCACATCTTGAGGCTGTGTCCCCTTCTTCTGGTGCTGCTTGCCTGGCAGAAGAGACCAACCCCAGCTGGCTACAGCCTCCCTTCAGGGAGTTGCAGACAGCAATGACCTCTGGCCTGAGCCTCCTCTTCTGTAGGCTGCACACCCCCAGCTCCCTCAGCCTCTCCTCACAGGGCTGTGCTCCAGGCCCCTCCCCAGCCTTGCTGCCCTTCTCTGAATACACTGCAGTATCTCAACATCTCTCTTGAATTGAGGAGCCTAGAACTGGACCCAGCACTCAAGGTGTGGCCTACCTATCATCATGCTGTGAACACAGTTACACAAACTTTTGGAACTGAAACACGCCTGCACATTTTTCAAGGTGCTCAAATTGTAGCACCTTCGATTGAAGAGGGGAGTCATAGTCTGAAAAATGGTCTCTGCATTTAGACAAAGCATTCTATGTTTTCCTGTTAGATACTCCAACTGAGAACTGAAGTTACACAAGAAGCACACAGGCAGATTCAGAAATCTTATGGTAATTACTGCAACTCCAGTAGCGTGAGCAGAAACAGGCAGTTCTGCTACCGACTCTCTAACAGTAGGTAATTCACTTCTCTGCATCTCACTTCTCCCACTGCAATGTCAACATCATGATACTACTTCTGAATTTTTAAATATCATGAATACTCCAGCAATGCCAAAATGAATTCAAGACCACAGTGCAAAGCAACAGGAAATCAAAAAAGGAAAAGAAGACAACAACAACCAACAAAAAAAAAAACAAAACACAAAAAGCAAACAACAACAAACCCCAACCACCAAAACAAGAAACCCACCCAAACTAAACCACCATCACCACCTCCCAACAAACCCCACAACCAACCCACCCACCCCACCTCTTTCTGGCTGGCTCAATGTAGTAAAGAGTGAAAAACAGATTAGAGCAAAGTATATTACATAGGATGTAGTGACAGGGCTAGAGGGAATGGATTAACGCTGGAGGTGGGTAGGTTCAGACTGGAGGTGAGGAGGAAGTTGTTCAGCAGGAGAGTGGTGAGAAGCTGGAATGGGTTGCTCAGGGAGGTGGTTAAGGCCCCGTGGCTGGAGGTGTTTAAGGTCAGGCTGGATGAGGCTTTGGGCAGCCTGCTCTAGGATAGGGTGTCTGTGACCATGGCAGGGGGGTTGGAACTGGCTGATCCTTGTGGTCCCTTCCAACCTTGACTGATTCTATGATGACAGAAGCAACAAAATGAAGAATTTGAAGAATTACAGAGCTACCAAATAGCACTGCATCCAGTTCTGGAGCTCCCATTACAAGAAGGATGTGGACATGCTGGATCATGCCCAGAGAAGGGCCAGGAGGATGCTCAGAGGGCTGCAGCAGCTCTGCTGTGAGCACAGACTGAAAGAGCTGGGGCTGTGCAGGCTGGAGGAGGCTTCCAGGTGACCTTCTTGTGGCCTTCCAGGATCTTAAGGGACCTACAAAAAAGCTGGGAAGGGACTTTTTAGGCTGTCAGGGAGTGGCAGGACTAGGGGGAATGGAGCAAAGCTGGAAATTAGTAGGTGCAGCCTGGTCGTGAGGAGGAAGTTGTTGAGCATGAGAGTGGTGAGAGCCTGGAGTGGGTTGCTCAGGGAGGTGGTTGAGGCCCCATGGCTGGCAGGGTTTAAGGCCAGGCTGGATGAGGCTGTGGGCATCCTGATCTAGGGTAGGGTGTCCCTGGGCATGACAGGAGGCTTGGAACTAGATGCTCCTTGTGGTCCCTTCCAACCCTGATTCTATGATAGAAGCAACAAAATAAAGCATTTGAAGAACTACAGAGCTATCAGATTGCACAATACAACCTGAGTACTTCATAAATTAGTGAGTAAAAAAAGGGATGAAGGAATCTGAAGAGAAGAATAAGTATCTCACACACTGAATGAAGTCAGAACATATGCAGAGATGCCGCAAGAGACATAAAACAAGTGGAGAAATCAACAGAGTATGTGCCAGAAAACCTGCAGAAGAAGCTGAATTCACCATGCTGCAGCAGGACAATCGAGGAAGCAGTCGAAACAAGATGACAGAGAGATCAAAGGATCATTAACTAAGACACACTGAAATGACACAGTGCTCACATATCAGGAACAAGCTAACAACTGCATTGTGCTAAGATGAAAGCTAAAGAGGCAGATAACCTGATTAGGGAGGATGGATGTAGGGAAAATCCTTACAAGTTAAACATGACAAATAGTTGCTTTATATACACAGAAAATTGCCCCAAAACCCCCAATAACCCAAACTCAGCAGGGACTGTAAAAGGAATGACAAGTACCACAAAGGGCAGAGGAAGTTTGACAGTGATTTACTTTCCTTCCACATTTTCCTCAACATGCTATATCATAACAGACCTGTTAGTGGTAAGTAACCCAGTTCTGCACTGTCAGGACGGCCTGATGCCTTGCTGTGATAAAGCCTCACTGCAGTACCAGACAGCACACACTGATCCAGGATCTCTGTGCTTTCTGAAAGCACGGCAGGATTGCACACAACATGCTCGTTACACTGGTCAGTAGCACCCTGAACTAGTCCTCAGGGGAAAGCATGCCTGAGACTGAAAGCTGAGGCAGCTTCACAAAGTGAAACAAAACCTGAAACACTGAATTTGAGCATTTACAACAGATTTAGAAAACCCTTCTATTTATGCCATGTATTTTTTTTTTTGAGGTTGTTTTTCCTTCAATTAGAAAAGGAAAAGCTTCTTGCCAATCCAAAGAGTCCTGTAGAAGAAAACCTGTGAAACAAATCCACATCTAGGAGAATGCAAACCATTAACATGAAAAGTTTTTGATTATAAAAATCTTACCTCATCACAATCTCCTTCAACCATAGCATAAATAGCTTTCTTAACCAAGTTTGTACCTGCAATACAGATTTCAGTGTCAGAGTTGCAGTACAAAAGATGCTAGTTTACATATGACTAACACACATGCTACCTACAGTGACACTTGAGGAAAAGCACAGAGCAAAGAAAGAAACAAGCAGTTGCAGTCAAGTTGTAGTCCCAAGTTCAAACAAAATTTGTACAGTTATCCAGAGACTCAGCTTGAGTGCAAAATTCTCCCAAGACAAAGATACTAGAAACAGGCTTCTAAGTTTAACATAGTGTTATATATAGTCTTCCAAGATGTGAGTCACTCCTTTTTGTTGCATTTAAAGTCAAAAATCTGCTGGCACATACTTGAAGGGCATGCATCTTTCAAGGGAATTTCCTCTTACTAAAACAAATACTTCTACTAGCAACAGAATTAACAAAACCCCTTTTTTGTGGCTCACTCCCATTTGGATTTGCTAGTATCTAATAATGGTGTGGTTGAAGCCCATCCCTTCCCCTCAAGTCAAGCATTAAATTTAATTCTTTTATCATTATTTTGGATCTATTTCACAACAGTTCTACAAATGTAATATCCCTACCTGTCTGCAAAATTGGGGTGAAATTGAAAGTTGATTTCAAACTTATTAGTAGAAAAAACTGCTGTTCAATGAAATTGCATAAATCTCACTTCCATAAGAAGGCTAAGGAAAAGGAAAAAAAAAAACCCAAGGAATCTAAAGAATGTTTTAAAGTATTCTCAAAGCTTTAATCAGTCAAGATGTTCACTGAACATACAACAAAAGTGTGCTACATTTAAAACAAATCTTCAGATTAAGAGCATCCTTTGAGAAACAACAAGGGGGAAACATAGGAAAAAGTTCACATACATAAAGCTGAAGTAAGGAAAGCTTTAAATATAAATTCTGTTTATATAAGTCTAGAACAAACTGATTAAAGCAAAGGGGCAATCTTGCAGAGATCTTCATAACAACAGCAGTAGTTCTTATCTACTTATAATTCCAAGCACTTGCAATTAAATTATGGCAGGCTCCTTCATGACTCAGCTAAAAGGAAGAGTGATTTCTCAGTATCCTCTTCTCTCTGCTCCACTACAGAAACTAACAATGGCTCCTGAATTGCACTTGAGGAAAAGAAAATATCCATATACATTCAATAGTCTTGATAACAGGTTAAAAAAAGGCAACTTGTAGCATTAAGAGGAGAACAAATACAATGGTATCATTCTGCAATGTATCACTGCATTTTTCCACTGCAAGTAATTTTCTGTCTTTGATCACAGAAGTATGAGCTGTTCAGCATGAACGAGAGGCAAAGCAGCTTTAAAGCTGATGCCTATATTTTAAGTTAAAAATATTGTTTATATGTAATTTCACAGTAAGCTTTAAAAAAAGGGCAAGTTCCATAGGAAAATATATTTAATTAAGCAACTAGGGTAAGTGGTGTTGGAAGGAAAGTCCCTTCATCATCAGGGCAAAAACTGATTCATGAGGAAGGGTAAAGCCTCTGCCAGGAGTCATTTGTAACTGGTGTTAGAATGAAAGTCCCTTCATCATTAGGGCAAAAACTGATTCATGAGGGAGGGTGAAGCCTCTGCCAGGAGTTATTTCTTTTATCATGTAACTTCCCAGCAAAACACATCTCTGTTTCAACCATTCAAGCAGCAACACATGACTGTTCTTCTCCACAACGAGCTACATACATTCACCCCAATGGGCAATATATACACAACTGATAGGAGAAAGCCATGGGTGAAGTTAACTGGAAAAAAAGATATGAACATAGAAATACAGTGACAAGGGCACATAAAGCAATTCCTACTGCTGTTATTTGAAAGTGGTAACCAGGCAGAGAGGGATTGCTGGCTGCCTTTTTTTTAAGCTCTGGAGCATCCCATCAGATAGGGCACATCAGGTTAAACAGCATTTGAAAAGCCACCGGGGAAGCTTGCGTGGTTGAGTGAGGTGAGAACGAGACTAACCAACCACCACATCTTCAACTTCAAGTCTTTAGGATGCTTACACTTAACCCAACTACAGGATTCAAAGGAAGAAACAACAACAACAAAAAAAAGACTATTCTTACCAATTCCTTTTCTTCTGTATTTGGAATCCACTGCTAACATGGCTATATAACCTCTGCGGAACATCTTTTTGTGCATATCCAGCTTGCAGACGATGGCACCTACACACTCCTCACCTACCATGGCCTTAAAGACAAACATACACGTATGCATTCTCAGTTTGTGTTTTACAGTGCTACCAAAAGTAGTAAACCAGTTCATTTTAAGTGAAACAGCCCAAAATTTGTTTGCATTTAAAAAAAAAACAAAACAAACAACCTGAAACAAACAAACAAAAAAAAAACCCTAAATAAGCTTTAAAAACATCTCCAAAAATATAAATAAGATTAAAGGACTCTTATTTCTTTATTACATTCAAATGAAGTTACAAGTCAATTAACAACCACTGAAATGTCCTGGAGAGAAGCACATTAGAATAGAATCAACCAGGTTGGAAGAGACCTCCAAGCTCATCCAGTCCAACCTAGCACCCAGCCCTAGCCAGTCAACCAGACCATGGCACTAAGCCTCATCCAGGCTTTGCTGCGAGACTTCCAGGCACGGCGACTCCACCACCTCCCTGGGCAGCCCATTCCAATGCCAATCACTCTCTCTGACAACAACTTCCTCCTAACATCCAGCCTAGACCTCCCCCAGCACAGCTTGAGGCTGTGTGCCCTTGTTCTGTTGCTGGTTGTCTGGCAGAAGAGACCAACCCCCACCTGGCTACAGCCTCCCTTCAGGTAGTTGTAGACAGCAATGAAGTCACCCCTGAGCCTCCTCTTCTGCAGGCTAAACTCTGCAAAGTCTACAGGGGAGAACATGTGTGACAGAAAAAGGGGAGGAAGAGCAGGTTAAGGCATAAATCACCCTTTCACATGAGCTGTCACAAAGGAAACCATTCCTGTTTCACAATAGTCTGAATCTTCACTTACAAGGGCTCTGGTGGAAAACATACTTAAAAGTTTTGAGTGGTTTTAATGTCAAGGTCACAAAGGATCAGAGATTTAAAAAAAAAAAAAAAGCTGTTGCATTTAATCTTTAGAAATTGTCATTTTTGGTCATATGGCATGCAAAGAACAAACAAAAAAGCACACAGTTAATTTCACACATTTTAACTGTTCAGAGATTTCATTTGTTAAGAGCTAGGCACCGACAGATAATCCCAACAGTATTGTCAAAGCATTACCAAGATGCAGTTATTCTTAATATTTAAGGATAGGCAGCCCCCAAAAGAATCCAATTCCTCCCCAAACATTTAGCAAACCACCTGCACAATCACTGTGTTCATCAAAATGCTACCATGAAATATTAAAGAGTGCAAGAAAAGCTAAGTCATATGTTAACTGAAGAATTAGGCAGTGCAGTGAGAGAGATTAAAGACACTGTAACCTGCAGCAGCAAAACTGCATAATGCTGCAGAGTAGGAAAGCATCCAAGAGAAAAATGAATTACTATTCATTCAGGAAAGACTGACAGAGATGAAAAAGAAAGTCATAATTGTCTGTATGGGTGTAGAAGTGGATCCACAGACTTTGACAGACCTGTATCTGCAGGGGGAGGACTAGCCTTTGGCTCAAGTGTAGGAATTAAACCAGGACTACAGCAGATGATTGGCATAAGCATGTGCTGGCACAGGCTGGATCATCCAAATTTACAGCAGTCAGACATGTCAGACAAAAAGGACTTGCCTGAGCCAGTACTGCCAGGCCTCAGTGCAGCTCACCTGTGAATCTGGGCTTGAGTCTCTGAAATCTACAGTGCATACTGTATAGTCTCCAAGCACCTGACCCTTCTAGATGCACCTGCAGCTTGTAGGTTAAGACTCTCCAGACAGAAGATTCATTCATGCAGATTGCTCTCCCACTCTGCTCTCATAGGACTCCACCTGGATTACTGCATCACAGCTCTGGTGACCCCAGCATTAAGAAGGGATCGAACTGTTGAAGTGGGTCCAAAACAGAGCCATGAAGATGATCAGAGAGGTGATCCAGATGGGTACAGGCTTCAAGAATCAGGGTTGCTCAGCCTAGAGAAGGTCCCAGGGAGACCTCACAAAGGCCTTCCAGTACTTGAAAGGGGCTTAGAAAACTGGAAAGGGACTTTTTACAAGGGCTTGCTGCGACAGAACAAGAGGCAATGGATTGAAGCTTGAAGAGGACAGATTTAGACTGGCTATTAGGAAGAAATTCTTTACATGAAGGCCAGTGAGACACTGGAACAGACTGCCCAGGGAGATTGTGGATATCCCCTCCCTGGAGATGTTCTAGGCCAGAGTGGATGAGGCCTTGAGCAGCCTGGTCTAGTGGCCCATGGCAGGGAGGTTGGAACTAGGTCCCTTCCAACCCGAACCACTATGAATCACGTCACAGGTATACATACACTGTTCTTAGCCCCAAGAAGAATAATGTCTTCTAGCATCTCTACCTGGATGGTGGGTTATGAACCAAGTTAGCTGTCAAGCAGGAGCTGCAGTTACAGTATCACAGTCTCACAGTATCACCAAGGTTGGAAGAGACCTCACAGATCATCAAGTCCAACCCTTCACCACAGAGCTCAAGGCTAGACCATGGCACCAAGTGCCACGTCCAACCTTGTCTTGAACAGCTCCAGGGACGGTGACTCCACCACCTCCCTGGGCAGCCCATTCCAGTGTCCAATGACTCTCTCAGTGCAGAACTTTCTCCTCACCTCAAGCCTAAACTTCCCCCGGCACAGCCTGAGGCTGTGCCCTCTCGTTCTGGCGCTGGCCACCTGAGAGAAGACAGCAACCTCCCCCTGGCCACAACCACCCTTCAGGTAGTTGTAGACAGCAATAAGATAAGCATAAGCTCTATGACACAGCATTGCCCTACCATCATTTCTAATCTAGTGTATGATCATCAGGCAAATATAATTATTGCTACATTTTTTAGTTGGCAGGAAAACACATTTTTAAGCAGTACCCAGTAACAACCCTGAACAATCTAAACAAGTGTTTTTTAAAAACAAGGAACAGAAAACTGTAGAGTGAACTAAAGAGACTGAAATAAAAAGCCTCTAAGCAGTCCTCCATTTGCTCTATAAAAGTTCATTTCACAGAAAAGCTGTACTTATACTAAATACTCTGTATGCAAAGCGTCAGCTCAAGGCAAGCTTTCCATCTCAGCCCAGACCTGAGAAAACACGGGAGTTAAGAGTATCATCAGCCAGACTTTTCATAACACTGCTATAATTATGCAGAGTACCTAGATGTAATCTTATACCTCACTAAGGAAAAAAAAAGAAAGAAGAAAAAAAAGCACACCACAAACTAGCACCTTGTAGCTCTCCTTTGCCCTGAAGTAAACACGTGCAAATCGCTGATGGCAACAGTCCTGAGGAGAAGTTTTAAGATACCTATTCCTCTTTTTTTTTTTTTTTTAAGCACACTGGTGGTTTTTTTTTTCCTGTTGAGAGCACTTTTCAGGAAAAGCTATGTCACCAATCACATATTTGAAAATGCTAAACGAACAGCAAAGAATTTTGCTTCAGTGATCAAAGCAGCAAATACCTACTGGTTTTACCGCTGTTGCCAGATTGCTGAATCAAGTATGAAAGTTCTCCAAACCTTTAAATGTTTCTCTGTCTTCAGGCAGGTAAGCCTACCAGTTAACCTACAACTGTTCCACTTACAGTGGGAGTGCTGCATTTCTACCTCAATCTGATTCTTTGTTGCTTCTCCTCTGCTTTCTCCTTATCTACGGCTGGAAATGAACTTAAAATATTATGTAAAACTGTCTCATTTAATTCCCTGGAGAAGGTTAGACTGTGTAAATAAAAAAAACCCACCTGTCTGAAACAGGAGGAGGAGAGGAGAGAGAAAAAGTAGTTCCCACACAAAACCATTTATAAAGAGACAATCATAGGGCAAGTTTTCTTTTCAGGCTTACGAGATTACTTCTAAACACGTAAGCTTCTACAAACAGAGCTCAGCCCAAATTACTATTATATATTATAACCCCCAAGGAGTACTCTAAGACATACTTCAATGGTTACCAGGGTTAACAGATGTGAATTCAAATCCAGTATTTGCATCAACTTTGTTATTATAAGTTTAAATGTCTAAAGCAAGCTAGATTAATATCTTTGTTTTGTAACCATTATTACTAAGGGAGTTAGCACAGAAATGCCTGTTGATCAGTAAGAACAGGACTCCACAGATTTAACCAATTGACATTAATTTCATTAGCAAAACTGGCATTAAGTCTGTCAGCCACTGTCTAAGTATGCATTTAATACTCAGATCCTGGGACACTTGTTTCCATTTTGAGATTAAAACAAGTGACTAGCCCCTGAAAGAGAAAACATTCTGTGATTCAAATGCAGTAGAACCTGCACTACTGCAAGTCAGCTTCCCTGCTGCAAACACGCACACACCAAAATCCATCCTCAAGTGTCACACAAACAGCTCTGTGTGAATCCTTCGGCTTACATCTAGTGATCATGTTACTGAATGCCATTAGAGGATACATTCAGGCTAATGGTTTTAACCTGAAGTCTAGCAGCTCAGTCAGTGCTCTTTACAATACTAAGCAAATCACCAAGTCACTCTGTTTCCACTCTGTGAAACCGGACCTGAGTAATTCCCTCCTGTGCAAGAGCAATGTCAGAGTAACTGCACTACTGTTGTGTCCTCAGATGCTGCAACAACTGAAGCTTTCAGAAAGACACTGACAGTGGGAAGCAGCACAGATAAAAGACTGTATCTGAATCCACGATTGCTTCAAAGAGGAAATTGGAATATGGGGAGTGTCAGCAAATTGGGAATGGGTGTTAGAGGATTTTTTGCTGTCTGCCATGAGGCTACGATGACTTCCCAGTTTCCTGAGTTTTCTGGTTCTTCTTTATGCCCCAGGTTTTCCACAACTGAAACAAAGGGGCAATGTCTTAGAAGTCTTAACTTCAACATAAAATAGGCTTAGACTCTTCAATAAAATCCAATTTAAAAAGGGGGCAAACCATTAGTTTAAAACAAGATCTTAACTGCAGGACTTGCATCTAAAAAACACTTACATGAACTTCATAGGTTATTTTTAAACTTGTGAAGATTATAAATGCTGTTGCAGCTAGTGACAAAGTTAAGAACCTAATAAAAACATAGATTTTCTGGATTTTTCTTCAAAAGCAGCTGAATGTTGTAGTGCTGTGAGTTACAGGAGAGGTTACACCACTCAGCCAGAACTCGGCTTTTATTACATCCTGTCTTATCCAAACTTTGGCACAGAGCAAGGTTTCCTAAGCTCACCTCTCCCACGCTAAAGGATGTTGAAAACTATGCTCTGAAATATTTAGTGTATCAGTTAAAACTGCAAGTTTTAGAACTTTAACTACAAAGACTAGAAGGCACAAAATTCAAAGGGGTCTACAACTCTGAAAATGCTTTTACAATCCATATGAGGACAAAGCTGTAGCGATGCTTAAAAACGCATCACATAAAAGAAATACACTCCTTTCCTCTGTCATTTTTTGACAGAGGAGTGGTTATCATAGGTTGAAGCTGGGCTGACAGAGCTCCTGGGAATAAGTAAAAAGCAGGCACTCATAGGGCACCCACACCTGGCACACAGTGCAAACCTGCTCTTCCAAAGACAGCTGCAGTTTGGGGAGAAGGCGATTACCCTGCATTAGCTCAGTCAGATAACGCTGCAGCATAACACATCAGAACTGACCACTTGTTATGTTTGAAGTCAGGAAGACAGTTACATGGATGAATTTGCCACAACAATGAAGAGGTTTTGAGGATTCCTAATATCTCCAGGTCCTTTTAAAGTGGAATGTGAACTTCTTTTTTGAGTGTACAGTTAGAAAGTAGTTTGATACAGCAAAACTACCTAGGGCTGTGCCCTCTCTCCAGCTGTGGATTCTCATCTCTTCTCTTGCAGAAACACCTGTGTCTGTGACACTTCACTAGAAACAGACTTGAGCTTTAAGCCTATAGAAACCTGACCCTAGAACATATACATACATACACACACTCACAAATACATAGTGGTGGTGGGAAGGCTACTTTAGCTTCCCAAATCAAAAAAACACCAAGCTTGGTAGAAGCCAGGAAGAAGCAGTTGAACAGAACTGAAAAACAAGCAGCCTTTTGGCTGTTCCTGCTATTAGGGCAGTAGTGCACCTTGGAAAGGCCAAAACTCGGCAAGGTTCAAACCTATGAGATAATCATCATCAGGAGCAACATTGATAATGCTCCCAGAAAACAGCTCTGTGTTATTAGGTATCCAAACTTATAAAGATCAGAATAATGGTGTTTAAGATGATTTCCTCATGCAAGGAATCAGCAAAGGAGAACTGCTGATGGTTTACAGAAAATACACATCCCTTCTTCAATGTAAATGTTGTTAGTGCTTGCCCCTCACACGTTGAGAAAGTGAAGGGAACCCACAACAGTGCACTGAAGACAGCTGAAAAGATTGGAAGATCTTAAAAATTATGATGGTAAAATTCAGTAAAATAATTCACTGAATCTCTACAGATATTTTGTTCAAATAGGTTTAAACTGTAGTTTAACTCCTCTCCCTAAGAACAATCAAAATCAAAACAAACCCCAAACCCAGGGAGCTGTGAGGCTACAAAGTATTAAAGACAAATTATTCTCTGAAGATCAGGCACTATGCTTCCCTTCACTATCCTGACACTGGTCTTGCTAACTGGAATATGCAGTCCCCAACTAAAGACAAGTATTTTAAAGAGACTTATTAGACAGAAGTCTAACTGGAATATGCAGTCCCTGACTGAAGACAAGTATTTTAAAGAGACTTATTAGACAGAAGTAGTGCAGGAATCCATTAACTGGGGGGGGGGGAATAAATCTTACAGAAAATAAAGTCTTCAAGACAATCTTAAAAAAATAAACCCTTAAAAAAAAAAACACAAAATAGTCACAAAAACAACCTCAAAACATCAAATTTGGCTCAACGTTGTTTATGACTTTCAAATTACTAAGCTGGTAACAATCACAGCCACATATTCTTCTCTACAGTTTGATGGACTTCAGATTGTTTCACCCTTGAAACAACAATGGCAGAAACAGAGTTCAAGTAAGGTTTATTGATTCTTCAAAGCTATTAAAAAAAAAAGCAGCTGTCTCTATAAAAGAAGGTTAGGACACTTTCTTGAGTGGTATCTTATATTTTCAATGCACTTACTTAGAGATCATCTGTTTTAGAGCTCTGTCAAACAGCTTTCCACTGCCCTCTTCCTAACAAAATTCTCAAGTTACTTCCTGACAAAAAAAAAAAGAAACAAGCAAACAAAACAAAAAAAAAAAACAACCCAAGCCCACAAAGATTTAAAGTCTAAGCAAGCACATTGTGATCTAAAAGTATCCAACAGTACCTTGGCATGACCAACAATATGCTTGATGCTGGGAGTATGGATATTTGTAGTTCACAAGCAGTTTTTCTTCCAGCATGAGGTAAATCACCCAGGCACACGGTTTGGTGCTCAAAAAAATACCTCTCTGCTCTGATCAGCATCCTTATAATGGCCAACATGACTTTGCATCAAACAATGTTTTCAAATGTTTTTGTATTTCTATTTTGTTCCAGAAGGCAATGCTTTGCTCCAATTCCCATTATCCTACTGTATTCCTTCGTTGAGATTTTAAGAGGCACAGTTCTCAAAATCGTCCTATAAATCATATAAATCCTGCTATAAATTATACCAGACCCTAAAAACTAAGAACATTCAGGAAGTTTAAGGCCAGATGGATTCCATTAGCTTCACCTCCTGTACTCACAGACTATTAAAACCTTACAGAGATACTCCTGAATTGAAGGGTGTTTCGGCTCTATCTAAATCACACCTTTCAGAGAGGTGTCCAGCCTCGATTAAATCATCAAGAGAAGAATTCATCATTTACCTTAGCAGGGGAAGTGCCATACACTCCCATAAAAGTTCTGTTGTGCAGATATAACATTTCCTACGAGTAAATCAAACACAGCTAAGCTCCCACCGTGCAAGTATACTCCTCAGGCCAACTTACACTGACTTTCATCTACCTGTGGAGAGATCACCATCCTACAAGCACGCTTTTAAACTGAGACACAGGTTCTTTGGTAAAGTGATAAACATTTAGAAAGACAGGGCGACAGCTAAATCGGTCTGTTGAAGAGTGCAGCAGGAAGAATGCAGAACTAAATAGGTCGTTAGTACAGCAAGACAATCCGAGCAGCATGAGAATTTCTGCGTGCTGCGTACGCTATCACACCTGTAAGAGGCAATGCAGTTGTACTTGTCTTTTTCAAAGCCCACAGATCAAAGAGCCTCTAGAAGCTTTCAGAGTCTCTCTCCAGGTATCACTTAACATTTATAGGCTAGCCATGCTGAAGTCTGCTTTAAAACCATTGTGCAAGAGTTACTAAGCGCTTTCAAAGACGCTAGTGGACTAAGTACTTTCTTTTTTAAATACCAACCTAGGAACTGAGACAGAATGATAAAATGAGCTACTAAAGGTCACGAAAGTCAATGTCAAAACCAAGATTAGAAGCTCTGAATTCCTGGATCGCAGCCCTGTGCTCAAACCCTCTCCCCACCATTTGAAGCATACATGACTGAAGGTAGGAACTTCAGGTGTATGCTTTACTTACACATGCACAGGTCTCAAGGGAACTCCAATAGGGCGGCAGGTATTTCCAAAACACCTCAGCCTTACCCACGAAAAAATAATTTCCACAAATATCAACCTTTTAATGCTCTCCTCCCCAGCCCCAAACCACTCCCAATTCCTCTCCTCCCTGCCCCCTCTGGCACTTACCAAAAAGCAAAGTTGTGGCCAGTTGTGGATAAAATACCTATATGTGTAAATGGAGTAGGGTTCAGACAGATCTTTGGTGATCAGTCTCATGATATCGGGCATCTGCAGCTCTGACTCATATCGGACGTATCGTATCGTTAGGTCCTCCTCGGGCTGAGAGTCCGTTCCCGAGCCTTTCAAACTGCAAGCTGCTTCTAAGGACCTGGAGAGTAGCAGCAGCGACTCCTTCTCCTCCCCTCCTTCGTCCCCTTCCTCCTGCTCTTCCTCCTCCAAGCCAGTCCCTCCTGCCAGTCCATTGCGGGCTGCAGTCTTAGCAGCAGTTGTAGCTGTGGCAGCAGGTTGGCTCCTGTCCCCTTTCGCTGCCTCTGCTGCTGGGGGAGAAGGGGGAGGAGAGGGTGCAGTCCTTCCCTGGGGAGGGAGGTGGTTGTTAAGGGGGGATGAGCACGGTGTTGTGGTCGGGGACGATGACTGCTGCTGCTGTCCGGAGCCCATTGTTTTGCTGGCTCTCTTGTTCTCCAGCCCCTCGGGGGTTGCCCCTGCCTCCGAGCCGAGGATCTTGCTCTTGAGGGAGGCCCGCAGGTGCCGCAGCTCGGGGCTGATGAGGCCGTTGAGCTGGTGGTTGTGGTGCGGGGAATGGTGGTGGTGGTGGTGGAGGCGGTGCTGCTGCTGCCCCCCCTTGCCGCCGTCGCTGCTGCCTCCTCCTCGCTGCTGCTCCCGTCCGCCCGTGGGTCCCTCCTCTTCCTCCTCCTCTTCGGCCTCCTCGTCCTGGGCCCCGGTGCAGGCGGCAGCGGCAGCAGAGAAGGTGGAGGAGGAGGAAGCAGCTCCCCCTCCTCCTCCTCCGGGAAAGGGGGAAAGCGTGTCCCCCTGCGGGGAGAGGACGCTGCTAGGCCCCGGCGGTACCTCGGCCATATCCTACGGGAAAGACCGACACAAACTCACCGAGGAGGAGAGCGTCAGACGAGACGGGGGCGAGGGAGGGGGGGAGGCGGCGGCCTCACGGGCCGCGGTCGAGGAGTGGAGGGGGGGGCGCGAACAAAGGCAGAGACGGTGCCCGGGCCCCGCCTCGCCGCCCCGCCGCCGCCTCTTCCTGCTGCCCCACTCCCCCCGCCGCCACCGCCGGGGCCCTTTCCCGGTCTCTTGCGGGCCCCGGGTGGCCGCCCGCCGCCGCTGCGGCCTCCCCGCCCGCCGCCGCAGCCACTCACCCCCGCGTCTCCTCAGCGCCGCGGCTCCCACTCTCCGCTCATCCAGCGGCCGCAAAGCGCGGCCGCTGCTGCCGTAACCCGCGGCCAAGTTTCCTGTCAGCCCTTACGACACTTCCTCCCTTGGCGGCGGGGCCTAGCGACGGCGGGGCGGGACGGGAGGTGTGGACGGAAGGCGCTCGGCCTCTCGCCGCCGGGCCGGTTTAAGGGCGCGTCGGCCCTGCCCCCCGGAGGCCTGCTGCTGTGGGGCGTGCAGACCTAACTAGGCAGCCCTGGAGGCTTGGACCCGCTCCAGAGGCTGCCGGAGGGATCGCGGCCTGCCTGGGTGAGGCCGGCAGTGCGGTCGGGCTCAGGCCTTGAGGCCTGCTCGGTCTAAGGTGGAGCACCGGCTGGAGGCAGAACACCCGGTGTGGGTGCTGAAGTTAACGGATGCAGGGTGCACCAGCTGTGCCAGTGAATAACTTTGCCACCACTGCCATCAGTGCCTCCCCCGCTCTCACTCCCATCCCAGGAGATAAGTTAGTATTTGTGCTTTGTTTTGTTTGATCACCCATACCGATCTGGGCACCTTGCTTGCCCACATGGACACTGTTTAGCCTTAGACAGACACGAGCAGTGTCTGCACACCCTCAGCTCCCTCAGCCTCTTCTCACAGGGCTGTGCTCGAGGCCCCTCACCAGGTTCGTTGTCCTTCTCTGGACACATTCCAGTACCTCAACATCTCTCTTGAATTGAGGAGCCCAGAACTCAAGGTGTGCAGCCTGGAGAAGAGAAGGCTCAGGGCAGACCTCATTGCTGTCTCCAACTACCTGAAGGGAAGCTGTAGCCAGGTGGAGTTGGGCACTTCTGCCAGGCAAGCAGCAACAAAACAAGGGGGCACAGTCTCAAGTTGTGCCAGGGGAAGTCTAGGCTGGATGTTAGGAGGAAGTTGTTGGCAGAGAGAGTGATTGGCATTGGAATGGGCTGCCCAGGGAGGTGGTGGAGTTGCCATCTCGGGAGGTGGTGGAGTTGCCATCTCTGGAGGTGTTGAAGTTGCCATCTCTGGAGGTGTTGAAGCAAAGCCTGGATGAGGCACTTAGTGCCGTGGTCTAGTTGACTGGGTAGGGCTGGGTGCTAGGTTGGACTGGATGAGCTTGGAGGTCTCTTCCAACCTGCTCGATTCTATGATTCTATGAAATTCTCTTTTGATGCACCATGTTGTGACAGTGTGGGCTGAGTGACCTGTTACATTGTTACGGTGTTAAAGAAATGATCCAGCACCAGAAAATGGTATTACAGAGGGTGAGGATCCTCTAACATCATGAAAACACTGTTACCTACAAGGAGGTTACAGATACTGTGGAAATAAAAAGCCTGTCTCATCCTTTCTTAACACACTGGTAACATTTTGTGTTCCAATACTTGTTGAATGACTTCCAAACTCAGATGGTTCTAGTTCTGACATTGATCTTAAACGTTCTTTGTCCACAGCTGGGATCCACCTGAGCGAAGGTAGACATGAGAATGGCAGACACCTCTGAGCTGGTACCTTTGATTTCCCTTAATGTCCACAGAGGAAAAGGTGAGTGGTGGGATTCAGCTCATCCTAAGGTAGATTTCTAAATCAGGTCAAGGCAATTGCACTTCAGAAGTGCCAACATCCCATTAAATAAAGAGCGCTCAGCATAATTCATTCATCTCGGGTAGGTACTCGTAGTGATCCTCTCCAAAGTTAGATGGAAGGTGTTCTGTGGCCACTCCTGAGATGTTCTCTAAGTGCCTGCTGTACCTCTTAGTTGTTTTCTTTCTTGTATTGATTATGACAACAGCTGCTTTTTAAATGGATGTTGTAAGCCGTAAGTGGTAGGTCTGTGTTTGGTTTTGTTTTGTTCTTTGGGTTCTTTTAGTTGATTGGTTGGTTTTGTTTTGATTTTCTAATAGCTCTAGGTAAATTTTATTCCTGAGGTTTCCTCTGGCTCCAGCAGCCCTCGGTGCCCTTGCAAACCACACCTTCTGAGGCAAGGATGGGGTTGAACACAAGCCTCATTGTTTCTAGTTCTTTGTTCCATAACTCTGTGACCTTAGGGGTTTCTATGACTAATTGTTAAGAAAACAGCACACACTCAGGAAGCTCAGATCTGCTATCTATGAAAAGAAACTGAGTTGTTGATGGTCTTCCTCTTTTCTCCTAAGTATTTAAAGCAAGAGCCTACACATAGATTTAGTTTCACAGTTGCTCTGCATTAAATCTAAACACAAGGAAACCTTGATGTAAAATGGACATCTGTGTTCCCTGTCATTGGATGTGGCACTTGGTGCCATGGTCTAGCCTCGAGCTCTGTGGTAACGCGTTGTACTTGATGATCTGTGAGGTCTCTTCCAACCTTGGTGATACTGTGATACTGTGAGGCAGAATCATAGAGTCATAGATTCAGTCAGGGTTGGAAGGGACCACAAGGATCATCTAGTTCCAACCCCCTGCCATGAGCAGGGATACCCTACCCTAGAGCAGGCTGCCCACAGCCTCAGCCAGCCTAGCTTTAAACACCTTCAGCCATGGGGCCTCAACCACCTCCCTGGGCAACCCATTCCAGCCTCTCACCACTCTCATGCTCAACAACTTCCTCCTCACGGCTAGTCTGAATCTCCCCACCTCCAGCTTTGCCCCATTCTCCCTAGTCCTGTCACTACCTGATATTGAGATGTATTTAGTCTGGCCAATAAACATTAGGAACAGCTCAACATTTAACAAAGAAGCATTCTTCTTTTTTTTTCTCAAAGATGGGGAAGCAGTTTGACAGGAGAGTTTGACATGGAAGCAGAATTCCTTCCAACTAAAACATTCTCCATTGTTCTTCACTAGCAACAATGATTCTTTTAAAAAGTTACCCATCAGGTAACAGTGACCATGTTGCTTGTACTCTTGAGTTCAACAACAAAGCAATAATAAAATGATGTCTCTTTTTCCTTTCCACTTGTCCAAATCAGAAATAAACAAGATATTTTGAAATCCCATTTTTCAGATTGGCAAGTAAACATTTCTCATGGGCCTTGTCAGCATTATGGCACTGAGGGCCTCTTCTTTCCTGAGCATTTGCATGATTGAGTTCAGGGACAACTTTTGTAGATTCATAGAATGGTTTGGATTGGAAGGGATCTTAAAGATCATCTAGTTTCAACCTCCCTGACATGGGCAGGGACTCCTTCCACTAGACCAGGTTACTCCAGGGTTCATCCAGCCTGGCCTTGAACACCTCTGGGGAGGTGGGCATCCATGACCAATCTGGGCAACCTGTTCCAGCATCTCACCACCCTTACTGTAAATAATTTCTTCCTAGTATCCAGTCTCAATCTGTCCTCTTTCAGCTTCAAACCATTCCCTCTTGTTCTATCACAATACCCCTTGTGAAAAATCCCTCCCCACCTTTCATAGAGTCATAGAATCAACCAGGTTGGAAGAGACCTCCAAGCTCATCCAGTCCAACCTAGCACCCAGCGCTGTCCAGTGAACTAGATCATGGCACTAAGTGCCTCATCCATGCTTTGCTTCAACATCTCCAGGGACAGCGACTCTACCACCTCCCTGGGCAGCCCATTCCAATGCTAATCACTCTTTCTGACAACAGCTTCCTCCTAACATCCAGCCTAGACCTCCCCTGGCACAGCTTGAGACTGTGTCCCCTTGCTCTCTTGCTGCTTGCCTGGCAGAAGAGACCAACCCCACCTGGCTACAGCCTCCCTTCAGGTAGTTGTAGACAGCAATGAGGTCTGCCCTGAGCCTCCTCTTCTGCAGGCTGCACACCCCCAGCTCCCTTAGCCTCTCCTCACAGGGTTTGTGTTCCAGGCCTTTCACCAGCTTTGTTGCCCAGCTCCTTCCAGCTGAGGAGTACCAAGCCCCCTTTCATGCTGGGAGTACCAGAACTGAGCTTTGACACAGTGCAGTTGATGGCTGAGCAGCATGACCATTCCTGCTCCACCTTGTATTTGCCTCATCACTTCATTGCTTGTCTGGTGATCTAGAGACATAGCTGAACCTGGTCACTCTCATCGATGTGTCTCTGCTTACTTTGCTCAAGTATTATTGTATTGGGCTGCACCTTCATCAGTGAGGCAACTCCACTGCCCTGATCTTGTCCATAGAGCCCACCTTGCTGTCATTCTCCAGATCAGCTTCCAACTTTGTTTTCCCTCGACAGCCACATGTAAGATTGTGTCTACATCTTGTGATGGAGAACAGGAATCCCTGTGGTGATCTCCTTGTCTTCTTTGCAATGCTTTAAGGATAAAAAGAGCATATGAACAAGTGCCTGGGATGCATGGATTCATGAACCCAGATGTAAGTAAGTGAATCTACTGCTAAGTGTCTGCAGATTTAGTACTTTGGGTGTTGTACTCATGTATCTGTACTGAGTGAACTAGGAACCCTTCGGGGCTCCTCTAGCTGAGCTGTGATCTCTTCAGAGCCCAACTATCAAATGGGTAGATGCTGTCATTCAATCAAAACAGCTTGGCTTTGGTCCTCTGCAGCTCAGATAAATACAAGATTACAAGTCTACAGCTACCTGAAGGGAGGCTGTAGCCAGGTGGTGTTGGTCTCTTCTCCCAGGCACCCAGCAACAGAACAAAGGGCCACAGTCTCAAGCTGTGCCAGGAGAGTTCTTCACAGAGAGAGTGATTTGCCATTGGAATGGGCTGCCCAGGGATGTGATGGAGTCACTGTCTATGGAAGTGTTCAAGCAAAGACTGAATGGGGCACTTAGTGTCATGGTCTAATTGATTGGACAGGGCTGGGTGATAGGTTGGACTGGATGATCCTAGAATCAACCAGGTTGGAAGAGACCTCCAAGATCATCCAGCCCAACCTATCACCCAGCCCTAGCCAATCAACTAGACCATGGCACTAAGAGATCTTGGAGGTCTCTTCCAATCTGGTTGATTCTATGATGACAGCAGAGAAGTACATGCAGGTCTGAAACTTCTGCACTGAACTCTACATTTAGAGAGGAAATGCAACATGTGCTGCCAGAGGTGGATTTGCCAGGTCTGTCCAAGTTCCCCAAAGTATCAAATGTAGAATCATATAAAAGTAATGCGAAGTTATTTGCCCAAGAAGAGGGAAAATCAATACAAGCAAAATGTGTGTGTGTATATATCAAGTAGTTTTGTTCAGTTCTACGGAGGAAAAGTGTCCTGTTTACTGCTCAGAGAGCGATTCCTCCGTGTAAAACGGTCAGCCTGGAACAGCTGCTGTTTGGAAGTGTTGTAACAAGAGAAATCACAAGGGGGGAGTGTTGTACAGCACTCCAGCATCTGCGATTCCCACAGCAGCGACCCTCTGCCGCAACCCAAGTTTATTTTCCCAAAGGACGATGCAGAAGCCACAGCCTGCATCTCGTCTCACAGCGGTCTCTGACGTTTTTCTCCATGCAGACAAGGATTAGTAGTGTCAGGATCAATACAGCAGTGGAGTTGCCATCTCCACTTTTTTTTTGTAGCTACGTTGAAACCAAGTGTGAAATGACAGTGAGAGAAGTTTGACAGGTTAAAAAAAGCCAGCAGCAGAGATCTGTGAGGGATAAGTCAATCATGACAGTTGTTATTCCATTTCTTGGCCTCCTTTTTTGCTCCTTTTTTCTTTTTTTATCCTCTTCCCCTAGTGTAGGTGAAATCTTGTGAATCCTTCATAACTGAAGTTGACTTCTGTTACTGTGCCTGCTGGAAGAAATCATGACTCAGCAGGAGTAAAAGGTGTGTCACTAACCTCATTCAAGAATACTCCTTCTAATAAGGAGCACTTGAGCTTTTGAGGAAGAGTTTCTGTCTTTCCTACCCTGCCAACGCTCCTGTCACTTCTTCCTGTCTCATGGGGACACAGCAATCCTCACTGGGAACAAACAATGGACAGACAGAAAGAGCAGAGGGAATTTCCACACCTTCTTGTTGAACCGAGGCTTGATGTGTGCTTAGAAACCCAGTGAAAATGTACTTAAGAGCAGAGTTGTTCATTTAGAGATGATTTCATAGAAGAGGATTGATTCCACTACTCCTGGCATCTGACCTCTGAAGTTAATGGGAAATGATTAATTTAAAGTGATGCTCTGCAGTGTGAATAGCTGGAGGCAGCTCTTTTCTTCCCAATCCTTTATCAAAAAGGAACAGGGAAGGAAGGGTTCAGAGGGCAGCTGCAGATGTGACATACAGGAAATCTCAGTGTAGGGCTGCTGAGCTGAAGTCAGCGGCTCTCAGCTGCTGTGTTTAGACCCAACTCCACTGAAAACAGTCCCTGGCACAGAAGGGAAAGTGGTGAGAATTACACATTTGGCTTTCTCATCCAGCCGGTTGCTCGTTCCATCATTGTTTGGTGCTCTCAGTATTGCACAAGGAGATATTTTCACTTGAGCAAGTCATTATGTTGATGTTATTGCGTGAGCTGCTCACCCACGCTCTTTGACCCACCCCATTTTATTGTGTGAAAGGAGCACACTGGCAGGAAATTTCAGGCATACTTTCCTGCAATAACACCCATCAACACTTCTAGGCTCCGTTTGAGCGCTTCAGTTTGGCGTGTTTATAGCTGTTGAGCAAAAGGAGAATGTAGTCACAGTGTAGTAAAAAATCAGGTAACTTCATCTTTTTAAAGTGAGCTTGGGGAAAGCTGTACAAGAGACACAGACCAAAACAATTGTCTTGTGAAAAACCCAGGAATGATCTACCTAAAACCTCCCCTTGAGACTGGGGATGGGGCCTGGAGCACGGCCTTGTGAGGAGAGGCTGAGGGAGCTGGGGGTCTGCAGCCTGCAGAAGAGGAGGCTCAGGGCAGACCTCATTGCTGTCTACAACTACCTGAAGGGAGGCTGTAGCCAGGTGGGGTTGGCCTCTTCTGCCAGGCAAGCAGCAAGAGAGCAAGGGGACACAGTCTCAAGCTGTGCCAGGGGAGGTCTAGGCTGGATGTTAGGAGGAAGTTGTTGTCAGAGAGAGTGATTGGCATTGGACTGGGCTGCCCAGGGAGGTGGTGGAGTCACTGTGCCTGGAGGTGTTGAAGCAAGCCTGGCTGAAGCACTTAGTGCCATGATCTAGTTGATTGCCTAGGGCTGGGTGCTAGGTTGGCCTGGATGCTCTTGGAGGTCTTTTCCAACCTGCTTGATTCTATGATTCATGGAGAGCTTTTAAGAACAAAACCCATACAGCTGATCTTGCCTTGTTACACAGGAACAAGGTTCTTGAAGTCTTTTTGTACTCTGCTTTTATTAAAATTCCAGCAATATGTTAGTCTTTTTGTTATCCAGAGTGAGTTTTACATCATGGACGTGTGTCAAACAGAAAGCCAACGCTTGTATCTCTCAGTAACTGGCAGGGCACCAAGAACAGACCTCGAAAAAGTGACTGCTAAATTAATGACATTGAAGGTTGCTTTACACTGAGTAGTAAACAAAAGGTTCTGTGTGATGTAGAATATGAAGCTTGTCTGATGTGACACTCCAGCAGCAAGCCTCCCCTTTCAATGGGACTCCCTCAGGGAGCAGAGAGGGAGAAGATCTGGCCTGGGAAGTGAAACTCCTGCTTGCTCCAAAGGGTGCTGCTGTAATGCTGATCTTGTCAACTCTTCCTTATTCATGGTGTAGATATTTAAGATAACTTGAAACAGAAACTCCAAAATGCTGCAGGGAGTTAGGCAACTTAAAACATCATCCTAAAGATTTATTACTCAACATGCCCTTTTATTCATAGAAACATAAAATCATAGAATCAGTCAGGGTTGGAAGGGACCACAAGGATCAGCCAGTTCCAGCCCCCCTGCCATGCCCAGGGACACCCTACCCTAGAGCAGGCTGCCCACAGCCTCAGCCAGCCTGGCCTTAAACACCTCCAGACATGGGGCCTCAACCACCTCCCTGGCAAACCCATTCCAGCCTCTCACCACTCTCATGCTCAACAACGTCCTCCTCACAGCCAGCCTCAATCTCCAGTTTTGCTCCATTCCCCCTAGTCTTGTCACTCCCTGACAGCCTAAAAAGTCCCTCCCCAGCTTTTTTGTAGCCCCCTTCAGATCCTGGAAGGCCACAAGAAGGTCACCCAACTCTTTCAGTCTGTGCTCACAGCAGAGCTGCTGCAGCCCTCTCAGCATCCTCCTGGCCCTCCTCTGGACACACTCCACCACCTCCACATCCCTCTTGTAATAGGGGCTGCAGAGCAGGATGCAGTACTCCAGGTGGGGTCTCAGCAGAGCACAGTAGAGGGAGAGAATTCATTTACAACCAGTACATCTAGTACTTTTATTTGATTTGGGACTATTCATGACCTTAAAGCTTAGATGTGTATTTAAGTATATTACTGGCTGAGATCTCATAGTTTTGCTTTGTGTTTCTTTTTCCCATTCACATGGAACCAAATCCTGATGCCACTGAACAATAAATCAGCTCTGATTTCCCCAGGGTAAAAGTTCTCCTCATGCTGCCTGTTCTACACTGAGACTTAGTTGGATCATAGAGGTCCAGAGATAGGCAGTGGTATTTAGGTTTTGGTGAGGAAATATGAGTTTCCACGTTGCATTTTGAAGCAAAGAAGTGCTGCCTACAGTGCTCAGAATAGTTCAAGGCAATGTTTTTAATACTTTCAGAAACAGCCTCCAAGTGAGCCTTGGCAGTATCTTGTGCACCACCTGCTACTGATACTCGAGAAATCAGGAGTGGCTGGAGGAGGATTGGTGAAGTAAATGTATCCTGGAATCTCAGTTTTACACTTGTTTTGATGGTCAGCAGAACTAAAGCTCAGATAGATCAGGAATGTTCAAACTTGTTTTGCTGTATATGTTCCCTGAAAGGAAAATTATTAATAGAGTCCTTGAAGCACTGAATGCTTTTACTCTGTTCCTTCACTGATGTCCTGTCACGACTCTAGGGGAAAAAAAGAAAACAACCAATCTGTTACAATTGCAGTCTTGATCTAAAAGGTGTTCACTGAAAAAAGAAAAGCAAACAAAAAAGAAAAACCTGGCAGCTACAGCTGTTGCATCAAAGAGATGACATTTAAATGACATTTAATGGTAAAGATGTCAACGTGGCAGTGAACTTGCAAGGAAAAGACCTCTTTCACCACTACCTGACTGCTTGTTTTATTCTCTTTCCTGCTTTTATTTTGCCTCTCCAGCTGTGTGCCAAGGTGGCCAAGAGAGCCAAAGGCATCCTGGCCTGGATCAGGAACAGTGTGGCCAGCAGGACAAGGGAGGTTATTCTGCCCCTGTACTCAACACTTGTCAGGCCACAGCTTGAGTGCTGTGTCCAGTTCTGGGCTCCTCAATTCAAGAGAGATGCTGAGATACTGGAATGTGCCCAGAGAAGGGCAACAAATCTGGTGACGGGCCAGGAGCACAGCCCTGTGAGGAGAGGCTGAGGGAGCTGGGGGTGTGCAGCCTGCAGAAGAGGAGGCTCAGGGCAGGCCTCGTTGCTGTCTGCAACTCCCTGAAGGGAGGCTGTAGCCAGGTGGGGTTGGTCTCTTCTGCCAGGCAAGCAGCAACAGAAGAAGGGGACACAGGCCCCTCACCAGATTTGTTGTTCTTCTCTGGACACGTTCCAGTATCTCTACATCTCTCTTGAATTGAGGAACCCAGGACTGGACACAGTACTCAAGGTGTGGCCTGACCAGTATTTGCATAGAAAATCTCCTCCAGCTGCTGCTTTCCACTGCAGTGTGCAATGTGCATATGTCTTGTAATCCAGCAGAAGACTAAGCAGAGGAACTAAGCACAACTGGAGAAGTGTTTAACCAAAAAGCTTCAGAAGAGAGAATGTTTTATCAATCCTTGGCTTCCCGGATGACCTCTGGATGCTGGCTCTGTTTTATGCATGCAGAGAGTAACCACCTAGCAGAAGTAGTGCAGTGCTTCCTGCAGAACATCAGAAACACGTGCCCAGTGAGGCCAAAGGGCAACCAGAAAGCCATGAAGCTGAACTTCGTGTGTGGTATTGGCTCAGCAGGCAGGAAGTGGGGCTGAGGGCATGGTTGGATGGAGAGCGGATGTGGGTTAGGGGTCACACTAAGTGTGTAAGCTGTGTGGAGGTTTTTCAGGGTGCTTCATCAATAGCAAGGTTTCCAGAAGTCCAGTGCAAACCTGAGGTGACTTCATTGCTGTCTGTAACTACCTGAAGGGAGGCTGTAGCCAGGTGAGGTTGGGCTCTTCTGCCAGGCAAGCAACAACAGGAGAAGGGGACAGAGTCTGGAGTTGTGGCGGGGGAGGTCTAGGCTGGATGTTAGGAGGAAGTTGTTGGCAGAGAGAGTGATTGGCATTGGAATGGGCTGCCCAGGGAGGTGCTGGAGTTGTCATCCCTGGAGGTGTTCAAGAAACCCAACCTCATCTGGCTACTGCCTCCCTTCAGGTAGTTGTAGCCAGCAATGAGGTCTGCCCTGAGCCTCCTCTTCTCCAGTCTGCACACCCCCAGCTCCCTCAGCCTCTTCTTATAGGGTTTGTGTTCCAGGCCCCACACCAGCTTAGTTGCCCTTCTCTGGACACCTTCCAGCACCTCAACATCTCTCTTGAATTGAGGAGTCCAGAACTGGACACAGCACTCCAGGTGTGGCCTGAGCAGTGCTGAGCACAGGGACAGAATAGCCTCCCTCGTCCTGCTGGCCACACTATTCCTGATCCAGACCAGGATGCCATTGGCTCTCAGGCCACCTGGGCACACTGCTGGCTCATGCTCAGCCTATCTACCAGCACTCCCAGGTCTCGTTCTTCCTGGCTACTCTCAGCCACTCTGTTCCCAGACCCTTAATGTCTCCTCTTAGTCTTGTTTTCTCCAGGCTAAACAACCCCATAAGATTACTCTTACAACTACTTACTCCTATGTGATCACCCTGCTTATACTACAAGACAGCTGTCAGTCTGGGTTAGGCCACAGGTTGACTATTGTTTGGCATGGAGACAGTTGGAAGTGAGATCAGGAATTGCAGTTTCCTGACGCGTGTGGGGTGTCCAAGTGTTTGCATCAGAACTGGCTGGGCACTTCGGTGCTGGGGAAGTGTGGGATGCAGGAGGCACCTGCCCTAGCTGTGCAGAAGCTCTCAAATCCTGTGTCTGCAGGCTCACAGCCTCTCTGAGCTCTCCCCAGCCACTGTGCTGAAGGATCCTTGATTATTGCCTAATTTGAGCCTAGGGAATCAGCCATAATGAGTAGGTGATTGAATGAATCATGCCTCACTTTCTCTTCCCCCAACACAGCAATTCACCCACATTTGTTCATTACTCAGACTTGTTTGCAGAATAATTTATGCACATAATTTTGGGTGGGTAATTCATTCATATGCAGCCTGCATGGGTGTTTAGCAATTGAAATGAGAAAGTCAAGATGTTTTGTTTGGGCTCACAAGTTTTTGTTCCTTGATTAAAATCACAGAATGGTGTTGTAGGGGTGAATGCTCCTGTCAGCAAATTCAAAATGTAATGTCTGCATTTATCCTCCAATAAACACATATAAAGACATAAACACATAATAAACACATCCTGGTCTCCAAGCTGGTGACACATGGGTTTGAAGGGTGGGCCACTGGATGGATAAAGAACTGCCTTGATGGCCACACTCAAAGAGTGGCTGTCAATGGCTCCATGGCCAAGGGGAGGCCAGTGACAGGTGGAGTCCCTCAGGGATCAGTCCTGGCACCAGTCTTGTTCAATGTCTTTGTGGATGCCATGGACAGAGGCACTGAGTGCAGCCTCAGCAAGTTTGCTGACAACACCAAGCTGTGTGGTGCAGCAGCCAGGCTGAGGGCAGGGATCCATCCAGAGGGACCTGGGCAGGCTGCAGAGGTGGGCACAAGCCAAGCTCAGGAGGTTCAACAAAACCAAGTGCGAGGTCCTGCAGCTGGGTGGAGGCAATGCCAAGTACCAATGCAGGCTGGGCAGTGAGTGGCTGGAGAGCAGCCCTGAGGAGTGGGATTTGGGGGTGCTGGTAGACAAGAAGCTCAAGAGGAGCCAGCAGTGTGCACTTGCAGCCCAGAAAGCCAAGCAGAGCCTGGGTTACATCAGGAGAAATGTGGCCAACAGGGCCAGGGAGGTGATTCTCCCCCTCTGCTCCACTCTGCTGAGACCTCACTTTTAGTACTGCATCCTGCTCTGGAGCCCCTATGACAAGAGGGCTGTGGAGATGCTGGAGTGTGTCCAGAGAAAGGCCAAGAGGATGCTGAGAGGGCTGCAGCAGCTCTGCTGTGAGCACAGACTGAAAGAGTTAGGGCTGTGCAGGCTGCAGAAGAGGAGGCTTTGAGCTGTCCTTCTTGTGACCTTCCAGTATCTGAAGGGGGCCTCAAAAAAGACCTGTGGAGGGACCTTTTAGGCTATCAGGGAGTGCCAGGACTGGGGGGAATGGAGCAAAGCTGGAGCTGGGGAGATTGAGGCTGGCTGTGAGGAGGAAGTTGTTGAGCATGAGAGTGGTGAGAGGCTGGAATGGGTTGCCCAGGGAGGTGGTTGAGGCCCCATGGCTGGAGGTGTTTAAGGCCAGGCTGGATGAGGCTGTGGGCAGCCTGCTCTAGGGTAGGGTGTCCCTGGGCATGGCAGGGGGGTTGGAACTGGCTGATCCCTGTGGTCCCTTCCAACCCTGACTGCTTCTATGATTTTATGATTCTATGATCTATGATTTCTTCAGTTGCTTGTGAACATATCTATTGTGAAGTCTGTGGAAGTGGAATACAAAGGGAGTCTAAATTCAACCAATTAATTAAAACAGTAAAACATATTAAAAACTAACCTGTTGGATGATCTTTTAATTCTGCATGAAATTAAAAAAGGCTACACAGAAATCTGGCTGAAAAAATAAAGTGATAAATTGAGTACTGGATGTTATCCAGCATCCTCTGAAACATCCAGAGTAGAAAATGTCAAACTTCATGAATTTTAGTATTACAAAGAGAAAAAATAAGCATTAGAAATGTAAAAAGAAGTTTCATGAATATGGTGATGCTTGCCAAAGGAATGGGAAGGCTTAAACATGACACCAGGTTTACAACATTGCTGTGTCACGGTGTAATGCCATGACTCACTCCATCCTGAGTACCTCAGCTCTTGTTTCTTTATGTACATAGGGACATATTCATGTGTACAGAGGGAGATGACAAAAGGGTGAATTGGAATTGTGGATGACTCTGGTGGTAGGCCTGATCATAGAATCATAGAACCACAGAATCAACCAGGTTGGAAGAGACCTCCAAGATTATCCAGTCCAACCTAGCACCCAGCCCTAGACAATCAACCAGACCATGGCACTAAGTGCCTCATCCAGGCTTTGCTTGAACACCTCCAGGCACAGCGACTCCACCACCTCCCTGGGCAGCCCATTCCAATTCCAGTCACTCTCTCTGCCAACAACTTCCTCCTAACATCCAGCCTAGACCTCCCCTGACACAACTCCAGACTCTGTCCCCTTGTTCTGTTGCTGCTTGCCTGGCAGAAGAGCCCAACCCCACCTGGCTACAGCCTCCCTTCAGGTAGCTGCAGACAGCAATGAGCTCTGCCCCGAGCCTCCTCTTCTGCAGGCTGCACACCCCCAGCTCCCTCAGCCTCTCCTCACAGGGCTGTGCTCTAGGACCCTCACCAGCTCTGTTGCACTTCTCTGGACAAATTGCAGTATCTCAACATCTCTCTTGAATTGAGGAGCACAGAACTGGACACAGTACTCAAGGTGTGGCCTGAGCAGTGCTGAGCACAGGGGCAGAATATCCTCCCTTGTCCTGCTGGCCACACTGTTCCTCATGCAGGCCAGGATGCCATTGGCTCTGCTGCCCACCTGGGCACACTGCTGCCTCATCTTCAGCTACTCTCTACCAGCACCCTCAGCTCCCTGTCTGGCTGCTCTCAGCCACTCTGTCCCCAGCCTGTAGTGCTGCTTGGAGTTGTTGTGGCCAAAGTGCAGAACCCTGCACTTGGCCTTGTTCAGTCTCATCCCATTGGCCTCTGCCCACCCATCCAGCCTGGCCAGGTCCCTCTGCAATGTTTTCCTACCCTCCAGCAGCTCCACAGTTGCTCCTAGCTTGGTGTCATCTCCAGACTTACTGATGCTGGACTCAATCCCCTGGTCCAGATCATCAGTAAAGATATTGAACAGGACTGTGCCCAGTGTTGATCCTTGGGGCACACCACTAGTGTCAGCTGCCAACTGGGTTTGGCACCATTCACCACCACTCTTTGGGCCCAGCCCTCCAGCCAATTCTTGACCCATATCAGAGTGAATCTGTCCAAGCCATGAACTGCCAACTGTGCCAGCAGCTTGTTGTGGCAGATGGTGTCAAAGGCTTTGCTGCAGTCCAGGGAGACTCCATGCACAGCCTGCCCCATGTCCACCAGGCAGGTAACCTGATCATAAATGGAGATCAGGTTGGTCAGACAGGACCTGCCCTTCCTAACCCCCTGCTTGCTGGGCCTGATCCCTTGGCCATCCTGTAGGTGCTTTGTGATGGCACTCAAGATGACCTGTTCCATGACCTTGCCTGGCACTGAGGTCAGGCTGACAGGTCTGTAGTTTTCCAGTTTCTCCTTCAGGCCCTTCTTGTGGATGGACATCACTTGAGCCTGAGTAAAGACTTAAAAGCCTCTTCCATTATGATAGGTGCATTTGTCACTTTAAGAAATAAGTGCTTTAGTTTTGCCTGTTCCCTGCATGTATAAATTTCCAACCTGTGCATTTTGGAACCTGTCAATAAGTTTTCTGCTGAATTTTTAACATTCATAAACAGTTTTCATAGTTATTAATGTTCCTGGCCTGGATATCAAAATTAATACAGGTTATTAATTTTGCATAATCCCTCACAGTGACACCACTTCACATGGCTTCAAGAGGCCAGAGTAAAGCATTGACTGAGAGCTTCTTATTAGCTGCAAGGGTGTTTGGCACGAAAGGTTCACAAGAGGCAAATCCTTGGAGACTGAGATAGTGTCAGAGGAAACATCACTTTACACTCATCCTGTTCCTGTGTTCTTCCTCAATATTCACTTTGGCCAGGGCTGGAGACAAGATAAAAAAGCAAGTGTGGGTTGAATCAGTCTGATTCAGTGTGGTTGTGATGCTGAGTGATGCCCTGGAAACCACAATCTGGCAGGTCTTGTTTTTGTACCAGACAAAATGGCAAGATGTGGCATCTAATATTTCACCAGAATACTTGGAAATGCTGGAGACTGGGCAAGGTCATCAGGGTGAGCAACTGATGTCATTTACCTGGGCATGAGCAAGGCCTTTGACACTGTCCTGCACCAAATCCTAGTCTCCAAGCTGGTGAAATATGGGTTTGATGGGTGGACCACTGGATGGATAAAGAACTGGCTTGATGGCCTCACCCATAGAGTGGCTGCCAATGGCTCCATGGCCAAGGGGAGGCCAGTGACAAGTAGAGTCCTTCAGGGATCAGTCCTGGCACCAGTCTTGTTCAACATCTTTGTGGGTGCCATGGACAGAGGCATTGAGTGCAGCCTCAGCAAGTTTGCTGACCACATCAAGCTGTGTGGTGCAGCAAACAGGCTGGAGGGCAGGGATCCATCCAGAGGGACCTGGGCAGGCTGCAGAGGTGGGCACAAGCCAATCTCAAAAGGTTCAACAAGACCAAGTGCAAGGTCCTGCATCTGGGTGGAGGCAATGCCAAACACAACTGCAGGCTGGGCAGTGAGTGGCTGGAGAGCAGCCCTGAGGAGAGGGACTTGGGGGTGCTGGTGGACTTTCAAGAAAAGTGTAATTAGCAGGGCCAGGGAGATGATTCTCCCCCTCTACTCAACTCTGCTGAGACCCCACCTGGAGTGCTGCATCCAGTTCTGGAGCCCCTGGGACAAGAGGGATGTGGAGATGCTGGAGTGTGTCCAGAGCAGGGCCAGGAGGATGCTGAGAGGGCTGCAGCAGCTCTGCTGTGAGCACAGACTGAAAGAGTTGGGGCTGTGCAGTCTGGAGCAGAGGAGGCTCCCAGGTGACCTTCTTGTGGCCTTCCAGGATCTGAAGGGAGCCTCCAAAAAAGCTGGGGAGGGACTTTTTAGGCTGTGAGGGCGTGACAGGACTGGGGGGAATGGAGCAAAGCTGGAGGTGGGGAGATTGAGGCTGGCTGTGAGGAGGAAGTTGTTGAGCATGAGAGTGGTGAGAGGCTGGAATGGGTTGCCCAGGGAGGTGGTTGAGGCCCCATGGCTGGAGGTGTTTCAAGCCAGGCTGGCTGAGGCTGTGTGCAGCCTGCTCTAGGGTAGAGTGCCCCTGGGCATGGCAGGGGGGTTGGAACTGCCTGATCCTTATGGTCTCTTCCAACCCTGATTGCTTCTATGATTCTGTGATTCTGTGTCTTATTCAGCACCGTGGCGTCTCCCTTTGGCTGTAGCAGGTGAGCCATAGGTATTGTGTCTACACATATTGTTATGGTTTTAATGTTTAAGCTATAATAAAGTATTGAAACCATACCAGAGGGGGGTACCCATGTGTGAGAGTATTCCCTGGTCCCATAGAACTCACTGGAACACAACTGTGGGGCAAACTCCAGGGAAATGTATTTGTGCTGATAAATAGCACATAATGAAAACAGGAAAAAGTAATTAGCAGTGTTCATTTAATGATGTACTCTAACCTCTTTTCCTTGCTCAGGTAACAAATCTGGGTGGCAGCATTGTTAATAAGAAATTAGAATTCAATTTCCAGTAAAATTCTAAAAGAAAATAATACATTAGGCAGAGAAAGAGAAGGCAGAATCTATGTCCTGACATAATCCACAGGTGTCTTCTTAAAGACAATCAGAATAACTAAAAGGCATTTAACACTCAGTTACTTCTCAGCCTAATTTATAGTCCAGATCCTGTTGCTGGAGATAGTTGTTGTTCTAGTCCAGTGCTGTTGGCAGCACAACCTCATCTGCAGAGTGTAATTCAATACATCTGAAAGTAATATATGCTTATTTATATGGCAGATCATAGAATCAGTCAGAGTTGGAAGGGACCACAAGGAGCATCTAGTTCCAACCCCCCTGCCAAGGCCAGGGACACCCTACCCTAGAGCAGACTGCCCACAGCCTCATCCAGCCTGGCCTTAAACACCTTCAGCCATGGGGCCTCAACCACCTCCCTGGGCAACCCATTCCAGCCTCTCACCACTCTCATGCTCAACAACTTCCTCCTCACAGCCAGTCTCAATCTCTCCACATCCAGCTTTGCTCCATTCCCCCCAGTGCTGTCACTCCCTGACAGCCTAAAAAGTCCCTCCCCAGCGTTTTTGGAGGCCCCCTTCAGATCCTGGAAGGCCACGAGAAGCTAACTTCACAGCCTCCTTTTCTGCAGCCTGCACAGCCCCA
>WAAF01015895.1:982-13769 GCA_013400475.1 Tricholaema leucomelas
TGTCATCTGCAAACTTGCTGATGACTGACTCAATGCCCACGTCCAGATCATCTATGAAGATGTTAAAGAGGATGGGGCCCAGCACTGACCCTTGAGGGACACCACTAGTGACTGGCCGCCAGCTGGATGTGGCACCATTCACCACCACTCTCTGGGCTTGGCCCTCCAGCCAGTTCCTCACCCAGCACAGAGTGTTGCCATCCAAGCCGTGGGCTGACAGCTTAGCCAGCAGTTTGCTGTGGGGGACAGTGTCAAAGGCCTTGCTGAAGTCCAGATAGACCACATCCACAGGCCTCCCCACATCCACCAAGCGGGTCACCTGATCATAGAAAGAGATCAGGTTGGAGAGGCAGGATCTGCCCTTGCTAAATCCATGTTGGCTACTCCGCACATTAAGGACTATGTACCTGCATTATGAATTGTTTCACTCTATACATTCATTCCTACAGGTCTTGCAAAATCTGATTTAGACTATGGTATTATGACTAGGATGGAGCAACCTCCAATCTTGGGCTGCTACAGGTTTTGACTTGAGTTTTCGTTCTCCAACTGCCAGGACAACATGCTTCATGTTTATACAGTTCTAAAAATGAAAAACTGAAAGAAAGGCACACATGTGCTTACTTCAGTAAAAGTAGCGAGGCAGAGACTCTGACTTGAAAAGTTGCAGGTCAGCACTATTAGAAGACCTAGAAGGAAATGCTAGCAACCATGAGTACGATACTGTGAAACTTTATTAAAAAGCATTTGGCATCTTCATTCATGTCATAGGATTAAAATCTGTAAACTTAGTGTAATGAATTTAATTATTTAATCATGTTACATGCCTTTTGTTTTAGCAAAAGCATAAGCAAACCCACCAGATGAAGAGAACTGGTGTAGCTACTCTGATATTCAACACAAGGATCTGACAATTTATCCATTGTTTCTATTTGTTTGTGGGTGTACAACAGAGTCCTGCAGTGAGAAGAGCAAAGCCTTTATCATACTTCATCATGTACAATAAGGCACTGTTACTGAGGTACAACCAGAATAACAGGTTTTCCATAGACGGACAGCAGCAAGTCAACTTACTGCTGTTTCTAACAACACAGTGTTAGTAAACAGTAGTCCAGTTAGCGGCAATATCAGCTGCTCCTGCCCCTGCACTTTAACCAGACTTTTTCTACGCCTCCACTTCTCGTGTATTCTAATACTACTGGGTGAGGATGCCCTACAGAAAAAAATAAAAACAAAGACACAAATCCAAATGACACAGGAGGTAAGGGAGAGAGCTACTGATCTACTTTCATGGTGTAAAACACTACTTCTGGTAAAAAAGTACAGGTGACTAGTAAAGAAGTAAGGGTAGTGGATAAACAGAGGAGAGGAAGGAAATAATTGGAAAGTTTCTTAGTGTTTAGGAAAACTTGCTTTAGAGGTTCACTGTTTGAATTCCTCTGGTTCTGCTAACAACCTCTCTTCATTAAAGGTATGGGGGAAGGCTTATTACCACAATAAGCATGGTATTTATGAGAGAAGACTCTGCAGTGGACCCACTAACAATTTGCTGTCTTGCTGTATTCCAATTACTGTTGGAAATCAACCACAGATTTAAGGAAGCATTGTTGATTTTTTTTTTTAACATTACTAAGGTATCTTAGTATTTGTGACAATCAGTTTTTACAAAAACACTTAGAACGTCCTATATCAGCAAAGGGCTGATGGCATACCACCATGTTTAATGAGGCACGATTTCCTGTAAACACCTTCAAGAATTCTTACATGCAGTGCCATGGGTGTGTTCCCTTTGAACATTCACCATGTGCTGCTGTAGCTCCTTTAAGGTGATGTCTGGAAGGTACTATGTGAACAATACATGTACAGAAGCAGCAATACCCCAAGTAATCAAAACCCCATCTGATGTAACCAGCTGATAATACATAGCATTAAATCCACATGTTTTCTTGCACATTGTACAAAACAGCACATTCCCCAGCTTTCTATAATGGTCTGATCTAGGCAGGCATCATAGGACAGGCTCATCTTACAGACATCAAGCGCAATTACTAACATAAGAGCCATGGCAGCTCTGAAGAAAGGGCACAAATTGCATCATTTAGCAATGAGTCCACTCTCAGTCCCATTTAGTGGGAGTAAAAGAAACAAAAAGCAGACTATAACAGGGGTTTGAGTGTAGTCAAGTTTTAAGTGAAGTCAAGGAAAGGTGACTACTTAATTCTGCTTCAGAATAGGGAAGCTACGACTGTCAGCTGAAATTCAGTCTAGCATGACCCTCAAATAGAAGAGCAAAAGTTACCTCCATCATTTGCTACTTATACTCTACTTCAATACAATGTCACAGAAAATAACTCCTTATCCAAGGAGTACAGGTGTAGTTAACCAGTGTACAGTATCTGAACACATAGGGGTTTTATCCATTTATCACTATCTTCTTTTGAATATAAGAATCCTACCCAATTAGGCATTCTTTTAAATTATTGTTAGGTATTATATTACTTTTTAGGTATTATGCTGGTGTAATGCTCTGCAAAATTAACTTTAGGATATACATCATACATGTTAGTTTGAGCTAAGAATATTTTATTATTCTCCATGTTTAGTCATGAATCAATTAGTTTGATATGCATAATGCAATCTCCATCAGTAAGGGAAGATATAGATCAAGAGACACTGGCAGTACATCTGACTTTAGGATAGCTTTCTTGTAATGGTTAACTATTCATCTTAAGAGCAAGTAAGTCAGGCTCATTAGCATGTAACATTAAGATTTACTAACAAGGGAAGGAGAACTCAAAGCTCAGCATTTAAACATTTAAAAGAACAGAGATGCTGTCAGATTTCTCTCAGTTCTTTCATTCAGCTAAATTTCATGTTAGTTATCTGTAGTAACTGCACATCACAAAGGACTTTACATGGTGCTTACACACTAACAGCAGAGAACTTTAAACAAAGCCTCAAGCAAATACACTAGTTACATATACTGGAGGTAAGAGTAGTTACTAGGAATAGCTTCCAGTAGAATGGATGGTAAACTCAGTCATTTTAAAAACAGATGTCTATCCAGCTCTGAAAATGACCTGTCATGGGGCAACACTGTAACCTGCGCAGGCCAGATGGAGAGCCAAGGAAAAACTTGATTTTTAGCCACGTTTGTTCTCCAGTAATTCCTCTAGCTAGTGATGCCCATAAAAAAAGAAAGGAGACTGCCATGCTTGGCAGTAGCCCAGGGATCATATTTAGGAACAGTAATGGAGTACTGGCTCAGTTTTGACTGTGTGCATCCTAGACACTATCAAAGTGAACTCCAGATCATGTAGCTTCTTCATCCTGTTTACCTAACAGTAACAGACACTGGTCTACTTTTAATAAATTGCCAAGCTTAATTCTTTCACTTAAAGCATCTGATTCCTTTCAACACAAAAATCAGCTCTTGTTCAAGAAAAGACTAATACATACTTCTGAATTAGCTCTGACATATAATTCTTAGAATTCACTTAAACAGTAGTTGCTGAACCTGGTGAGAGGCCTGAAGCACAAGCCCTATGAGGAGAGGCTGAGGGAGCAGGGGTTGTTTAGCCTGGAGAAGAAGAGGCTCATGGGTGACCTCATTGCTGTCTACAACTGCTTGAAGGGAGGCTGCAGCCAGGTGGGGATCAGTCTCTTCTCCCAAGCAACCAGCAACAGGACAAGGGGACACAATCTCAAGTTGTGCCAGGAGAGGTCTAGGCTGGATATTAGGAGGAATTTCTTCACAGAGAGAGTGATTTGCCATTGGAATGGGCTGCTCAGGGAGGTGGTGGAGTCACCTTCCCTGAAGGCGTTCAAGAAAAGACTGGATGGCACATTTAGTGCCATGGTCTATTTGATTGGACAGGGCTGGGTGACAGGTTGGACTAGATGATCTCGGAGGTCTCTTCCAACCTGCCTGAGTCAATGATTCTATGAATAAGTACACCAATTATGAGCTTGAAGTGGGTTGTTTTGGGTTTCAGTATTTTTGATCTGAGTCCATATGTGTAGGCCAGAAGTACATAAACAAATGCCAAATTTTATTGCCCTAGTCTGATGTGAAATTAATTTACAGGGTGTGCCTGATGACTCCTGTATAAATAAATTTACAAGATTAAGACTGTTAAGCCCAGTGCTTATGTCATAGTCAGGTAAGACTGGATTATTTTGTGCATCCTTCCTTTGGTTGTCTTATCAGTGCTGTACTAAATGCACAGGCAAGCAGTTCTGTGACCTTCTTAACTAAGCATAATTCTTCATTTCTTCACATCCTCTCCCACATGTAACTTTAAAACCCTGAAATTACCCATATTTCTAAATCTTGTATTTAATGGTCTGCCCCAAATCTTCCAAAGCAGGTTACAGTGACTAAAAAATAATCTACTTTTGGTTATCTATCCAGACACCTCTGTGGGATCAGCACTCCACTGCACCATATACCTTCTCAGTCTGGTGCCTCCCTGTCATTCTCACTTCAGAACCCCCTTGGTAGGCTGCCTCTGTGACATCTCAGGTCATTTTAGTGCAACAAGTACCTGTCTTGTGCCAAAACCAAAGCCCTATTTCTGTTTGCTGTATTATTTTGTCTTCTTCATTTCTGATCATTAGTTAAAAGCCTTCTGTCTTCCATCTTCCTTCTTACTAACTCTAACAGCAGTTCTGCCTTTGCAGATACTGGAAACATCTTTCTGCCAAATGCACTTACACACCCTCTGCAGTCCAAGTTCATCATGTCTCCTCTCTCATAATCTTGTATATCCAGAAGATGGCAGCAGACAAATTCACAGTATCACAGTATCACCAAGGTTGGAAGAGACCTCACAGATCATCGAGTCCAACCCTTTACCACAGAGCTCAAGGCTAGACCATGGCACCAAGTGCCACGTCCAACCTTGCCTTGAACAGCTCCAGGGACGGCGACTCCACCACCTCCCCGGGCAGCCCATTCCAGTGTCCAATGACTCTCTCAGTGAAGAACTTTCTCCTCACCTCGAGCCTAAACTTCCCCCGGCGCAGCCTGAGGCTGTGTCCTCTCGTTCTGACGCTGGCCATCTGAGAGAAGAGAGCAACCTCCCCCTGGCCACAACCACCCCTCAGGTAGTTGTAGACAGCAATAAGGTCACCCCTGAGCCTTCTCTTCTCCAGGCTAAACAATCCCAGCTCCCTCAGCCTTTCCTCGTAGGGCTTGTGCTAATGCAGCTCACTATCCATGCAAGGACAGATATTAGAAGACTACAACAAACAACATGAAAGCACTACAAAGCATTATATCATTGTTTCTTCAAAGCCAAGTGAGACTGAGCCAACAAAAGTACCACATGGCGTTTTGCTCACCAGTGCAGTGAGTTCTACACATACGTAACACAGTACAAAGACAGGTTCCGGCAATAGAGCAGCAGTCCTCTCATTTCATTGTTCTCTGCTCATTTGTGGCTAGAAAAAGTATTTCTAGGGTCTCATAAGTCAGTTCCGAAGTTTTGACTCAGGGTAAAAACAGCTTCCCTCAAACACAGTCACACACACACAGGCTTTTCTTTCTGGGATCAGCATGTGTCGGTGCCTCAGTCTAGCCTGTCAAACCACTCATTATTTTTTCTGCTAAATGGGCCAGGGTGATATGCAGCAGATGGTCCAGCAGGCTTCAAGTCACCACTACTGGAGAAGCTGTCATTGTACTCTCTCAGGGTGGAAGTGGAAGAAATCTCCTTTTCACAGCACAGGTAAAGAAGGTGACTGTGGCCTTCAATGCAGCTCACTCTGCTTGTGTATGCAGTCTGAGGCTAAGTTTTACCAACTTCACTGTTGGCTGTACTTGTCCACTTTAGCAGCCACATCAGTGCTGCTACACTTGAGCTCTGTGGTAAAGGGTTGGACTTGATGATCTGTGAGGTCTCTGCCAACCTTGGTGATACTGTGATACACTACCTGATATGGTCTACAAGCCCCTTTTTGGAAGCATCTAATCCCATATTACATTAAAGAAATCTTCAGGTTGTCTTTCTTGAAGATATTGACAAGAAATAGAAGTGATGTACAGTGAGGCTTTGAGAAAAGCCCATTTTGCCTGTGTAAGTGCAGACACGCTACATCCCAACAGAAGTCTCTTGCTAAGGATCCACAACAGAACATCTCCCTACTTTTGACAGTCAGTTTTCTTAGTCGGGAAAACACCCTTTCACATGCTTTGCTACCTCTCCACAGCTGTAACTGCTTAGGGTGCAGGCAACCAAACAGCATGGTTGTGACCAAATGTAGAACTGGGTCCCTGCTACATGCTCCCAACAATACAGAGAGAATTAAAGTCTGAGGTTTCTGTCAACCTATGCTGCACTGTGGAGGTTATATACGAAGTGTAATTTTGTTACAGCCTCACTACTGTCTTTCAATTGTTTACTGCAATATTGGCTAACATCTTACAGTATGGCCTAAATTTATACAAATGTACAGTAAAGCGTGAAATTGTAGTGCAGCATTTTCAGAACTAGGTACAATGTTGCTGTTTCACAGTAATCACTGTGAAACGAGTTTCTAAACTAGAAGTAAATATCCTAAAGTTTTGATTACCAAATGTAATTTTAAAAATGGCTCATCAGGGAGTATAAAAAATTTCATGTTTTAGTCTGAAGACTAACTTATGGGTCAAGGCTGGTTTGCAAAGAAATGAAGAATTTCCTTCATGAGTGCAGTGGTAGTTGCTAAACAGCACAGCAACAAAATCTTTTTTAATAAAGTTTTGTCTAGTGTTCCTAGACTTTCACGATAGTTCACATTTATTTTCCCAGCAGCTGAACACAACTTCACTATCCATATCTGAAAGTTGTGTATCTTGCTTGTATGCAGAACAAGCAGGCATTTTCCTTTTTTGACAGGCAAGATTTTGCCAGCTCTCCTCTGTCAGTCTCATAGCTCTGTAGGAGCAATTTAAAAATACAACTTAGAGTCCAACACCACAAGTAAACAAACTGGAAAATCAACAGTAATCTGTAATTTTTAAATATCGCTTTTTGAGCCCAGCTCTCTTTTTTGGCATTTTCCATTGGCAACGCCATGTGTTAAATGGCAGAAATACAGTGACTCATCAACAGGAATGGTAGTTAAAAAAATACAGTCCCTCAAACCCTATGAGGTAAATATATTGATCTAACATCTGTAAGCTTGTATCAACAAAGTCACTAGAAGTAAGAGAGGGGGGGAGCATGTGCAAGGTGAAGTACTGCAGGGCATCTTGATCAAGAAGATCTGGTAAAATGCCTTCATTTATGACTCAAATGTGTGCAGTCCTTAAAAGTAGTATCTACAGTAGTAAGTACTTCTGCCAGCAATTAATTCAGGTCATTAATTGTTTGCAGATTTAGGCCTGTACTTTGGTTCAATGGTGTAGTAGTACAACATTTAGAAAATCACTTGGGAGAGTGGGTTTGCTTGCTGAGGGGAGGAGGGAACTCTTAAAGCAAAATGTTGAGTTTCTCAGTGTTTTGTTACTGGCTGGAAGGTGATGTCTGACCTGAACGATGAAAGTTTTGGATGGTAGAGGTTTTCCACTGTCTTGAAATAAACTGTCTAGGATACGTATTTGAGGTCTTGAGTTGTTTGGTGAGGGTGGTAAGACACTGGAATGGGTTGCCCAGGGAGGTTGTGGATGCTTCCTCCCTGGAGGTGTTTAAAGCCAGGCTTGAGCAACCTGCTCTAGTGGGAGGTGTCCCTGCCTATGGCAAGGGGTTGGAGCTGGATGATCCTTGAGGTTCCTTCCAACCTAAACCATTCTATGATTCTATGATTCTACATGAATTATAAACTGGATATCTTTCAATGATTTTAACTCAGACTGTGCAGCCATCTGTATAGCAAAGACATCTATCTTTTTAACTTAAATTCATGGTACACAAGATAAATTCATCAAGCTTTCCTACAGTTACATTAGACTTTCTCCTTCACCTAATCACTTGTTACCGCTGGGGGAAAAAAAAAGCACATCATTTCTCCAAACAACAGGTAAGATGATTTGTTTTGAACATGACATCTGACATGGTTTGGGAGTGTCTCTCCCCCTACTTGGAATCACCAGACTAGCCTCAGACAGCTGGAAGTTAATATGAAGCTATATTTACAGCACAGCATATATTTACAAGCATATAGACACAATATATACAGCTATTTACAATTATATATGTTAGAAATAATACAGAAATTTAAAACCCCTCCTGCTCAACAAGACTGCCCAGGAGGGCTCCCAACTAACCCCTTCTTCCCACTCCTCCCTTATCTCAGAAAACATATGTGATTAATCTTTGCAGAGAAAGCAGGGGTGAGATGCTAAAAGCCAACAAGACATTAGAGGGAGAATGATTAGATGGGGTTACATAGATTCAGGCAGACACAGTTAACCAGCGAGCAGCAAGCCACAGAACGAGACACTCTGTTACTGTTTTGTGTTTTTCTCTCTTGGCAATCCAATGGGTAATTACAGACATCACTATTATTTTCTCTTTCACAGACAGTGATCTAATTTCTCTCATGAAAATATTCCAATTAGCCTCAAATCAGCACGATACTCTAAACTGTAACAGACAAAAAACAAGTAGGTTTGGAGACAGGGATTTTCTTCTGAAAATACTGGGAAAAAAGTAAAACACAATTTTAAGTGTCTGAAGCCCCATGAAAACATCTGGGAAAGCAAACAGACTAAGTGTGTGCAGGTTTGGACACTTTCCGTTCATATTTACACTAAGCACTGTGAATCTGTTTAAATGAATCAGCTCTCTCAAATGCCTTCCATAATACACAGCAGCTGAGATAATTTGTGACCATCAGCATATTATGCAGTGCTTTCCATGAAGGAATAAAGTAAGCAGTCTCCAAAAAACTTAAGAGAAAGCCAGCTTGCTTCCATGGCTCTCAACAAATACCTGATCTATTTTATATTTACTTAAGAACTGTGACCAAAGAGAAGCAGCATTCATGTTTTAGAGGTAAGGAACAAAGAACTAGCAGATGAGCTCAAGACATTATGACAATATTCCAGTGAAGATGTGAATTGCATGTTTTTACCTCTCTACAATCAACTTGGATTGCCTCCTGTTTGTAAAATGCCGTAAGCAGCACTTGCACAATGAAGACTGCTGAACTGAAGTAGCAGCGTATAATTAGCAAAAGCAGAGGGAGACATGACTGTACTGCATTGCTTTTCTCCCTTGAAGACAGTAACTGCAGACATTTTATTGCCTAAAGCTAATTTCAACCTTACAACTTTTTAAACCAAACATGACAGCACTTCTGAAATTTCCCACCCTCTGCATGCATTTCTTAGTCATCAAAGGCTCCTTTCCTGCTTGCACACCCTCTAATTTATTTTTTTCCTCATCACCACTGGCTATGGGTGGAGCTACACTGAAACAGCTTTGTAAAGTTTAGAGCAGAAGTGAAAATATTTGCAATATTATTTACAGACTGCCAGCACTCACTTCTTCCATCTACTAGTGTGAATGTTGCCTTGTGCAGTTAAAATCTTATTGAAGTACAGAAAGTTGCTTCTGTCATCTGTAGTAAACGTCTCAACGTTGGTCTGCTGCAAACACAAAAGCCTTCAAATACTAGATTTCAACTTAAAATTAATGATTCTGTTTCAACACATAGCACTTAAAAAAGTTTTAAAGGATAAAGCCTAGGGATACACCTAGGTATGACAAACTTTCACAGTAAGTCATACAATCTGGATTAAAGTGCCAGATAATGCTTACCTGGAAAATTACTGCTTAATTTTGCCTACACTAAGACCCTTCCATGGGTTCTTGTTGATGATAAGCACAGAGGATTTGGATTTTTCAGCACATTCTGTATTGCTAAAGAAAATCCTCTGTGCATAAACATATTAAAGATAAAGCAAAGCTGAAGGTGAACATGAACAAGAACAAAGGAGAACAGCTCTGCCTGTCTAAAACTCTAACAAGCATTAACTACTGAGTTGTCCCCTCCTCTCAAAGCACTGCAGTGATGTGAGGACAGCCAGCAGCGCAGCTGCAGCTGTGCCACTTCATGTGCATGGCCAGGCCCACCCCATACGCTAGGTTCAAAACAGCAGCTACGCCCTCCATTCTCCACTGAAATTTGCACCTGCTGCATGACAGATTTTCATGTGTGAACGGATCAAAACTGAGTATCCTTCTCTTCCTATACATTTTCTTGCAGGCAAGTGATGTCAGTAGAATAGAGTTAAAAACTTTTAGACTGAACAAGCTTAATAATAATCTGGTCTGACACGAAGATAAATAATGGAAGGCCTTTGAGATTAAAGATTGGAGTGACCTCAGAGATTAAAATAAGCAAAAATAAGACATGGTAATTAAGAGCTCCTGTAGTTAATGTTTTGTTACAGTTTCTGGACATAAGCCAGAGATAGATTTCACACAAGAGATCAAACCACTGAGGTGTACTCTATATAGCCTGTGATGATTTTAACAGTCAAAACCAAACCACTGGGAAGAGAACTTATACATAAATTCAGGAATGTTTTAGTATAACCAATGAGTAAATAATACAACAGATTATACAACCGATGGAGCATTTATGTGCTATAAAATCATATACTCAAATATTCATGCTCTAGCATGAATTGATGGATCTTCAGAGATCTCTGCCAATCCTTTTCTGCACAGACCTAGAACAAACAGAATACCTGTACTCTGCCTGTATATTGGTTCTTGCACACTGGGTAAACAATCCCATTTTCAGATAACAGCTTTTGGTGACCTAGGTAGAACAGCACCAACACCCTTGCCCAGATCTTCTTGCCATACCCAACAGGGAGAAGTGGCCTGCCAGGACCACAGCATGCACTATATACTGCTGACAGACTCCACCTCCTTCAGTCAAGTGGTGAGTGACACAACAGTACAACACTATTTAAAGGAGGTATTTAAACAGAAAAAACAAGCAGTCAGTTTTAATGTAGGGAAGAAAACAAACTCCTTTCATGTTTTGGGAAAGATATTCAGCAGTAGCATAATATTTTTTCCTACACTTTGTAGAACAGGGAATAAATCCCTCATGTTGGAACTCTGGAGTAGGGTTAGGAAATTATTTTTCAGTATCAAATTGGGTTCTACTGTTTTCAAATAGACTCCCCTTTATTCTCTACGATACATCCAAGGAATAAATCATAATGCTGTGTTTGCTTTCTAGGTGGAAGGCTGAGTAACAATAGTGATATATGTTGTCTGTTTGGCTCATTATAATATTGAGGGGCACCAACTTTAACATAAATTTTGCCATTAACTAAGCAAAAGTCTCTGCCCGGGCACTAAATCCTTCAAAATCTGTTTTGAAGCTGCATGTTTTTATTGTTTATCTTTGTTTCAGTAGTTTTAGCCAAAACAGGGCCATCTTACCTTTGTAAGACTCCCTTCTTCAGCCATTTGACATGCCACATTTGTGGCACTAAATTAACCTGCATTCCCGCTCCATGGCAAGCTGGGCAGTTATTCCAGAGATAGTAGGAAAAAAAAATGGTTGGTGTATTTTAAACACCTGAATACAATCTAGCTGGAATGTCATCTGAGAAAAACAGAAAGAAGGAAAAGGGGAGTTTGTGTTGTACTGACTGTAAGCTGGGAAGGATTGAACAAGGAGAAATGGAGGATGCTGTATGGCTGCTGGCAGGTCTCCCAAGTCAGGCAGAATTAGAATCCTCTACTGAGGAAGAAACTGAAGCTGCCAGTGCCATACTGGGATAACGAAAAGTGCAGAGATAACTACCACGATGAAGGTAACCCAGAACCAAAATTGTAACAAAACCCCCAGATTTGGAATATGCCTAATGGGCCACTCATATAGTAGTGCCTCTTTGATTTTAAACAACTCTAGAGATAGAAGGTAATCTCTCCTGCAGAACAGACATCTGCCCCATTCCTTTATAAGTGTCTTTCTGCTGATAGGAACCCTAACACGGTAATTAACTATTTTTCACTTTAAACAATTCAATCTCTGCTAATGTACAAACGACACACTGATCTACTTCACAACAGAAGAAAGTAAGTTGCCTGAGGAAAAGTAATCTGCTATTTCTGAGGTATTTTAGACTTGGATTCATTGTTGAAACACCTGTGTAAACATCAAACTAAACACTCTGCATAATACATTCTTTCAGAAGCTGCAACTCCTACAGTAAAAGCCATTTGAAGGTGTTTGCAGCTGATGAAAACAGCTGAAAAATGCCTTTGCCCAATACTAGGAAGCAAATCTCTACTGTTAGTTCATATAGCAGGCTCTACAGCTGTCTTTTCAAGGGGCAGACCAAATAATTAAGAGGAAGAAAGAAACCACCCTGGTTGGTGTTCTTTATGCTTTGAGTCTTCATGTTTTATGAACATGGGTGACAGCATTTGGCAGCACTCTGTGTGTAGTACAAGATCCAGAGAAGCAAAAACGAATGCAGGAATCACTACAGTAATTCACAGGATCACAGGGTGTTAGGGGTTGGAAGGGACCTATGGAGATCATCGAGTCCAACCTCCCTGCCAGAACAGGACAATACTATCTAACTTAGATCACAGAGGAACACATCCAGACAGGCCTTCAAAGTCTCCAGAGAAGGAGACCCCACAACCTCTCTGCGGAGCCTGTTCCAGTGCTCTGTGACCCTTACAATAAAGAAGTTTCCCCTTGTGCTGAGGCAGAACCTCTTGTACTGCAACTTACACCCACTGCTCCTTGTCCTATCACAGAGAACAAGTGAGAAAAGCCTGCCTACCTGCTCCTGGCCAGCCCTCAGATATTTATA
>WAAF01015896.1:1453-15734 GCA_013400475.1 Tricholaema leucomelas
CCCTTGTGCTGAGCTGGAACCTCCTGTGCTGCAGCTTCCATCCATTGCTGCTTGTCCTATGCCAGGCAGCAGTGAGCAGAGCCTGTCCCCCCCTCCTGACCCCCAGCCCTCAGAGAGTTAGAGACATTGATTCAATCCCCTCTCAGTCTTCTCCAGACTAAGCAGCCCCAGGGCCCTCAGCCTCTCCTCAGCAGGCAGTGCTGCAGTCCCCTCAGCATCCTCACAGCCCTCCCCTGGACCCTCTCCAGCAGATCCCTGTCTCTGTTCAACTGGGGAGCCCAAAACTGAAGGCACTACTCAAGATGAGGTCTCACCAAGGAAGAGGAGCAGGAGAACCTCCCTGGATCTGCTGGACACTCTTCTGAGTGCCCCCCAAGGTCCCATTGGTCTTCTTGGCCAGAGGGGCACATTGCTGCTCCGTGGATGTTCTCCCCCAGCACTCCCAGGTCCCTCTCCACCACAGGGCTGCTCTCCAGCAGATCATCTCCCCTTTGCTTCATCCAGCTGCACTTACTTCTATTTCTGTTTCCTTTTTGTGTCCCAGCAGTGGTTCCTTGGGGCTCCTTTAGCAAATATCTGCTCTCAGACTCCAGAGTTTTGGGTTGTTCTTTTTCTTTCTTGTAGGGAGATTTTCTGCCCTGTGCTAAGTAATCTCCATGGCACCACTCATGGGCTTAAGGTATTAACCATCACTTAGACTGTTCCAAACAATCTTCCTGTCTTGACAAGAGTTGGTATGAGCAGGATAATCAGTGTTCATCTGGGGGAGAGGAGCATTCCATCCAAGGCACAAAACCAAAGCTACGAACATGCCTGGGAATAAATTGTGCCTTTTCCATGGTGTAGGCAAAGAGCTAAAGCTAAGGGCTGGAGAAATGGAGTTCTGTGGCTTCAGCTGCAGCTCACACACGTGGAGCAATGGTTTGCTTCTCTCTGGTGTAGCCAAAAGGCTGAGCTGCAGAAGGCTGTGTAGGATCACAGAGAATCAGCCAGGCTGGAAGAGACCTCTGAGCAGTGCTACAGGCTGGGGGAAAAAGCAGCTCTGCTTTTGAGTCAGGCTTGGAAAGCACCAGGAAAGCTCTTTAAGTATTGGCTTGTCAGGCTGGAGGGGTGGGCAGAGGCCAAGGGGATGAGACTGAACAAGGCCAAGAGCAGGGTTCTGCACTTTGGCCACAACAACCCCAAGCAGCACTACAGGCTGGGGACAGAGTGGCTGAGAGCAGCCAGGCAGAGAGGGAGCTGGGGGTGTGCAGCCTGCAGCAGAGGAGGCTCAGGGCAGAGCTCATTGCTGTCTGCAGCTCCCTGCAGGGAGGCTGTAGCCAGCTGGGGTTGGGCTCTGCTGCCAGGCAGCCAGGGACAGAAGAAGGGGACACAGCCTCAAGCTGTGCCAGGGGAGGTCTAGGCTGGATGTTAGGAGGAAGTTGTTGTCAGAGAGAGTGATTGGCATTGGAATGGGCTGCCCAGGGAGGTGGTGGAGTGCCCATGGCTGGAGGGGTTGAAGCCAAGCCTGGCTGGGGCACTTAGTGCCATGGTCTGGTTGCTTGGCCAGGGCTGGGTGCTAGGTTGGGCTGGCTGAGCTTGGAGCTCTCTTCCAGCCTGCTGGGTTCTCTGGTTCTAAGGAATTTCCTCACCCTCTACTCTCAAAGGAGTTTGGACTGAGGTAGGGCTTGGTCTCTTCTCCTGATGCAACAAGTGACAGGACAAGAGGCAGTGGCCTCAAGTTGTGCCAGGGGAGGTTCAGGTTAGATGTTAGGAATATTTTCTTCCCAGAAAGAGTCCTCAGGCACTGGTGCAGGCTGCCCAGGTAGGTAATGGAGTCACCATCCCTGGAAGGATTTAGAAGAGGCATGGTTGTGGTGCTGAGGGAGGTGGTTTAGTGGCAGTGGCTGAGCAGCAGCAGTGGGGTTGTGAGCTCTGGGTGAGTAGCTGGACTTGATGATGCCAAAGGTCTGTTCCAACACCAACAGTTCTATGGTCCTCTGGCTCTGCTGGTGTGTGGAGAAGAGACTCTCTGGTCTGTCAGCAAGAGATCAGTGAGGATCTGCTGCAGCACTTTCCTTTGGCCAGCTTTTTCAGAAGGGAGAGCCACAGAAGCTCCTGGCTGCTGGGAAGTCCTCTTCAGAGCACCACAAAGTTCCTTTCACTGCTGCCATTACCCAAACCTGGAGAACAAAAATAGAGATAAAATCTGGAAACCAAATGTAACTTTCTGGGTTTTAGCTTTGCTCCTGAATGATTATAGAATCAATCAGGTAGGAAGAGAGCTCCAAGCTCAGCCAGCCCAACCTAGCACCCAGCCCTGCCCAACCAACCAGAGCATGGCACTAAGTGCCCCAGCCAGGCTTGGCTTCAACACCTCCAGCCATGGGCACTCCACCACCTCCCTGGGCAGCCCATTCCAATGATGAAAGAAGTGAGAGTCTGTATTAAAAATGGTGTCTCACACTGCTTAGGGAACAAAAACAGCAACCAAGCTGCTGGCTTGTAAAAGGGATGAAGTCTTGAGATGAAAGAGAGTTGCTGTACCTCGCTCAGGGAGACCTGCTGGCTCTTTGCTGGCTGGTGGAGTAGGCTCTGAGGGTGTCTTGTTCTTCCAGGTGAACTCTTGGAAAGGGGCAAATTCACTTCGAGATCTTTGGGTTCATATCACAAAGTTAATGTCACAAAGGGCCTTGAATTATTGGGTAGTAATAAATGCTGAGCTGCACTCTCAGGCATGAGCCTGGAGGCTGAGGCGGATCAAGTCCCAGGGTCGTGCACATAAATTATGTGGTGGGTTTAAAGCAGGTAAAAACAAACACATGACAGAGAACATCTGGAACTAAAAGGAAGGAAAGAGGGAAAGAAGGAAGAAGGAAAGGAAAGAGGGAAAGAAGGAAGGGAAGGAAGGAAGGAAGGAAGGAAGGAAGGAAGGAAGGAAGGAAGGAAGGAAGGAAGGAAGGAAGGAAGGAAGGAAGGGAGGAAAGGAGGGAGGAAGGATGAATGAATGGATACTGTGATGTGACCAACGAGATTCTGAGTTCCACTGAGCTTTCCTTTTTGAATCCCTTTCCTCAGAGTAGAACCCAGCAGTCTTCACCTCCAGAAGATCCCAGGAGTCTTCACCTCCAAAAGAACCCAGGGGTCTTTATCTCCAGAAGAGCCCAGAAGTCTTCACCTCCAAGAACCCAGGAGTCTTCACCTCCAAGAACCCAGGAGTCTTCACCTCCAAGAACCCAGGAGTCTTCACCTCCAGAAGATCCCAGGAGTCTTCACCTCCAAAAGATCCCAGGAGTGTTCACTTCCAGAAGATCTCAGGAGTCTTCACCTCCAGAAGAACTCAGAGGTCTCTATCTCCAGAAGATCCCAGAATCTCATCCTAATCTCCAACCTAACCCTCCCCTGACACAATCTGGGGCCATTTCCTCTCCTTCTACCACCTGATCCTAGGGAGAAGAGAGGGAAAGCCCTTCCCAGAAGACTCCTGCCTTGGCTCAGGCTGCTGCTAGCCCTTCCCTTCACCTCCAGACTGCTGGACCCCTGAGCAGCTGCTGTTGGCCTGGGCTGGGGCAGCCTGAAATTCCAGCCATGATTTTCTTATTGCTAAGCATTCTTTGCCACAGCCCAAAACAAAGAAGTATTTGTTTAATGGGGGCCAGATTCAGGTCATAAACCTTCAGTTTTATGTTAGTTAATGATTAGCCTACTGTTTGGGTTCTCTGCTTTACTCTCTGCCTGTAAAGGGAAGGCAGAGGGAGCAAAGAAAGCAAAGGCAATGGGGCAAGGCTCTGCAGTGCTTGTGACTCACAGCTGCAGGCTGCCTGCCCAAGGAGGACCCTGCCCCAACAAAGTGCCTTATGTGCTCCAGCAAACAGCAGCTGGCTGCTAGGGGCGTCAGAAACGAGGCAGAGCCAGAGTGACAACTGCGGCAGGCGATGCTGGAGAGGCTTGCAGGCTGTGGGGCTGCTTCTGAATGACGACAGCCAAGGCTGCTGCTGCTGCTGCTGCTGCCAGCTTCAGCTCTCAGCACTTTTTATGTCCATATTTCAAAGGTCAGTGTGTGGTGGAGATAGCAGCCAAGGGAAGCCTGTGTGAACTGGGTGGGTGTGGGCCTGTGTCTTTGTGAGAGAGAGGGAAAGGAAGAACGAGAAGCATTTTGCAGCATTGCCTCTCACTACTCTGTTAGAGAATCAGAGAATCATGCAGGCTGGGGGAGACCTCTCAGATATCACAGCAGCCCCAGGCAGTGCTACAGGCCTGGGGTAGAGTGGCTGCAAAGCTGATGGCAGAAAAGGACCTGAGGGTGCTGGGTGACAGCTGGTTGAACATGAGCCAGCAGTGTGCCCAGGTGGCCAAGAACCACAGAATCAACCACAGAACCACAGAGTCACAGAGTCACAGAATCATAGAACCAGAGTCATAGAATCACAGAATCAGAGAGTCACAGAATCACAGAGACATAGAATCAGAGTCACAGAATCAATCACAGAGTCACAGAATCATAGAGCCATAGAATCACAAAATTACAGAGTCACAGAACCATAGAATTAATCACAGAGTCACAGAGTCATAGAATCAATAATAGAGTCACAGAATCATGAATCAGAGTCACAGAACCATAGAATCAATCATAGAGTCATAGAACTACAGAGTCACAGAATCAATCATAGAATTCTAGAATCCAGCAGGCTGGAAGAGAGCTCCAGGCTCAGCCAGCCCAACCTAGCACCCAGCCCTGCCCAACCAACCAGACCATGGCACTAAGTGCCCCAGCCAGGCTTGGCTTCAACACCTCCAGCCATGGGCACTCCACCACCTCCCTGGGCAGCCCATTCCAGTGCCAATCACTCTCTCAAACCATAGAATGGTTTAGGTTGGAAGGGACCTCAGAGCTCATCCAGCTCCAACCCCCAACCACAGGCAGGGACTCCTGCCACTAGAACAGGTCGAACAGCATCCTGGCCTGGATCAGCAACAGCATGGGCAGTGGTAGGGAAGTGATGGTGCCCCTGTGCTGCTGCTCCTCAAGTGCTGGGTTCAGTTTTGGGGCCCTTGTTCAGCCTAATCTTTAGTATCTTCAGGGACGGGGTCTCAGCTGCCTCCCTGGGCAACCTGTTGCAGTGTTCCAGCAGCCTCATGGTACAGAACTTGTTTCTAACATCCAATCTAAAGCTTCTCTGCTCTCATTCCCCTGGTCCTGTCCTTTGCAAACAGTCCCTCTGCAGCCTTCTTGCAGAGCCCCTTCTGGTACTGCAGAAGCTGCTCTCAGGAAGGCTGCTATGATGTCTTCCTGAAGCCTTCTCCAGGCTGAACAGCTCCCCAACTCCCTCAGCCTGCCCATATAGCAGAGGTGTTCCAGCCCCCCTGAACATCTTCATGGCCTCCTCCAGAACCACTGCAGCAGGTCCAGATCCTTCCTGTGCTGAGGGCTTCAGAGCTGGCCCCAGCCCTGCAGGTGAAATCTCAGCAGAGCAGAGGGCAGGATCCCCTCTCTCCATCTCTGCCCATGCTGCTTGGGATGCAGCCCTTGGCCTGCTGGGCTGGCAGTGCCCATTGCTGGCTTCTGTCCAGCTTTTGACCCATCAGCACCCTCAAGGCTTTCTCTACTTTGTGTCACCTCCTTTCCAGTTCATGTGTGGTGCATCCTAGAATCCTACAATCATAGCATCATAGAACCAGTCAGGGTTGGAAGGGACCACAAGAAGCAGCCAGTTCCAACCCCCCTGCCATGCCCATGGACACCTTACCCTAGAGCAGGCTGCACACAGCCCCGTCCAGCCTGGCCTGAAACACCTCCAGCCATGGGGCCTCAACCACCTCCCTGGGCAACCCATTCCAGCCTCTCACCACTCTCATGCTCAACAACTTCCTCCTCACCTCCAGCCTGACTCTCCCCACCTCCAGCTTTGCTCCATTCCCCCCAGTCCTGTCACTCCCTGATATCCTGAAAAGTCCCTCCCCAGCTTTTTTGTAGCCCCCTTCAGATCCTGGAAGGCCACAAGAAGGTCCCCTGGGAGCCTCCTCTTCTGCAGCCTGCACAGCCCCAACTCTTTCAGTCCTATGCATGTGGAGCAGAGTATCAAGAGAAAAGAAGCTGCTGAAAGAAATCCAAGTGCTGGATGCTCTGATGCTGTGCACTTCTGGTTTGGGGTCTGAAAGGCTGAGGAAAGAACCAATCTCTCTCTATACATAATCTCCTCCTGACTTTGATGACTTCCCTGTGCAGGATAATTGGCACTATCTACTTGCTTTCATCTGAGATGTAAACTAACTCTGAGTACAATTTCAGTCCCTTTAGGATAAAGCTTTTCTTACTTTCTTTCATAATTATAGTTTAGACTCCTTCAAAGCTCCTCTTGGCTGATTTCCCAGCTTGTGCTGGGGTTTTTTTTTCTGTAGGTCGACTCCATTCAGCCCAGCAGAGAGCAAGGATGTGGCACTCTGAGGCAGGGCAGCACTTCCACCACTGCTCTCTGCAGTTGTTCTAGTGCTGAGAGCCTTCAGTTCCTGGTTTTCTCCTGGAAAATCTCAGTCTCACACAGATTTCTCCAAGGGCAGTTCAAAAGGTCAGCACACACCTTGGGTGCTGGGCTGGCTCAGGAGCAGTGTGGGCAGCAGGACAAGGGAGCTTCTTCTGCCCCTGTGCTCAGCACTGCTCAGGACACCCCTGGAGTGCTGTGTCCAGTTCTGGGCTCCTCCATTGCAGAGAGATGTTGAGGTGCTGGAAGGTGTTGAGAGAAGGGCAGCAAGGCTGGGGAGGGGCCTGGAGCACAGCCCTGTGAGGAGAGGCTGAGGGAGCTGGGGGTGTGCAGCCTGCAGCAGAGGAGGCTCAGGGCAGAGCTCATTGCTGTCTGCAGCTCCCTGCAGGGAGGCTGTAGCCAGCTGGGGTTGGGCTCTGCTGCCAGGCAGCCAGGGACAGAAGAAGGGGACACAGCCTCAAGCTGTGCCAGGGCAGGTCTAGGCTGGATGTTAGGAGGAAGTTGTTGTCAGAGAGAGTGATTGGCATTGGAAAGGGCTGCCCAGGGAGGTGGTGGAGTGCCCATGGATGGAGCTGTTTAAGAGGAGGCTGCATGAGGCACTTAGTGCCATGAGCTACTTAATTATATCCATATATATATAAATTAGGTTGGATTTATGAGGGTTGAAGGCAAATTTGGAGGCTGTTGTGCTACAGACATGGAATGAAGTTAATTCTCTTTTTAATCTCCTCTCTTTTAATCTCTTCTACCTCTGTAGTGTTGAATTGGTGGATGTGAAGCTGGAGATGCCACTAAAATACATACTATATAGATATAGGTCTACTAATATATATATTAGGTTGGATTCATGAGGGCTGAAGGCAAATCTGGAGGCTGTTGCTCTACAGACATGGAATGAAGTTAATTCCTCTCCTCTCTTTTTAGTCTCTTCTGTCTCTACAGTGTTGGATTGGTGGATGTGAAGCTGGAGGTGCTACCAATATATAAATTAGGTTAGATTCATGAGGGCTGAAGGCAAATTTGGAGGCTGTGGCTCTACAGACATGGAATGAAGTTCATTCTCTCATTAATCTCCTCTCTTTTAGTCTCTTCTACCTCTATAGTGCTGAATTGGTGGATGTGAAGCTGCAGATGCTACCAAAATATTTATCTCTCTATATATAGAGAGAGATATAAATCACTTCAGATTCATAAGGGTTGAAGGATGATCTTAGAGGTCTCTTCCAACCTGGTTGATTCTATGATAAGGCAAATTTGGAGGCTGTTCCTCTACAGATGTGCAATGAAGTTGATTCTCTTCCCAATCTCTTCTGCTGCCACCCAGCAATGAAGTAAGGAAAGATGACATTGACCTGTGAGAGCTCGACGGGGCCCAAGCACCTCCTGCAGCCACCCAGCACCATGAAGAAAATTGCTAATGATCACTTTAATTAGTGAAATTAGAGATGGGAAGGCTGCTGGGTCAAGCATGCCACTCGAGGGCTCTGGCAGCTTATTTCCTTATCACAGAGAGAGCAGTTGGCAATTTCATGCCTGATTTTGGCTCATCCTCCACTTGCAGCTGACCAATAAAAATCTCTCTGCCTTGCACAGATCTGGTCCTGGCTTTGTGGGGTTGTTTTGTTCCTGGAGGCTTAAGGCAAAGTGAAGAAGGCATCTGCAGGAATGGAGGGCTGAAAAAATGCAAGAGGCTTCCTTTGCAAAACATTTCTGGCACAGCTCACTCTGATCTAGCCTGGCTCTGCCTGGAACAGCTTTGAATTCTGTTCTCTGCCCCTAGTGAGGGGCACAAAACTGAACACAGTATTTGAGGTGTGGTAGAGGAGGACAGTCACATCCCCAGAACTTCTGGCCACACTGTGGCCAGGGAAAAAAACCTCTTCTAAATAAAATAAGTATTTCATTGTCTTAGTAACACATTCCTGGAGCTCTGCACCTTTTGAGGTGTTAGGAGGAAGTTGTTCAGCATGAGGGTGGTGAGAGCCTGGCAGGGGTTGCTCAGGGAGGTGGTGGAAGCCTGATCCCTGGAGGTGTTTCAGGCCAGGCTGGATGAGGCTGTGCGCAGCCTGCTCTAGTGTGACGTGTCCCTGGGCATGGCTGGGGGGGTGGGAACTGGCTGGTCCTTGTGGTGCCTTCCAGCCCTGACTGATTCTGTGACTGTGGCTCTTTGATTCTCTGAGTCTGTGATTCTGTGATTCTGAGATTAAAGAGGCCTCCAGATTGCTCTGCTCATGACCAGTGGTCTCCGTTGGTAGAGCTCAGTCCAGGGGCATGGTCCTGCTGGCCACACTGTTCCTGATCCAGGCCAGGATGCTGTTAGCCTTCTTGGCCACCTGAGCAGTCTGCTGCCTCATGTGCAGCTGCTGTCTGTCTGTCTGCCTGCCTGGTGTGTAGGCTACAGAAGAAAGCAGAGAGCTTCATCTGTACTGCCTGTCCTTTCTGCTTGCCTTTTGCCACCCAGCGCTGGAGCTGAGCTGGGCAATACATTTACCATTACGTTTGTTATTGCCCTGGCAGAGGCAGGGAGCAGGAAATGATTGTCTGCTGCCAGAGGAGGAAAGGTCCAAAGCCCTCTGAGCTCAGCAGACAGATTTCCCTTCCCTTGCAGTGGGCTGGATTCAGTCTGTTCATCTCTGTTTGGAAGGGCTGCAGAATCCCATCCCTGTGCCTGTGGAGCTGCTGCCTTGAGCAGCCTGTGTCCAAGAGGACCTTCCCTTATCGTTCTGAGGAAGGCTCAGCAAAGAGGAGAGGGTTCACCACAGCACTAAAGGCCAGCAAACAAGCAGCATGATCAAACAAGGCCTAGACATTGCTAAGGCAGGTGGGGGCTGGGCTGCTCCTACCCCTGCAGTAAACTCTGCGATCCCTAATCCGGGTCGCTGCACATGCAGCAGGGCTGAGCTCCAGGGCTGTGCCTCTTGGGAAGAAATGAATTCCCATTCTAAGACTCTCTGCCTGTTGAGACTTTAAGCCTGATTAAAATTGCCTCTGGGAGGAGAGAACAGAGCCCTGGGCAGCTTATTCTACAGCTAGGCAGAGCTCCACAGCACTCACACTTACGCCACGAGCTCGCTCTGCTCGGAACACACTTTTGCTGGTGGCTTTTGCTGCTTGGCTCTCCAAAGAGGTTTGCTTAAAGCATTTGAAAAGTGATCATTGTTTGATTCATTATTCATTGTTAATTGCCTTTTTTTTTTTTTTTGGTTTTGCTCTGAAAGCAAATCACTGAAAACCTTTTTTTGTAGTAGTAGTATCTGTTAAACTGATCAAAACCATTTCTGCTCCTGCCAGCAAACCACTGACGTTCATCATTTCACCCAAATCACTTCTGCCTCTGAGGCCAAATCACTGCACAGAGTGGCTGAGAGCAGCCAGGCAGAGAGGGGGCTGAGGGTGCTGGGATAGAGGAGCTGAAGAGCAGGCAGCAGTGCCCAGGTGGGCAGCAGAGCCAATGGCATCCTGGGCTGGCTCAGGAGCAGTGTGGGCAGCAGGACAAGGGAGGTTCTTCTGCCCCTGTGCTCAGCACTGCTCAGGCCACCCCTGGAGTGCTGTGTCCAGTTCTGGGCTCCTCCATTGCAGAGAGATGTTGAGGTGCTGGAAGGTGTTGAGAGAAGGGCAGCAAGGCTGGGGAGGGGCCTGGAGCACAGCCCTGTGAGGAGAGGCTGAGGGAGCTGGGGGTGTGCAGCCTGCAGCAGAGGAGGCTCAGGGCAGAGCTCATTGCTGTCTGCAGCTCCCTGCAGGGAGGCTGTAGCCAGCTGGGGTTGGGCTCTGCTGCCAGGCAGCCAGCAACAGAAGAAGGGGACACAGCCTCAAGCTGTGCCAGGGCAGGTTCAGGCTGGATGTTAGGAGGAAGTTGTTGTCAGAGTGATTGGCATTGGAATGGGCTGCCCAGGGAGGTGGTGGAGTGCCCATGGCTGGAGGTGTTGCAGCCAAGCCTGGCTGGGGCACTTAGTGCCATGGTCTGGTTGGTTGGCCAGGGCTGGGTGCTAGGTTGGGCTGGCTGAGCCTGGAGCTCTCTTCCAGCCTGCTGCATTTTAGGATCTCCTGTAGTGCCAACCTGCTCCCTGCCAAGCCTGCAAGTGTGAAGAAACTTCTGTGCTCCTTGTCTGGACGAGAGGTGCCACTGGTGATGCAGAAAGCCACCAGACTGGCTGCTCTGGGCTCCAAGGCTGATAGCAGCAGTGGATTTAATCATGACTTTCCTGCAGGGTGAATCACTTTAGCAGCCTGCTTAGGCCTGACTCATGGAGGTTGGTGAAAAGGCTTCCAGTGGCTTGCTGCTTCCACCTGTGCTCCTGGCTCCCACCTTCCCTACACTTGTGATGAGAAATCTTAGCTAGCAAACACCTTGCACCAAAGCAGGGGAAGGGTCTAGAGCAGCTGATTGATCTAGGGGTGGTTAGTGTGGAGAAGAGGAGGCTGAGGGAGACCTCATTGCTCTCTACAGCTCCCTGAGAGGAGGCTGCAGGGAGGTGGGGGTTGGGCTCTGCTCCCTAGGAACAATAGGAAATGGCCTGAAACTCTGCCAGGGGAGGGTTAGGTTGGGGATCAGGAAAAACTTCTTTACTCCAGTGAGAAATTTTGCTCCATTTGTACCTTCCTGCTGGTTTTTAGCAGGTATTGGAGCTTGGGCAAGACGATCTCTAAAGGTCTCTTCCAACACAAAGCATTTCTCTGCTGCAAGAGATGCTCAAGTTCCTTACTCATCCTCATGGCTCTCTGCTGGACTCTCCCTAGCAGCTCCCTGTCTCTCTTGACCTGGGGAGCCCAGAACTGAACACAGGATCCCAGGAGTCTTCTCAGCAGGGCAGAGGAGAGTGGCAGGAGAACCTCCCTAGCCCTGCTGGCCACATTTCTCCTGATAGGAGCTCTTGGCCCCTGCAAGGGCACATTGCTGTCCCGCGGAGAACTTCTTAACCACCAGGACCTCAAAGCCTTTCTCCATGGAGCTGCTTCCCCAGCAGGACAACCTAACCTGTAGTGGTGCCTGCTGCTGTTCCTGCCCAGGTGCCTGCTGCTGTTCCTGCCCAGGTGCCTGCTGCTGTTCCTGCCCAGGTGCCTGCTTGCTGCTGTTTCTGCCCAGGTGTCTGCTGCTGTTCCTGCCCAGGTGCCTGCTGCTGTTCCTGCCCAGATGCCTGCTGCTGTTCCTGCCCAGGTGCCTGCTGCTGTTCCTGCCCAGGTGCCTGCTGCTGTTCCTGCCCAAGTGCCTGCTGCTGTTCCTGCCCAGGTGCAAGAATCATTTGCATCATTCACATCATTTAAATCATTTACGAAGCCGCAGTTAAAGCCCTGCCAGAGCAGCTCCAGAGCTGTGCACTATGGAATACCCTCACTTCAAACTGGATTAGTTTGTCCTTCAGGGCAATGCCACCACAGTTCAAGGCAGGGCAAAGAGAAAAAACCCCAAACAGCTCAGAGGCTTGCAGAGTATTTCCTTGGCAGTGAGGAGTGGATTGAAAGCCAACGTCAGCGTTTTCAGGATCCTGTTTCCACCAACCCTGTGATTCCAGGCAGTGGGAAACACACCTGGACAGCTTTCCAGGGGCATAATGTGAGCAGCATTATGCAATGAGTGGGAAAGGCTTAGCCTCAGCTGGCTGCACAGTGCAAGAAGTGGTTTGGAGCTTTGTATTTTTCCTTTCTTCTTCTTCTTCTTTTTGTTCCCTTTTAGATTTTTTTTTTCTTTTTCATTTTTTTTTCTCCCTTTCTTTTCTCTCTTCTTTTTTTGTTCTGCTTTGTTTTCAAGTCTTTGACTTTTCTCCTGCACCCAGGCCATCAGACCTCTCCCAGCTCCTTTGCTTTGAATGGAATGAACATGGCACAGCAGTTCCCAGGCTGCAGTATGTTGATTAGGGCTGTGTGTAAACTGCAATCAGGTGATGGCTGCACCTGCTTTGAAAGTGTCAACTTAGGAGGAGGCAGACATTTGAAATGCATGATTAGGAAAGCTTGGGACAACCAGGTGCTTGCTGGGTGCAGGGCATCCAGCCAAGAGCTGCTGAGAAGCTTAGAGGCTGGAGAGAAGGAGCCAGGGCTGGAGCTGCTTTGGCCATTCAGGCACTCGCAGAAGGGTTGGCATTGGAAGGGACCTTAAAGCTCAGCCAGTTCCAACCCTCCTGCCATGGGCAGGGACACCTCCTGCTAGCCCAGGTTGCTCAAGGTCTCATCCAACCTGGCCTTGAACACCTCCAGGGAGATTGTGGAGCACAGAAGCACAGAAGGTGATCAAAGATCAAAGATCACATTGGGTGCTTCTGTGCTCCACAACCTCCCTGGGAAACCTGTGCCAGGGTCTCAGCACCCTCAACCTCTGCCAGTGTCTCACCACCCTCAACCTCTGCCAGTGTCTCACCACCCTCAACCTGTGATTTGTGGATCACAAAATGTGATCTTGGAGCACTGCCTGCTGAGGAGAGGCTGAGGGCCCTGGGGCTGCTTAGTCTGGAGAAGAGAAGACTGAGAGGGGATTGAATCAATGTCTCTAACTCTCTGAGGGCTGGGGGTCAGGAGGGGGGGACAGGCTCTGCTCACTGCTGCCTGGCATAGGACAAGCAGCAATGGATGGAAGCTGCAGCACAGGAGGTTCAGCTCAGCACAAGGGGGAACTTCTTGCATGGAAGGGTCCCAGAGCCCTGGCACAGGCTGCCCAGAGAGGTTGTGCAGTCTCCTTCTCTGCAGCCTTTCCAGGCCTGTCTGGATGTGTTCCTGTGTGCCCTGAGCTGGATTGTGTGGTCCTGCTGTGGCAGAGGGGTTGGACTGGATGAGCTCTTTGGGTCCCTTCCAATCCCTGGCATCTGTGAGCCTGCCCTAGCAGATTTGCTTTGGAGATCTGCTCAGCCATGTGAGGAGAGCTGTAATGTGCTGCAGCTCTTCAGCTTCTCCTCTGTCCAGCAATGGCAGTAGCTTAGCTTTTGCATCATCTCTGGCACCTGGCAGTCTCCTGAGCTCAGTCAGTGGGAAGGATCAGCTCTGCAGCACAGCTGCTCCCTTAGGATTCCATGGTGCAGGCAGCACACAGCACCACGGTGTGCACAGCTCTACCTGTGGAGTCTTCTCCCAGGTGCTAGAGCCACGAGAAGCTGGGCTCAGATGCCACAGGACACACAAGCTGCCAGCTCCACTTCCTGCCTTTCCACACTTCCTCACTGTTTCCTCACATCCAGAAGCTCCAGGTAGGACTGCAGCCAGCATCACAGGAGAGGATACAGGTTGGTGCTGTGCTGCAGATGAAAACAGCTCTAGGGAGGGAAGTAAATAGTTCTTCTCCACTTCTCTCACACTCCCATGGTATCCCCTTCCCCTTGCAGCCTGTCTGTGCCCTGGACCAGGCTGATCTAACTAAAGAGGTCCTGAGCAGGTAAGGGTTTCCCTTCCCCCAGCAAACGTCTGCTCTTTGGGCTGCCTGAGATGTTCCACAGGCAACATGCTGGTAAGAAACTGCCTCCTCCATCCTGCTCCACCTCCTCTCTCCCTGTTGAGATGTCCCCCGTGGCTCAGAGACAAGAACTGGCTTTAACAATAAGCTTCCACCCTTTGTAATTCAAATGATCTCAAAGGCTCCTTCCTTGCTATAAACCAATTGGAAGCAGCTTTCGATATTCTTCCCCTTCCACCAGCACTCAGCTCTCTGCCTCCAATCTCCTTCCTTGCCTTTATTGAGGGCCAAATGGTGAGGGCAGGGCTGAGCTGATCCCTGTCCCTCCATGTGAGCTGATCCCTGCTCCTCCCTGTGAGCTGATCCCTGTTCTTCCTTCTGAGCTGATCCATGTTCCTTCCTGTGAGCTGATCCCTGTTCTTCCTGATGAGCTGATCCCTGTCCCTCC
>WAAF01015897.1:14343-34588 GCA_013400475.1 Tricholaema leucomelas
GAGGTGTTCAAGGCCAGGTAGGATGAAGCATTGAGGAACCTGTTCTAGTGGGAGGTGTCCCTGCCTATGGCAGGGGGTTGGAACTGGCTGAGCTTTGAGGTCCCTTCCAACCTAAACCATTCTGTGATTCTATCTCCAGAGGTTCCTTCCAGCTCTGACCATGCTGGGATTAACAACAGTGGAAAATGGTGGCTCTGACTCCAGCCCCAAATCCCATGCTGCAATTGATCACTAACATTAAAGCTTCTCCTCTTGCTGGATGCAGTAAGGTCCCTTCCAACCTAAACCATTCCATTCTATTCTTATTCCCAGGGATCTTTAGGACCTTCTGCAAGTTCAGCCTAAGCCTCCCTGTGTAAGCCTGCCAAGGAGCAGTGCCAGGAACACTACCCAAGGAATGCAGCCATGACAGCACAGGTTAGTTGGGTGCCTTGTCCAAGTCAGTGGCAGTGTCATATCAAGTGACTTCCTCTGCAGCCTTGATGTTCTGCCTGATCTAGCTTTAAACAGGGGAAGGAATGGGATGATTTGAACAACAGTGTCAGCTGCCTTGGAGGGGGTGCAACACAAGCTTCCACTAGCATCAGGCCAGCTGTCCCTCACAGGGGCATGGCTATCCCTCCCTCCCACGGTTAGACAGGGAGATCACAGGCTCACAGGATGGAAGGGACCCAGAGAGATCACCCAGTCCAAGCCCCCCTGCCAGAGCAGGACCATTCAATCTAGCTCAAGTCACACAGGAACACATCCAGACAGGACTTGAACATCTCCAGAGAAAGTGACTCCACAACCTCTAGGGACCCCACTCCAGTGCTCTGTGACCCCCTACAGTAAAGAAGTTCCCCTTTGTGTTGAGGTGGAGCCTCCTGTGCTGCAGCTTCCATCCATTGCTCCTTGTCCTACCACAGGGATGACTTCTTTCAGGACCACATCTTCAAAGGGATGGGACTTTTTATAAGCACTTGTAGTGATAGGATGAGAGGGAACAGATTGAAGCTTGAGGAGGGCAGATTGAGACTGGAGATCAGGAAGAAATTGTTTAGAGTGAGGGTGGGGAGACTCTGGCACAGGTTGCCCAGGGAGCTTGTGGATGCTCTCTCCCTGGAGGTGCTCAAGGCCAGGCTGGATGAGGCCTTGAGCAGCCTGGGCTAGTGTGAGGTGTCCCTGCCTATGGCAGGAGGTTGGAACTGGATGAGCCTGAAGGTTCCTTCCAACCTAAACCATTCCACCCCTCTCCAAATCTCTGCTGCAGCACAAATCCAGAGAGAAAGAAGTCCTCTGACAGCAACGCAGGGACATGCTGCTAACAGCCATGGGTAACCCTCTCAGGGGGAGCACTTGGATGAACACTCTGCTGAGGTTCCTGCCTCTCTGGAAGTTGCAGTCTGGTACCTGGCACTTGTGCCTACCTGGAATCCATGCTTGCCTCTCCACCACGTGGTCAGCTCCTTTGGGGGCATGTCAATAACAGACACTATGTCTCCCACCTGCAAAAGATGGGCAACATCAATCACAGCCTGCAATGTGGCCAGGAGGAAAGCACAGCTCAAACATCTCTGCTCTTCAGATGCCCTACAAATGGCTGGGTCTTGGCACAGCAGAGGATTGTTTGGTTTTGGTTGGAAAAGACCTCTCAGATCATCCAGTCCAACCATTACCTAACTCTGCCAAGGCTGCTGCCAAACCATGTTCCTCAGCACCACATCTCTGTGTCTTTTCAACACCTCCAGGGCTGGGGATTCAAACACCTCCCTGGGGAGCCTGCTCCAGTCTTTGAGAACCCTTCAGGTCAAGAATTTTCTTCTAATGTTCAACCTCAACCTCCCTTGACACAACCTGAGGCCATTCCCTCTTGTCCTATCACTTGTTCTCTGGGAGAAGACACCAACCCTCACCTGGCTCCAACCTCCTCTCAGTGAGGCTGAGGTCTCTCTTCAGCCTCCTTTTTTCCAAACTAAACCCCACAATTCCCTCAGCTCCTCCTCACAAGATCTCTTCTCCAGACCCTTGCCCTGACTTTGAATCACAGAATGGTTTAGGTTGGAAGGAACCTCAAAGCTCAGCCAGTTCCAACCCCCTGCCTTAGGCAGGGACACCTCACACTAGAACAGGTTGCTCAAGGGACTCATCCAACCTGGTCCTGAACATCTCCAGGGAGGTTGTGGAGCACAGAAATCCCTCTTCTGTGCTCCACCACCTTCCTGGGCAACTTGTGCCAGTGTCTCCTCACCCTCACTGTAAAGAACTTCTTCCTAACATCCAGTTTCAATCTCCCCTCTGCCACTTCGAACCTATTCCTCCTCCTCCTGTCATTACCAGACCTTGTCAATAGTCTCTCCCCAGCCTTCCTGTAGCCCCCTTCAGATCCTGGAAGGCCACTCCAAGGTCTCCTGGAAGCCTTCTCTTCTCCAGGCTGCAGAGCCCCAACTCTCTCAGCCTGTTCTCACAGCAGAGCTGCTGCAGCCCTCTCAGCATCTTCTTGTTGCCTCTCACTGCAAAAAAAAGCTCCCTTTGTAAAATCATCTAACCATAGACTGGTCTGGGTTAGAAGGGACCTCCAAATGTCATCTAATCCAACCCCCTGCAGTCAGCAAGGACATTCTCCCCTAGACCAGGGCAGAGTACTTGGCACTCCTTCTTTAACCAGCAAAGCTGTGTTTTAAAGAGGACTTCCTCTCCTGTGACTTCTGTGATCCCTTCTCCCTGCACCCAACCCACCGCAACTCCAATATTTAACTCCACCTTCTAAGCTTCACCTCACAAAACATCCTGAAAGCATCTGACCCTTATTCCTGCTGCACAGACCCCCAGGTGGCAGCCTCCCACGCAGGACCAGGCACTTCTGTGTACCTCAAAGGAGAGCTCATCTGCTGCTTGAGCAATGTATCTCTTAATGACGTGGGCAGCGGCGATGGCAGGGACGTTAATGGACGACTCCTCGTGGACCAGCAGGTGGTTCCCCTTGTTATCAATCTGCAATGGAGAGCAGAGCAGAGCAGAGCAGAGTGTGAGGCAGCTGAGGACAAGCAGGGAGGGATTTTATTGGTGCTCATACATGGCAGAAGCTTTAAGCTGATTCACAGAGACAGCACAGCCCCAGGGCCCCCCGAGGAGAGCGGCGCAGGCAAACAACTGCTAAAAGAGTGCTGGGGAAGGTCGTGTGTCCCCAGCCAGCCAGGAGAGGACAGCCTGATTTGTGCTGCTCTGTGTACAAACAGCAACGTGACAGGTTTAGCACCTCCCTTGCATCATCTTGTTTGGCCTGAAGTACTTAAAAACTGGCAAGGCCAAAGATGACTACGAAAATCCCTCAGCAATGCTCAAAATCTTCCCTGCAGTGTAAAGGAAGGAGGAAATGCTCTCAAACCCAAAGCCTCTGAGCATCCCCCTCACCTCTTCTGCCAGGCAGCCAGCAACAGAACAAGGGGAGGTTCAGGCTGGAGGTTCAAATTGTGCCAGGGGAGGTTCAGGCTGGATGTTAGGAGGAAGTTGCTGGCAGAGAGAGTGATTGGCATTGGAATGGGCTGCCCAGGGAGGTGGTGGAGTCCCCATCCCTGGAGGTGTTGAAGCCAAGCCTGGCTGGGGCACTTAGTGCCATGGTCTGGTTGGTTGGGCAGGGCTGGGTGCTAGGTTGGACTGGCTGAGCTTGGAGCTCTCTTCCAACCTGCCTGATTCTATGACTCTGAATTCTAGTTCCATTTTCCCCTTTGAATTCCTTCCTCCCTTTGTGCTGAGGTTTCCAAGAGCTGAGCTTTCCAGGATTCTTCACATCCCAAAGGATTTCAAGGGTGAGGAGGATTACCAGCAGGGAAACCAGCAGGAAATCACACTCAATCCTTATCACCATCATTTAAAACCGAGTTGCAACAGACTAACAATAGTTGCTTCTATTCCTGGCGTGTGGCAGCAGAAGCAGCATGCAGGGGAAATATCTCTACCAGGCTAACCAGGACCAGCACTGCTGACACAGACCTGGCCTTAAACACCCAGCTCCAGTTTTCCCTGCTCTCCTTTCCCCAGTATGTTCTGCTGTTTAAGATGGTAGAAGACCAGGAACAGAGAAAGCAAAGCTGCAGCTGTGATTCACAATGCAGAGGCAGCTCTGCTGCCAGCACCAGCTGAGCTCTGCTCAGCACTGCAAGCAGCAGGGGCAGGTGATGGTTGATGGTTCTGGAGCTAATGGTAAGGGTCAAAAATGGGCAGGCAACACAGAATCACAGAATGGGGGTTGGAAGGGACCTCTGGGGTTCATTTAGCTCAAGCCTCCTACTAAAGCAGGGCAGTCACAGCAGCTCGCCCAGGATCACGATGTCCAGGTGGGTTTGGAAGCTCTCCAGAGAAGGGAGCTTCCAACCTCCCTGGGCAGCCTGCTCCAGGGCTCCAGCACCCTCACACTAAAGAAGTTTCTCCTTGTGTTCAGGTGGAATCTCCTGGGTTCCAGACTGTGCCCACTGCCCCTTGTTTTGTCACTGGGCACCAATGAGAAGAGTCTGGCCTCATCCTCCTGCCTTCCAAGGGTCCTTTAGCTCTTGCTGAGCATTAAGAAGGTTCCCTCTCACTCTGCTTTTGTCCAGGCTGAGCAGCCCCAGGACTACAGGTCCCCCTGGAATGGCAAGGGAGCACATCTGTGCCTTAATCTGCTGCTAAGGTCAGGAAGCAAAGAGCAGCCTGAGCTTCACACCATACCTCCATCCACGTGAGCGCAGGCCCACAGTTGATCTTGTTGCCTGCGATGGCCGAGAGCCGTGACAGGTAAGCCATCAGCATCTGGGTGACAAGCTGGAACACAGACAGACAGACAGACAGACAGACACTTTGGATGTTAGTACTCCACAGAGAGACTTCTTCAGACGTGGAGAGAGCAAAAATCACCCTTTGGCACGGGCAAATCTGAGAGAAATCGAATCAGAGAACGGTTTAGGTTGGAAGGGACCTCAAGGATCATCCAGTTCCAGCCCCCTGCCTTAGGCAGGGACACCTCCCACTAGAACAGGCTGCTCAAGGCCCCATCCAGCCTGGCCTTGAATAGATGCCATTTGTCAAGGACAAGTAGGGTCACCTACAGTAGATTGCCCAGGACCACAATATCCAGGTGGGTTCTGAAAGTCTCCAGAGAAGGAGAATCCACAACCTCCCTGGGCAGTCTGTACCAGTGCTCCAGCACCTTCAAAGTAAGAATGCTTAGGTGGAACCTCACTGGTTCCAGCCTGTGCCCATTACCCCTTGTCCTGTCCCTGGGCACCACTGAAGAGTCTGACCCCATGCTGTGTGTGCTGTTCAAAGCCAGGTCGGTTGAGCAACCTGGTTCAGTGGGAGATGTCACCTTAGAGTGGCTTTCCACTATCTGAAGGGAGCCTACAGGAAGGCTGGGGAGGGACTATTGACAAGGTCTGGTAATGTCAGGACGAGGGGGAATGGGTTTAAGCTGGAGGAGGGGAGATTTAGACTGGATGTTAGGAGGAAGTTCTTTCCAGTGAGGGTGGTGAGACACTGGCACAGGTTGCCNAAACCATTCTATGATTCTATGTCCCCTGCCCATAGCAGGGGGTTGGAACTGGAAGATCTTGGAAGGTCCCTTCCAACCCAACCCATTCACTTCAGTGTTTGCTCCCTCACCTCTGGACTGTCCTTCAGGGCATCGGAGCGGGGCAGCTCGGCCAGCTGGGAGAAGCGGCGATCGTAAATGCAGAGGTGCAGGTGCTTGTCCAGCACTCTGAAGTCTTCATAGCTCCTCTTCACGATCCAGCTCCTCCCCTGCCAAACAGCAAAGACAACCAGGCTGCTTTTAGCAGCTTCTCACCAGTCTGTGTTAGATGAGGAAAGCAAAAAGTGGGTAGAAAGAGCAGAGAGATCTGCGGCTGGTTGGTACTAGAAGAAACTTCTCCACTGCCGCAGAGGAGGCTGAGGGGAGACCTTCTCAGTCTGTACAGCTCCCTGAACGGAGCTTATAGCAAGGCTGGGGGTTGGTCTGTTCTGTCAAGTGTCTAGGACAAGTGGAAATGGCCTCAAGTTGCAGCAGGGGAGGTTTAGGACAGAGATTAGGAACAACTTCTTTACTGCAAGAGGGGTCAGGGATTGACACAGGCTGCCCAAGGAGGCGGTGGAGTCCCCATCCCTGGAGGTGTGCAGGAAACCTGTGGCCATGGTCCTTTGGGGCATGGTTCAGTGGCCATGCTAGGGTTGGGTCAACAGCTGGACACAGAGGTCTTCTCTGACCTTAATGATTCAATAAAAGGGTTCTGGAACATTGGCATGTGTGGCTGACTCCCCATCCCTGGAGGTAGAGATGTGGTGCTGAGGGACATGGCTTAGCACCAGCCTTGGCAGAGTGAGGGAATGGTTGGATTGGGTGATCTAATGGTTGGATTGGGTGATCTAATGGCTGGATTGGGTGATCTAACTGTTGGATTAGGTGATCTAATGGTTGGATTAGATCTAATGGTTGGATTAGGTGATCTAACTGTTGGATTGGGTGATCTAACTGCTGGATTAGGTGATCTAACGGTTGGATTAGGTGATCTAATGGTTGGATTAGGTGATCTAACTGCTGGATTAGGTGATCTAACTGTTGGATTAGGTGACCTAATGGTTGGATTAGGTGATCTGAAAGGTCTTTTCCCACCAAGAAGGTTTTATGACCACTCTTCTCCAAGTACTTGGACATGATGGAAGTGCCTTAGTGGCACTGTTCTGGTTTAACCTGGGGACATTTCATGCTCAAACCACCTCTGAGTGTTCCTCTTATCAATTACTCCACCAATTACCAGGATGTGCCCCACCACTACCAGACCCAAAAGCTTGGAACTTCCACCTGTCCTACAAGGATTTGGTAGCATTCTCATACTTGAGGTGTCTCTGCAGAGATGTCAATGACAAAATGGTTTATAAACAGCATGAAATTAGATTCTACAGAGACAGGAAAAGACACAATCAAAGATCTGAAGGTGGAACTGAAGCCTGCAAAATTCCTGGCAGGTGCCCCCAGGCAAATCTTCAGCTGAAGTGAAAAAAAAACCAACCCCCAACCAAGCCACCAACCTGTGCTGAGTGAGCTGAAGATTTGCTCCTTGAAGATTGAATTTCCCCAATTAAAATATTGACAAGACAGATCCTGCTGCAGGGGACAAGGAAGGGACCATGGCAGCTGAGTGTGATTTGCTCTGTGAAGCTTTTAATATCTGATGATGCTTCTAAACTCCTCAGGCTCTATTATGGTCAATAAAAAGATGTTGTAATAGTGCAGCAGTTTGCAGGTCAAAGCACTTTATGAAGAGTCATCAATCCTCTCAGCCCCTAAAACGAGGCTGCTCCTGCTTTAGAGATGTGGACACTCAGCTCAGACCAGCCCCACAGCTCCACACACAACATGCCCAGCTCCCAGGCCAAGTGCAGAGTGATTTTAGAGTCACAGGAGTCTTGAGCTTGGAAGAGAGCCTTCAGATCATGGAGTGCAGCTGTTAACTGCCAGGGCACCACTAGACCCCATCCCTTGGCACCACATCTACACAGCTTTGAAACCCTTCCAGGAGTGGGAACTCCACCACTACCCTGGGCAGCCTGTTCCAGACTTGACAACCCTTCAGGGGAAGGAACTCTTGCTCATGTCCAACCGAATCCTGCTCTGGTGTAACTTGAGGCCATTTCCTTTCATCCTATGGCTTGTCCCTTAGGAAGAGACTGACCCCCACCTCACTACAGCCTCCTCTTCTCCAGGCTCTCTCAGCTGCTCCACCCCAGCCCTGCTCTCCAGACTCTTCCCAGCTTTCTTGCCCTTCTCTGGGCACACTCCAGGCCCTCAATGTCCTTCTTGCTGTGAAGGCCCCAAAACTGAACCCAGGATTTGAGGTGCAGCCTCACCACTACCCCATACAGGAGTCAACCTCCTCCTTAATCCTGCTGCCCATCCTCCTTGTGATACAGGCCAGGCTGCTGGTGCCCTTCTCGGCCACCTGGGCACACTCTGGCTCATCTCCAGCTCCTGTCAACCAACCCCTCCCAAGTCCTTCACTGCCAGGCACTTTCCAGCCACTCTGCCCCAAGCCTGGAGCACTCATGGGGTTGTTGTGACCCAAGTGCAGGAGCCAGCACTTGGCCTTGTTGAACCTCATCCCACTGACCTTGACCCCTCCATCCAGCCTGGCCAGATCCCTCTGCAGACCCCCTCTGACATCCCAATCCCATTAGACTCATCTGTAACAAGCATCATTCCAAACCCTGCAGGGCAACCACGGATGTAAAGCCTGGAATGCACCATGCTAGGCCCCTGCTGTCACACTGCTTTCAGCCAGCTCCAGCCCATGTGCCCACAGCCCTGTGCTGAGACCAGGAGCCATCACCTCTACCTCTTTCACAAGCCTGCAAAGAAGGTTCTGCACAGGACAGACTCACAGAATGCCAGGGGCTGGAAGGGACCTCCAAAGCTCAGCCAGTCCAACCCCTGCCAGAGCAGGATCTCCTACACCAGATCACACAGGAACACATCCAGGCAGGTCTTGAATATCTCCAGGGAGATATTCAGGGACTCCAAACAAGGAGACTCCAACCCCCCTGGGCAGCCTGTTCCAGTGCTCTGTCACTCTCAGAGGGAAAAAAAAATTCCTCCTCACGTTTCCATGGCACTTCCTCTGCCTCAGCTTCCACCACTGCCCCTTGTCCTGTCATCAGGCATCACCCAGCACAGCCTGAGACCAATACTCTCCCTCCATGTATTGATAAAGATCAATGAGGTCAAGAAACACTTTGGCATTTGCATGCCTGAGGTCATTTTACTTTTCACTGACAGCAGAACCCCCCCAAACCAGGAGTGCAGGTCCAACGACCTTGCTGAAGGTGGCAGCCTGCCCAGCCTCCCCATCCCTCGCGGCTCTCCAGAAGCTGCCAGCACAGCCTTCAGCTGAGCCAGGTTTAGTCAGCAAGGGAAGAAACGAGAGAAAAGGCAACGGCTGCAACCCTGCCCTTGCTGCTGCCCAGGCCACCTCCATCCCACCTCACACCCTCCCCACACAAACCTGCTCCTCAGGCCAGCCCAAACCATCGCCGACTCCAGGACGTTCTCCTTCGCAGCCTCAGCCTGCGCAGTCTCTCTTGTGATGAGCTCAGGCAGGCAGGGTTAAAGTCAGAAGCCAGCAAGAGCTGGGGTCAGCAGAGCAGTGCTGCAGGTGGCAGGCTGTGCAGGACCAGCTGTCAGGAGCATGGACACTCAGGCAGCCTCCTCCTAGCTTCTGATGAAACCCATCCTACGCCCTCACGCTAAGGAGGCTGCTAACGGCTAGAGGAGGCTGGTGGAGGAGCAGGGGTGGCTTACCTCACCACAGCACCACCATCTCTCTGCCAGCTTCTTCCCGACCTGCTGGACAACTCTTGGAGCAAGCCCCTGCACTGGCAGAGTGGGAGCTTGGTGCAGAAAGGTAAGCCAGAACCTCCTGCACCTTGGAGCTGCAGCAGCTCAGCAGCTGCTAAGCAACCAGCCGGAGCTATCCCTGCGGCAGCAGAAACAGCCTCCATGAGAGGGGTGGTGCCCAAGCCTGAAGGCCAGAACCACTGCCACCATTCCCAGGGAATTCAGGCCAACCTCTGCAAACACAGCCCTGGATCTCAAGGTCTGCACAGAGTCAAAGGATTAACAAGGTTGGAAGAGACCTCCAGGATCATCGAGTCCAACCTAGCACCTAACCCTTCTCAGTAACTGACCCCTGGCACTAAGTGTCTCATGCAGCCTCTCCTTAAACACCTCCAGGGATGAAGACTCCACCACCTCCCTGGGCAGCCCATTCCAATGCCAATCACTCCTTCCATGAAGAATTTCTTCCTAATGTCCAGCCTGAACCTGCCCTGGCACAGCTTGAGGCTGTGTCCATGGCAGGGGGGTTGCAACTGGCTGATTCTTGTGGTCCCTTCCAACCCTGACTGATTCTATATCCCTCAGTCTTCTGCTGAGAAATGCACCCAGCCAAAATAGAGCTAAGACACTGCTCACACACTGCTCAGCTCTCACTACAGGCTCACAGGGTGTTAGGGGTTGGAAGGGACCCAAGGAGATCGAGTCCAACCCCCCTGCCAGAGCAGGACAATGCTATCTGACACAGATCACAGAGGAACACATCCAGACAGGCCTTGGAAGGTTCCACAGAAGGAGACTCCACAACCTCTCTGGGCAGCCTGTGCCAGTGCTCTGGGACCCTTCCAGTCAAGAAGTTCCCCCTTGTGTTGAGGCAGAAGCTCTTTTGCTGCAACTTACACCCATTGCTCCTTGTCCTACCCCAGGGAGCAGTGAGCAGAGCCTGTCCCCAGCTCCTGGCAGCCCTCAGATACTTATAAACATTGATCAAATGCCCTCTCAGTCTTCTCTTCTCCAGACTAAGCAGCCCCAGGTCCCTCAGCCTCTCCCCATCACCCTCCAGTCCCCTCATCATCCTCGTAGCCTTCTGCTGGACCCTCTCCAGCAGATCCCTGTCCCTCTTCAACTGGGGGGCCCAAAACTGAACACAGTACTCAAGATGAGGTCTCAGCAGGGCAGAATAGAGGGGGAGGAGACCCTCCCTCGATCTGATCCTTCTTTCTGGTGGTCTGGTCTCTGTGGCTGCCTCTGCCTTAACTTTAATCCAACCTAACTCTTTTCCCCCTAACCTCCTTGTCATCTTTGTGACATCTCACCTCAGATCTCTCCAGGTTTATCACCTGGGAGACAGGTGAGTTGCTCTGGTTATTTCTGCAGGCAAGGAAAGAGGGAGGGAAGAGGAGGTTTGGGTCGGGAGAGGGGAACTGTTTCTGGTTTACTTTGACCTTGTGTATTCCTGCACATATCTCTGCATCCATCTGCTTGTATATGGTGCTAAGCTGTAAGCATAGCTTCATCCCTTCACTTCCAGCTGGCTGAGTCTAGCCTGGGTGATTTCATGGTGTGTGTGTGGGGGGTGGGTAACTCCCAAACCATCACAACTGCCCCTGGTGGAGTTCCAGCAGGCAGAGCTTCCCTGTCCCACGCTCTGACCATGTTTGCTCTGTAGCACCTAAGGTTTATTTATTTTGAGGCAGGGACAGACCTTTCCTCTCTGCTCCAAATGCATATTTCCTGAGAGAACTCACATGGATGCTCTCAGCAACCTCCACCAGTCCACACGGGGAGGGAGAGCAGCAAATGAGATGAAAGTCCCTGGCAAAAGTCACTTCAGTTTGACCTCACTGTAAGCAAACCCCACGGATTAAATGGCTGGAAAACAGCCAGCATCCACCAGAGACTTAGCTCTGCCACGGGGGTGACTTCTCCAGCTGTCTGGGTCTTGGGTTCTGGATGTTATTCCAACATGACCTTTCTGCCCTTTATTCATTTCAAGCCACACTGGGAAATGGCTTCCAAATGTAGTCCAAACAGAACACAAAGGCTGATAGAATCCACCAGGTTGAGTTTAGCCAGGAAGTGGTTTTGAGCTGGTGGCTTTACCTAAGCTTCAGTTTGCTTGTTAGAACATCCTGGATGGTTTCAGTGCTTCTAAGGCTACTTCTGAAGCTTCAGAGCTACTGGAACTTTAGGGAAATGATCACTCTTTAAGCATTAAAAGGAGTTTGCAGTAAGGCAACACAAAGATGCTCTTCCAACCAGAGTGATTCCATGATCCTAAAGCTGCCCTCCCAACCAGAGTGATTCCATGATCCTAAAGCTGCTCTCCCAACCAGAGTGATTCTATGATCCTAAAGCTGCTTTCCCAACCAGAGTGATTCTATGATCCTAAAGCTGCCCTCCCAACCACAGTGATTCTATGATCCTAAAGCTGCCCTCCCAACCAGAGTGATTCTATGATCCTAAAGCTGCTCTCCCAACCAGAGTGATTCTATGATCCTAAAGCTGCTTTCCCAACCAGAGTGATTCTATGATCCTAAAGCTGCCCTCCCAACCACAGTGATTCTATGATCCTAAAGCTGCCCTCCCAACCAGAGTGATTCTATGATCCTAAAGCTGCTCTCCCAACCAGAGTGATTCTATGATCCTNNNNCACAGAATGGGATCTTTGATCACATTCTGTGCTTCTGTGCTCCACAACCTCCCTGGGCAACCTGTGCCAGTGTCACACCACCCTCAACCAGTGCCAGTGTCTCACCACCCTCAACCTGTGCCAGTGTCTCACCACCCTCACTGTCTGTGATCCACAACCTCCCTGGGCAACCTGTGCCAATGTCTCACCAACCTCAATGCAAACAACTTCTTCCTCACATCCACTTTCAATCTCCCCTCTGCTAGTTCCAACCCATTCCTCCTCCTCCTGTCATCACAAGCCCTTGTCAGTAGTCCCTCCACAGCCCTCCTGCAGCCCCCTTCAGATCCTGCAATGCTACTCCAAGGTCTCCTGGAAGCCTTCTCTTCTCCAGGCTGCAGAGCCCCAACTCAGCCTGTCCTCATAGCAGAGCTGCTGCAGCCCTCTGAGCATCATCATCATTTCTTGAACACCTTCAGGGATGAGGACTCCACCACCCCTGGGCAGCCTGGTCCAACCCCTGACCACTCTTACAGTGTAGAAGCTTTTCCTAATCTCCAATCTAAACCTCAGGCCACAGGGAGCAGAGATCAATCCTCAGCTCACCCCAACCTAGGAGAAGGTCAGGTAGCAGGAGATGAAGGGAACATCTGGCTGGATGGATGGATTATAAGGCAGAGGAGAAAGCTCAGTGTACTGATGTGATGAATCATTAATAACCTCATTGCACAGAAGGAACTTCATCTCTTTCAACATTAATTATCAGCTTATCATCAATTAATTGCAATCAGTAGGGAAAATGAGGATTTAATGGAAGCCACTGCAGCTGTTCCCCATTAAAAATTGCACTTCCTTCCCCTCCCTGATTCCAATTAGAGACAGGAACATGAAACCCACACGTGGCACCATGAGGCTGCCCAGGAGCTGGTCTGAGTGACAGCAGAGTCATGCCAGATGTTGGAAGCTCACCACAAACAGGTGTATGTGGCCTCCTTGGTGCTGCACTGCAATCAGCCCTCACCTTCCAGAGGTTTCTCTGGCCCTCAGAAGAGTGGATCCACAGGCCAAGGCCAGTGGGATGAGGCTGAACCAGGTCAAGTGCTGGGTCCTGCACTCAGATCACAGCAACTGAGCAGGGGATTTGGAGTGAGTGATCAGCAGAGGTCCCTTCCAGCCCCTACCATGGTGGAATTCTGGGATTCACAAAATAACAGAAACTTCACAGCTTGGGAATCACTAAACCCATGCTGGGACATCTTTAACTACATCAGGTTGCTCAGATCTCATCCAACCTGACCTTCTGTGCCTTGTTTTTCACTGTCCTTTACTAATCTTCTTGTCCTACTTTTCAGGTCCAATCAATCTGTTGTCTGGAAGTGCAGATGCTCTTCCAAGGTCCATGAGCTTTATTTACAGCCAAGTGGTTCAGCTTTGAATCACAGAATGACAGAGGCTGGAAGGGACCTCCAAAGCTCAGCCAGTCCAACCCTCTGCCAGGGCAGGATCACTCAGAGCAGATCACACAGGAACACATCCAGGCAGGGCTTGAATATCTCCAGTGAGGGAGACTCCAACATCCCCTGGGCAGCCTGTGCCAGGCTCTGTCACTCTCACAGGGAAAAAATCCTCCTCATGTTTCCATGGAACTTCCTCTGCCTCAGCTTCCACCATTGCCCCTTGTGCTGGCACTGGCATCACGCAGCAGAGCCTGGCTGCAGCTCCTGGCACTCACCTGCACATCTTTATCACCACTACTGAGGTCACCTCTCAGTCTCCTCCTCTCCCAGCAGCACAGCCCCAGCTCCCTCAGGCTCTCCTAAGAGAGCTGTTCCATTCCCTTCAGCACCTCTGTGGCTCTGTGCTGGACTCTCTCCAGCAGTTCTGTGTCCCTCCTGAGCTGAGGGGCCCAGAACTGGACACAGTACTGCAGAAGTGGCCTCAGCAGGGCAGAGCAGAGGGGCAGGAGAACCTCTCTCAACCTACTAACCACAGCCCTTCTAACCCACCCCAGAATGGCATTGCCCCTCCTGGCCTCCAGAGCACATTGCTGGCTCATGCTCAACCTCCCACCCACCAGGACCCCCAGATCCTTTCCCCCTTTGCTGCCTTCCAACAGCTCAGTCCCCTGGGCTCCCTGGGGTTGTTCTTTCCCAGGTGCCAGACACCACACCTGCCCTTGCTGAATTTCATTCACTTTCTCCCTGCTCACCTCTCAGCCTGTCCAAGTCTCACTGAATGCCAGCACAGCCTTCTGCCGTGGCAGCCACTCCACTCATCTTGGTGCCACCTGCAAACTTCCCTCTGTGCCCTCATCCAGCTCATTGATGAATACATTGGACAGAAGTGGTCCCAGCACTGACCCCTGTGGGACCTCACTGTTCACAGGCCTCCAACTAGACTCCATCCCACTGACCACAACCCTCTGGTTTCTCTCCTTCAACCGGTCCCCAGAGCACCTCAGCTCTTGACACTCTGAGCACCTCAGCTCAGCCACCTGACACCTACCACACCTCCACAACCAAAGTATCTTTGCAGCCCCCAGAGCAGCTCCCCATGGAGGTGGCTGAATCCCCATCCCTGGAGGTGTTTAGGGGGTGTGGAGATGTGCTGCTGAGGGACACACTTTGACACCAGACTTGGTGCTGGTTGGACTTGGTGATCCCAGAGGCCTTTTCCAACTGAAGCAATCCTATGATCCTGCTTTGGACTCTGTCCCAAAGGGCTGTCAAACTTCCCCAAGCTGCTATTAAAAGTGGATTTATGTTAAACTCCTCTAGCAGGAACAAACATCAGGGCAGCTAAGAAAAACAGGAACATCCACCACAATCCTCCTCTTCTTTTGGACTTGGCCCAGGGCCAGCTCTTGGAGCCGTTGCAGAACAAGTCAAACTGCAAAGCTGTCCTCTGCAGTGCATCAAGACTTGCTTAGTTATGGGGCAGGATTCAGTGCCTCTGCAGAACCAGGCCAACTGTGCTCTTCAATTAGTGGCTGGGCCCAGCCTTGTCTACAAAGCACCACATGACAAGCAGCAGCCCTGCCAAGAGGCATCACTAAGAGCAAGAAACCACAATCGCTGTCCTGTCCCCTTTGCTTCCAACAGGGATCTTCACTCCTGCTTCAGTACAACATCAGTTGGAGACAAGAAGATTGATTGAATTCAGAGCTTGCTTTCTGAGGGCAAAATGCCCAAAGGATGTGACAGGAACAAACTACCACCTCCTTGGAAAAGATTCTGCTGCTTGAAGAAACCCTTTGGTGGCAGCATGTCTGTGTGAGAGGCTGTTTCAGTCTCAGAAGTCATTTCTCCTCTTGCCCATCAGCAGCCATTGGAAAAGGCTGCCCAAGGAGGTCTCTTCTCCCACTTCAGCTCTCTGTAAGTTTATAGTGAGGGAGCTGCTGGTCTCTTCTCCCTAGTCTCAATAGGATGAGAGCCAATGGCCTCAAGCTGCACCAAGAGAGGGTTAGGTTGGTTATCAAGAACAATTTCTTTGCTGCAAGAGTGCTCAGGCACTGGCACAGGCTGCCCAGGGAGGTGGTGGAGTCCTCATCCCTGGAGGTGTTCAAGAAACCTGTGGCCATGGCACTTTGGGACGTGGTTTAGTGGCCATGGTGGTGCTGTGTTGCTGGGTGGACTCAATGATCTTAGAGTCACAATCTTAATGATTCTGTGACCAATTCTATGACCAATTCACTCCTGAAAGCTGCAGAGTAAAGGATGGCAACTCTTCAGCTCTTAGAGCCATCCCATCCCCTCCCTACTTCCAAAAGGCCTGGAAGAGTCCCAGCTACACCATGGCAGCACTTTGGCATCACCCAAGCTTTGAACACCACCCAACAGCCCTCCTCAGGCTGCCTGCCAGCTCCATACACTCCTCATTAACCCCCACTGGTGGTGTCACTCTGGCTTTATTGATTGCTGCTGAGAGCAGAAGGCATGGAGGAGATGACCTAAGATCAACCACTCCAGCACAGAACATCAAGTGATGGATTAGCATCGTGGAAAGAAGGATTTTCAGTTGCTTGCCTTTGACTAATTGAAACCAGCCCCTCCTGACCCATGGAAGGTTTCACCATCTGGGAACATCTGGGAATAGTCAATCCATGCAGAGCAGCTGTTCAGCTCTGGAAATGTTCTGGGGGACTCACAGGGACTTTCCAGCACTCACAAGGTTAGGAGGTACCTGACCTGGGCAAACTTCAGTGGAAGCTGTGGATGTTGGGCTCTTGCTCCTAGGCAAGTGATAAGACAAGAAGGGAAGGCCTCAAGCTGCACCAGGGGAGGTTTAGGTTGGACATGAAGAAGAAGCTCTTTCACTGAAAGGGCTCTCCAACCCTGGCACAGGCTGCTCAGGGAGCTGGTTGAATCCCCATCCCTGGAAAGGTTTAAAGAGGCAGAGGTGTGGACCCTGGAGAGGTTTAAAGAGGCAGAGATGTGGTGCTGGGGGACTTTCAGCCCCAGCCTTGGTAGAGTTAGAGAATGGTTGGACTTGATGACCTTAAAGGTGTTTTCCAACCAAAAAGCCTCTATGATTCTGAGTTGCTTTAGTTTACCTGGACCATCCACAAAGCATTCCACCTCCCACAGGCTGAATTTGCTTTTCAGCCTTGGTAGACCTCATCTAGCAGCCAGACAGGCAGACAGACCTCAGAAGGCATAGACAGGGGCAAGAGACTGCAGAAGCTTCGTCTGGATTTACTACTTAACAGAGGACCCAACTTTTGTTCAGCAAAACCTTTAACCAACAGAAAGCAGAAAGCTCTGTGCTAAGGAAGGAGAAGCACAGTAACAGATACTCCAAAAGTAGATTAGGAGGTGGGCAGGATCCAGCTTGGATGCTCAACAAAGAGGAGAGCAGATTTTCTCTTCTTCTTTCTCTAAACCACACAAGCAGCTAATTGTGTGCCAGAACTTGGGCCTGAGACATCTGTTTGAAGACCTGCAGCTCTTCACAGGGAGCCAGTTGGTGGCACTTAGTCAGTCAACGTTCTGTAGGTGTCTGAGCTTCACTCACACAAGACAAATCTATTAATAGATTCCCAGAAGAAGCCTTTAAGACAAAAGCAAACCCTCCAAATGTTTGCCTCAAAAATCCTCCTGCAAGCAATTAGTGGCTTTGGGTATGGGCTAGAGGAGCAGACAGGACCAGCAAACCATACTTTAGACATTAGCAGTCTGAGTAAGACATCTGCTTCTGTGACAATATATTCCACTCTCTTCTCCCCACAAACCACCCAGGATGGGGAATCCTGCCTGTTCTTCCTCCTTGGAGCCCAGTTTTTCCTGGCATTCTCCCTGCTGCCCTTGGAAGCGCTCCCTGCTGCAACCACGCTTCCAGCCAGGCAACGCTGGCTGGGGGCTGCCTTCAGAGCTTGGCAAGGAGAGGATCTTGGGGGGGGTTGGTCTCTTCTCCCAAGTCACTGTGCTAGTTTGAGCCTGGCTAGCATGTTACTAGCATAGTCACTCATGGTAGGACAAGAGGAAATGGCCTCAAGTTGCAGCAGGGGAGGTTTAGGTTGGATATTTGGAATGATTTCTTTGCTGTAAGAGCGGTCAGGGATTGGAGGAAGCTGCCCAGGGAGGTGGTGGAGTCCTCACGCCTGGAGGTGTGCAAGAAAGCTGTGGCCATGGCACTTTGGGACATGTTTTAACAGCCATGCTGGTGGTGCTGTGTTGCTGGTTGGACTTGATGATCCTAGAGGTCTATTCCAACCTTAATGATTCTGTGATGAGGTCCTGAGCTTGAACCTCCTGCAAGGCAGAGCTGGGAGCTGCAAGTGCCATTCATTTGCATAGATGTCTTCATCAGGCACAGCAGAGACCTGATTCTGTCAATCAAAACCAACACAGAGCAGACACCAATGGCTGCCTACAACAAAAGCCAGGACAAAGGACTCTGCACCCTGCACAGCAACTGCTGGCCAAGGGTTGGCACAGGCTGCCCAGGGAGGTGGTGGAGTCCTCGCCCCTGGAGGTGTGCAAGAAAGGCATGGCCATGGCACTCTGGGAGGTGGTTTGATGGCCATGGTGGTGTTGGGCTGATGGTTGGACTGGGTCATCTCAGAGGCCTTTTCCAACTCAAACAGTTAACCCAGCACTGCCAGGTCACCACTACACCATGGCACTCAGCACCACATCTACAAGGCTCTGAAGCCCCTCCAGGGATGGGGACTCCATCGCTGCCCTGGGTAGCCTGTTCCAGGACCTCATAAGCCTTCTGGGGAAGGAGTTTTTCCCAATACTCAACCTAAACTTCCTGTGGGGCAACTTGAGGCTGTTTTCTCTCATCCTATCACTTGTTCCTTGGGAGAAGAGACCAACCCCACCTCACTACAGCTTCCTTTCCCCCAGGATGAACACTCTCAGCTGAGTTCCCTCAGCTGCTCCTCACCAGCCCTGTTCTCCAGACCCTTCACCAGCTTTGTTGCCCTTCTCTGGAACTGCTGCAGCATCTCAATGTCTATCTTGGAGTGGCCTGAAACACTGAACCCAGGCTTCAAGGTTTGGCCTCACTACTGCCCCATTACAGGGGCATTATCCCTGCCCTGGTCCTCCTGGTCACACCATTCCTGATACAAGCCAGGATGCTGGTGGCCTTCTTGGCCACCTGGGTACACCCTGGCTCATCTTCTAACACCTCCAGGTCCTTTTCTACCAGGCAGTTTCCAGCCTGCCTGCCCCAAGCCTGGAGCATTCATGGGGTTGCTGTGACCCAAGAGCAGGACCCAGCACTTGGCTTCACTGAACCTCATCCCATTGGCCTCAGCCCATCCATCCAGGCTGGCCAGATCCCTCACACCACCCCTCCCTGGATCCCACCCTTGCCTGTTCCCTACACAAAGCCCAGACTCTAACATTCTTCAGAGCCATTTTCCCCCCTGGCAAAGACACACCTGGCATTCTGTCTGCTCTCTGGCAAAGTGCAGACTCCAAACATCATTCCCTTTCCCTAAAGCCTCCCCTCAAATTTCCAGCACCTGCAGATTCTTCCATCCCTTCTTTTGTCACAGAAAGGGATTTTGTCTGCCTGGAGTGTAGTGAGAGCAATGCTTCAACAGCAGCCACTGATCACACCCTGAAAGTGATCTAGAAAGTCAACTTAGAGCATGCAAAAGAAACCTCCACCTCCAAGGCTCTAAAAGACCAAAACCAGACCAGATCCTTCTACCATCAGCTCTTGCCAAGACCATGAAACCCTCTACCTTTGCCTATTTGCCTGTTTTCATGTTTACATTTGTTCCACACTTGGAACACCTCTCTCTACTTTCCCACCACTTCTTAGCAGCTAATAAACTGCATTCATATTTTTGTGGAGGTCTCGAAGTAGAAGAAAAGCTGAGCAGAGACTTAACCCCACCCTGAAGCTCACACAAAGCTTCTATTTCACAGGCTGACTTGCAGCAGAAATGTCTCACAAACACAATTCCAAACCCCAACCTTTCCCCTCCCCCCCAACCCCAAACCTTATCTATGAAGGTTTTGCAAAGCAGGCATCAAACCCAATAATTCTCTTTACACCACTGGAATTATCCTTACAGATGGGGAAGAGTGGGACAGGATTTCCTTAGCCTGGATGCTGAGCCAACCCCAGCTGAGACTTTGGGTTTGCAAAAGTCTAAGGCTCGAAAGGCTTTTGGGTTGTTGTCTGCTACAGACACACAAAGGTCTTGTGATGGACCACACCACACAGAGCTTCTACCAGTGCAGCCCAAACTGGCCAAGTCAACAGCATCCAACCCCAAAACTGCCAGGTTTAGCCTGTTGTCTTCCTGGTCTCTAATCTAAGGTGGGCAGAGGGGGCAAATGGCCTCACTGTTTCAACTCACAAATATCTTAGAATCACAGAATCAAGCAGGTTGGAAGAGAGCTCCAAGCTCAGCCAGCCCAACCTAGCACCCAGCCCTGGCCAATCAACCAGACCATGGCACTAAGTGCCCCAGCCAGGCTTGGCTTCAACACCTCCAGGCACAGCAACTCCACCACCTCCCTGGGCAGCCCACTCCAATGCCAATCACTCTGCCAACAACTTCCTCCTAACATCCAGCCTAGAGCTCTCCTGGCACAACTTGAGGCTGTGTCCCCTTGTTCTGTCCCTGGCTGCCTGGCAGCAGAGCCCAACCCCACCTGGCTACAACCTCCCTGCAGGGAGCTGCAGACAGCAATGAGCTCTGCCCTGAGCCTCCTCTTCTGCAGGCTGCACACCCCCAGCTCCCTCAGCCTCTCCTCACAGGGCTGTGCTCCAGGCCCCTCCCCAGCCTTGCCGCCCTGCTCTGGACA
>WAAF01015897.1:36210-66790 GCA_013400475.1 Tricholaema leucomelas
CCAGAGCAGGGCCAGGAGGATGCTCAGAGGGCTGCAGCAGCTCTGCTGTGAGCACAGACTGAAAGAGTTGGGACTGTGCAGGCTGCAGAAGAGGAGGCTCCCAGGTGACCTTCTTGTGGCCTTCCAGGATCTGAAGGGGGCTACAAAAAAGCTGGGGAGGGACTCTGTAGGCTGTGAGGGAGTGCCAGGACTGGGGGGAATGGAGCAAAGCTGGAGGTGGGGAGAGTCAGCCTGGAGGCGAGGAGGAAGTTGTTGAGCAGGAGAGTGGTGAGAGGCTGGAATGGGTTGCCCAGGGAGGTGGTTGAGGCCCCATGGCTGGAGGTGTTTAAGGCCAGGCTGGCTGAGGCTGTGTGCAGCCTGCTCTAGGGTAGGGTGTCCCTGGCCATGGCAGGGGGGTTGGCACTGGCTGCTCCTTGTGGTCCCTTCCAACCCTGGCTGATTCTATGACTCTCTGGACATGAAAGGTCTTCAGCAGTTGGGTTGACTCCACTGGACAGCTGAAGTTCTCAGCAGCTGAAGTTGTTCTACTGGACAGGAGCTCAGTTAACCTTGCTGCAAAGCAGCACCTTCCTTAGCCAAGGTACAGAATTCACCATGTGGTCCCCACACATCAAATCTATGCTCTCAGAAAGGCCTCTGTGAAGCATCTGAGAGCCTGACACAAGTGTCAGATGAGCTCCTGTGCAGCTGCCTCGCCTCAGTCATGCTCCAGCAGTGCCTTGCATGCCATGAGCTGGTGATTTGCTACTCTTGGGGCTTGCTCCTGCATGAATGTGTTCTGCAGGGCATCAGCAGGCAGCTATACCTGCCCTGGTAAGCCTTAGAGCTGTCAGTCAGCAAGTGGGCAGAAAGATCAGAGATGGTTTTCCTCCAGGTTAGAGAATCAGAGAATCATGGAACTGTATGGACTGGAAAGACCTTTCAGATGATCATCTCCAGCCATTCTCTAACTCTCCCAAGGCTGGGGCTAGACCACAGAATCACAGAATCAAGCAGGCTGGAAGAGAGCTCCAAGCTCAGCCAGCCCAACCTAGCACCCAGCCCTGCCCAACCAACCAGACCATGGCACTAAGTGCCCCAGCCAGGCTTGGCTTCAACACCTCCAGGCACAGCAACTCCACCACCTCCCTGGGCAGCCCATTCCAGTGCCAATCACTCTCTCTGCCAACAACTTCCTCCTAACATCCAGCCTGAACCTCCCCTGGCACAGCTTGAGGCTGTGTCCCCTTGTTCTGTTGCTGGGTGCCTGGCAGCAGAGCCCAACCCCACCTGGCTACAGCCTCCCTGCAGGTAGCTGCAGACAGCAATGAGCTCTGCCCTGAGCCTCCTCTTCTGCAGGCTGCACACCCCCAGCTCCCTCAGCCTCTCCTCACAGGGCTGTGCTCCAGGCCCCTCCCCAGCCTTGCTGCCCTTCTCTCAACACCTTCCAGTATCTCTACATGCCCCTCAGCACCACATCTCAGTCTCTTTTAAACCCCTCCAGGGATGGGGATGCAACCATCTCCCTGGGCAGCCTATTCCAGTGTTTGAGAGCCCTTTCAGTGAAGAACTTTCTTCTAGTGTCCAACCTAAACCTCCCCATATCCAGTCTAAACCTCTACCACCCCACCCCCTAGAGCCCTGATTATTGCCATTTCCAGAGGCTCAGCTGCAAGAGCCTGGAGGGGAGACAAAACTCAGCTCTGCATTCAGCACTGGGAGCACAGCCTCAAAAACTATCACAGCTCCAACTTCCTCCAGCCCCATCAAAGGTGTCCCTTCCCAGTCACTGTGCTGCTCTTGGCTGGGGCACAGGCTGTGCCCACTGTCACATCCTCTGACAAGAGAGGAATTACTCTGTGTCTGTCACACTGCCCATGCTGCTGTGCCTCAGCTGGTGCCAAGCTTCACCCCTCCAGCAGCGCCAAAAGAGGTCTTGCTCCCCAGACCTCTCCAGCACCCACAAAGAAGGAGGGCAGAGGAGCAAAGTGTCTGCACATTGATGCTTCTGTGGTTCTAATGCCAGCAGGCTGGTGAAGGCAGGAGGAGAGGCAGATGCCACAGTGATGTGCCAGCACAAATTGCTAAGATGGGTGCTGAAGGAGTGCTGAGATCAACCCTGGACAGGACTGAGCTAAGAGCAGCAAAAGGACCACGTGCAGCCATTAGCCTCAATTGCTTCTGCCAGTGCAATGTGTCTCCTCCAAACCATTGCACTCAAAGCACTGCAATCAGATCCCCTTTTGGGCAGCACCTCACACAGTCACCACAGCCCCACGAGCAGATGGGAGCCTGGGCCAGAAAGCAGCAGCTTCATCTGCCTTATTTTGAGGCAGCGAAAGAGTCTCACAGCAGAGATCTGCCCACCTCAGTGGGAAGAGATGAGGAATTCCCAGCTCCTGGCTGCCATCAACCCAAGCACTGCCCAGCTTCCTGCAGCTGCTCTGTCTGTGTGTCTGGTGTGTCCGTGTGGCAGCACACCCCCAGCTGACAGCCAGGCGCTGCCAGAGCCTCAGCATGCAGGCCTGGGGCTGCAGGGTAACTGCTGTGCAGCTCAGCACAGGCTGCAGCGAGGATTATTTGCTTAGCAGATTCCTTTTCCTCCCCTCCATGCTCTTCTGCTTCATACTAGCAGGCTGCAATGCCACAGACTGCATGCTCCTGAGCAGCATCCTCTTGGGGAGCATCCTCTTGGGGGCCAGGCTCGGCGAGGAGTGGCAAAACCCCACAGCAGTGCTGTACCCAAAGGTCCCAAGGCTGTGCTGCCACAGAGAGTGCAATCCAGCCTGCCAGGTGAGCTGAGGGCCAGAAAAGAGAGGCTTTACCTGACAGGAGATCTGCACCAGGTAGACCAGCTCCTTGGACTCGCAGCCGTTCCTCGTCACTTCATTCTGCTCCTCCGGGAGCGAAAGCTGCACCAGGGCAGAGGGGAGGGGGTGGAGAGAAGAGGGAGAGAGAAGGAGCAGGTCAGTGAGCAGGATAAGCCAGGCAAGGCATAATGCATGGAGCACAGTGCTGCCAGCAACTCGCTCCCAGACAGTGAGGATCAGGGAACTGGGGAAGTGCTGCTCTGCCTGGAGCTGTCAGACAGAAAACAGCACTCAGGCTTGCCCAGAGCCCCCAGTGCCACTGGGCTGTATCTAGAGCCCCCAGTGCCACTGGGCTGTATCTAGAGCCCCCAGTGCCACTGGGCTGTATCTAGAGCCCCCAGTGCCACTGGGCTGTATCTAGAGCCCCCAGTGCCACTGGGCTGTATCTAGAGCCCCCAGTGCCACTGGGCTGTATCTAGAGCCCCCAGTGCCACTGGGCTGTATCTAGAGCCCCCAGTGCCACTGGGCTGTATCTAGAGCCCCCAGTGCCACTGGGCTGTATCTAGAGCCCCCAGTGCCACTGGGCTGTATCTAGAGCCCCCAGTGCCACTGGGCTGTATCTAGAGCCCCCAGTGCCACTGGGCTGTATCTAGAGCCCCCAGTGCCACTGGGCTGTATCTAGAGCCCCCAGTGCCACTGGGCATTAACCACAGCCCCCAGTGCCACTGGGCTTTATCCAGACCTGCCATTGCCACAGGGCTTTACCCAGAGCCCCCAGTGCCACAGGGCTTTACCCAGACCTGCCATTGCCACAGGGCTTTACCCAGAGCTCCCAGTGCCACTAGGTTTTGCCACAGGGTTTCACACAAACCCTCCAGTGTCACTGAGTTTTAGCACTGGGTTTTACTCAGACCCTCCATTACCACTGGGTTTTGGGCACTGGGCTGAACCCAGACCCTCCAGTGCCACTGGGTTTTGCTACAGGGCTTTACCCAGACCCTCCAGTGCCACTGGGTTTTGGGCACTGGGTTTTACCCAAACCCTCCATTACCATTGGGTTTTGCCCCTGGCTTTTACCCAGACCCTCCAGTGCCACTGGGCTTTACCCAGACCCTCCAGTGGAACCTCGCTGGACAGCCTGGAAGTAAAGCCATGGCTGAGAAATAAAGCAAGGCAGGTAAGTTGTTGCAGGCAGGGATTAAAGCTCTGCCTCAGAAGGCTGCAAAATTAATTGTTTGCTGAAAATATCTCCATAAATATTCATGCATCAGCTAAAAGTGAAGCCCCCTCCAGGTTTGGGCTTTTTATTCTGCTGTATATGTTCAGGCAGACATTAGACAGCAAAAGCCATCTCCTCATTTCAGGGCTGTCAGAGCAGCTCCCCACAACAGAGCAGTTTATGGCACCATCCATCACACCCAGAGCCATCAAACACACCATCAGGGTGGGCTTTTTGGAGCAGCAGTCAGCTTTAAACACCTCCTTGCTGTGCAGGTAGCCAGCACCAGGACTGGTCCTACCACTCAAACCATTCCATGCACCTAGGAAGGTCATCAGGTCTGTTCCTAATGTTCACAGAATGCTTTGGGTTGGAAGGGACCTTCAAGCTCATCCAGTTCCAACTCCCTGCCACGGAGGGAGAGCCCAACCCCAGGGCTAGCCCAGGTTGCTCAGGAACACATCCAGCCTGGCCTTGAGCACCTCCAGGGAGGGAACAACCACACACCCCCCCCAGGCAACCTACTCCAGTATCTCACCACCTTCACTGTCAAGAATTTCTTGAATTAAAGAACTTCCTGAATACCAATTCCCTTCCTGTTGGTTGAGACCATCACAATTCACCAGAGCCTCCTGCAGCTGCAGAGAATCCAGAAGGTTTGTTAGCCAAAGGAAGAATCATAGAATCAGTCAGGGTTGGAAGGGACCACAAGGAGCAGCCAGTTCCAGCCTCCCTGCCATGCCCTGGGACACCCTACCCTAGAGCAGGCTGCACACAGCCTCAGCCAGCCTGGCCTGAAACACCTCCAGCCATGGGGCCTCAACCACCTCCCTGGGCAACCCATTCCAGCCTCTCACCACTCTCCTGCTCAACAACTTCCTCCTCACCGCCAGCCTGACTCTCCCCACCTCCAGCTTTGCTCCATTCCCCCCAGTCCTGGCACTCCCTGGCAGCCTACAAAGTCCCTCCCCAGCTTTTTTGTAGCCCCCTTCAGATCCTGGAAGGCCACAAGAAGGTCACCTGGGAGCCTCCTCTTCTGCAGCCTGCACAGTCCCAACTCTTTCAGTCTGTGCTCACAGCAGAGCTGCTGCAGCCCTCTGAGCACTGTGTGACAAACACAGACACAAGACTTTGTTTTCCAGTGCCTGAGACCATCTCTGAGCCAGGAGATACAGGCAGTGATCACAGGAGCCTCTACAGAGAAGCCATGGGAGAGATACACAGCAACAGAGTGCACAGGAGGGGAAGTGAGTCCTGACAGGGCACACTGGCAAGTGCTGCTCAGTAGCTTCTCAAGGTGCATTTCTAAACACAGGCTCTCATCCCTCCTCTCCAAAGTAGCTTTGGAAGCTGCCTTCTGCTCTCCCTGCAACAATAATCCTCCCTCACACCCTGGCAGATCTGTGCTTGGAGAGAAGCAACTGAGAGACTCCTTTGTTTGTCTGGAGCTCCAGGATTCAAGGCTACTGTGAGGCTGGCTGGAAGGCACAGAGGCTCTGCCATGGCTGAGACCCAAAGAGCAGAGGGGAGCGAGCGTGGAGAGGAATTCCACGGGGGCAGAGGCAGCAGCACTCTCCTCTCAGAGCAAAAAGCTCTCAGCCTTCTCCAGCCTACACAACCACAGCTCCCTCAGCTGCTCCTCACAAGCCACGTTCGCCCCTCTCACCTCATGCCTGTCCATCTGCGACTCCACTCAAGGGAGCAGCCCCTGGCACAGTGACCCAGGCAGGATGGAGAGGTCAAGGGAGATTCAAGCTGCCCAGCACGGAAGGACGTGAGGAGGCAGATGGCATGAATCAGCCTCAGGAGCAGGCAGGAACTTCACCAGGTTCCATCTCAGCCACAGAGCACAGCTGTAGAACTCTGGAGGAGGGAAGAATGCTGCACAAGTGTCTTCTGCCAGGAGTTTGAAGTCAGTGGAAAGGCTGAGGGCTTTTCCTGGCAGAGGACACATCATTGTTCCCAGGCGAGCTGCTCATCTGCTCACGGTTTTCCGAGGTGGAATTCAAGGCAACCAGACAGACACCACTGCCACTGCTGCTGCTGCTGCTCACACTCACCTTGGCACAAAGCTCATCGAGTTTCCACAGCTGACAGCACTGGGAACAGACCTGATGGGCTGCATAGATCCACAGAATGGTTTGGGTTGGAAAGGACCTGAAAGATGATCCCTAGGCAGGGACACCTCCCACCAGCCTGGCTCTGAACACTGCCAGGGAGAGGACATCCACAACCTCCCTGGGCAACCTGTGCCAGTGTCTCACCACCCTCAACCTGTGCCAGTATCTCACCTCCCTCAACCTGTGCCAGTGTCTCAGCACCCTCAACCTGTGCCAGTGTCTCACCACCCTCACTTAACCAACCCTTTCCTAACATCCAGTTTGAATATCCCTATAACCAAGCCTGGCTGATTCAAAGACCACTTCTGAGCCCACTTCTTGCTTCACTCTGTCTTGCACCTCCAGGAGCTGGTTTTGTTTGAGATATATTTGAAGATGTTATTTGATTCTATTGGAAATTTTAGCTTGGCAAATTAGGTTTTTTTTTCCAACCAGGGAAGCATTTTCTGACTAATTACCCTGACAGCTTAAATGTATTTCTCTGCCCTGTTTTTTCTTCTCTCCAGATTTATCTTGCTAAATGGACTAATTATCCTCCCACACCGTTCCCCATCTTCTCCTGCTTTCTCCTCAACTGTGGCTTCAGAGCAGGAAAAGAACATTTCCATCGGTGGCTTCGTTACCCAAACACAAATACCCTGAAGTAATGATGAAAGTGAAGACAGGGCTGACAGGTTTCAAGAGTATTTTTATCTCTGAAGCTCCATTTCTTCTCTTGGAGAGCTCAAAAAGCAGCACTCAAAACTAAGAACTGCAAGGGCAGTGAAAGGCAAGAACTGCAGGGTTCTCCTGCCCCTCTACTCTGCCCTAGTGAGAACACAGCCCAAGTCTGGGCTCCCCAAATCAAGAGAGACAGGGAACTACTGGAGCGAGTCCAGAGGGGGATCCAAAGCTGCTGAGGGGCCTGGAGCACAGAATCATAGAATCAAGCAGGTTGGAAGAGAGCTCCAAGCTCAGCCAGTCCAACCTAGCACCCAGCCCTGCCCAACCAACCAGACCATGGCACTAAGTGCCCCAGCCAGGCTTGGCTTCAACACCTCCAGGCACAGCCACTCCACCACCTCCCTGGGCAGCCCATTCCAATGCCAATCACTCTCTCTGCCAACAACTTCCTCCTAACATCCAGCCTGAACCTGCCCTGGCACAGCTTGAGGCTGTGTCCCCTTGTTCTGTCCCTGAGTGCCTGGCAGCAGAGCCCAACCCCACCTGGCTACAGCCTCCCTTCAGGCAGCTGCAGACAGCAATGAGCTCTGCCCTGAGCCTCCTCTTCTGCAGGCTGCACACCCCCAGCTCCCTCAGCCTCTCCTCACAGGGCTGTGCTCCAGCCTCCTCCCAGCCTTGGTGCCTTTCTCTGGACACCTTCCAGCACCTCAACATCTCTCTTGAATGGAGGAGCCCAGAGCTGGACACAGCACTCAAGATGTGGCATCTAGTTCCAACCTCCCTGCCACAGAGAAATGAATGCAGGACTCAAGGCTTAGCCTCACTACTGCCCAGTACAGAGGAATGATCACTGCCCTGCTCCTCCTGGGCATGGGCAGCTGGTGCCAAGGAGGATCCCTGACACAACTTGACTCTGGCCCCAGCCAGCAGCAGACCCCTGGGAAAGGTCTCACTGCCAAGCCCTGAGTCCCAGCTGAGCTGCCCACACAGGCACCTTCTGTCTCTGCTGCTGGAGTTTGTTTGCTTTCATTCTTAAGCCAAGCACATTCGATGCTGAAGCTCAGAGACATAAAAATCTCAGAGAGCTGTTTCTCAGGCCTCCTTCTCCCAGATTTTCCTGCTTCCAGCCCCAAATGTTTTCTCCTGTGGGCTCACCCTTTTATTTCCTCTAAACGTGTAAGAAGGTCGAGCTCCACAAGCAATGAAATATTCATTACAGCTTCTCAGATGCAGCCATTAGGGACTCCATTAGGCACAAAATCAACTTCTTCAGGTCTGGAAACGGAATCTTTTCATGGAGTTAAATATATCTGATGTGATTAAAAACAAACTAATGAGCCCCCCCCTCCCCTGCTGCATCAGGCACTTGATGACTGGCAAGGAGGACATAACACCCTGGTAGGCTCCAGAAGATGGATTTGCCACCCCAGGGTGGAATTTGGTGGCTTTGTCCTTGGTATTTAAAGCTCAGGAAGAACTTTTCTTACAGCAAAGGTGGTGAGACACTGGCACAGGTTGCCCAGGGAGGTTGTGGATGCTCCCTCCCTGGAGGTGTTCAAGGCCAGGATGGAGGAGGCCTTGGGTGACCTGGGCTAGGGGGAAAGGGGGGGGGAAAGGGGGGAAGAGAGAATAAAAAGGGAGGGAAAGGGGAAAAGTGAGAGGAAAAAGGGGAAAAGAGGAACAGGGGGGAACAAAGGGGAATGGGGGGGCAAAGGGGAGGNGAAAGGAGAGGAAAAGGGGGGCAAAAGGGGAAAAAGGGGGCAAAGGAGGGGAAAATGGGGGCAAAAGAGGAGAAAGGGGGCAAAGGAGGGTAAAATAAGGGACAACCAGGGGGGAAGAAAGGGGCAAAGGGAGGCGAAGTAAGAGGCAAATGGAAGAAATAAGGGACAAGGGGGGGGGATAACAGGCAAAGGGAGGGAATGATGGGCAAAGAAGGGGAAAGTAAGAGGCAAAGGGGGTGGAAAATAAGGGGCAAAGGGGGGGGATAATGGGCAAAGGTGGGGGAGGGGGAAGGGAATTAAAGCAACAAATGTCAGAGAGACAGAAGGGAACAAAACCAGTCCTGAGGTGCAGAAGTAGCTCTTTGTAATTCATTTTCCATACAACACCCAAATGAAAGCTTTCCTTACTAAAAGCAACTGCAAGGATGTGTGAAGGGACCAAGGGCACAGGTGCCCCTCACTATCACACTGCTGTCAGAATAGGGATGCAAATACTGCAGCAGTTCCTGGCACAGATCCCTCCAGGTCCAATAAACCTGGCCCCAAGCAGAGGGAAAAGAATCTGAACACACATTTGAGTGTCTTGACAGAAGTGGCTGTTAGAGAGCATCATGCAAGCTGCATGTCTGGCCCAGGATAGGGATTTTAAACTTGCTTTGTTTCAATCTTCTGAGATTTGACTCTTGTGAAGCTGTTAGAAGCTTGTCCCTTACATCTCCAGAGCATATTGAGTTGTTCCCTGTGAATTCCTTGCTTTGAAAATGTGGGAGATAAAAAAGAAAGGCAAAAAGGGAAGCAGGGAGAAAACTCAGCTACTGACAGAAGCCTGTTGCAAGGAATCAGAGTAAGAAAAAAGCCACAAAGTCAAACAAATAGATCCCAAATAATTCATCTCCAGCCCCTAGCTGCTGAATTTGGAGTGCAAGAGGCACTGCCATGCAAACAGCACTTTGGAAGCAGCTACTCCAAGCAGTCCCTGCTCTACTCTGCCCAGCCAAGCACAAAGGCACAGAGAAAACACACAACAAATCTCTCAGTTTCTCTGACTCAGGGCAAGTGTTAAGCTCAGATTTGTGACTAACTCAGGAACTCTATCACCAGCTCTTGGCCCACTAACCAAAAGCTGACAGGAAAGGTGTCCCTCTGCCTGATGCAGCTAAGAGAGAGAAAACAGCCTGGGAAGAGATCCTCTTTATTCACATATGCAAATCTGTGTGCAAGGCACAAAAGCCTTAGTGGGTCACACCAAAAGCAAGCAGCAAAGATAGGCAGGAAATAGGAAGTGGTTTAAGTCCAAGTCTCCTCCACAAAAGACAAGGAGAGCTGAGCCAGCACAAAGAGAGAACTTATGACACATCCTAACAGTGACTTGGGATTTCCAAGTGAAGGAGCCCTGGCAGCTCTCACCAGGATTTCAGAGGGAGCTTGTAGATGCTTTGCACTGCTGGTTGAGAGCCTGGAGTAGGACTGAGCTGCCTGAGGCAGGAATTTCAGAGGTAGGCACGTGGATAGAGTCATTCCTAGAAAGCCCAGATGCTGATTTGGCCTGGTTAATAATTTACTGCCTATGAATGAAAAAACACATGTAAAACTTATCTGTCTGCTGTCTGTTCTTCTGAGGCTCCTGCCAGCGTGGCATCTAAGAGGAGTATTTTGTGCCTCTGCACCTGATTAAAGATTTATCCAGAGCTGTCTTTCGCTTTAGAGAGATCTGCACCAAAAAGAAACTTGGCATAAAGGCTCAAAGATTATTCAGACACAAATCCTGAGTCAATCTACACTCTTTTTGCCAACAGGTCATTTCTGTTCTGTGGTTTACAGTCCATATTTCCTATCATAATTGCACATCACATTAGTTTATCCTGCATTACAAAGTTTCTATTACACAGTCTATAGGTAGTTTGCATTCCAGGTGTTAAAGGAGGATGAGTGGAAGGTCAAAAGGAAAGGAAATAAATGGTCGACTCATGCCATGTTAAAAAGCCACCTTTGCTCAACCTCCCCTGACAACAAAGTGTCCTAGGTGTTGTTAGCAAGTCTGGAACACATCTAGCACCCTAAAATGCAACACATCCCATCCCTTACTGCCTCTGCCTCCTTTTAAGCGCCAGAAGATGCAGCAGGAGTTTAAAACCCTCTATCTGAAGCCACTCAGCTCTGCTGAGGCAGGAAAGAAAGCATTGGCTGGGATGCTCCCCAGTTAATTCCTTATACCTCATTAATATGGATTGCAGACTGACTGCCTCAGTGCAAAAAACCCAACCCTTCCCAAAGGCCACAGGCTCACCTCCGGGAGGAGAGGCACAGTTTGCATTATCCTGAGCTGAGGAACCCCTGAGCTTAGGACAGGCTGCAGGCAAATGCCATAACCCAAACCCCCACCCCTGCAACTACAGAGAAAACCCTGCCTGGAAAATCAGAACCTTCCCCTATGGCCTTGGTGCCATCCCCGAGGTGCTGTGCTCAGCTTCCAGCAGCACTGCCATGACATCGCGGCAGCAAGGCAGGGATGTGGCAGGGAGCAGCGAGGAGCTCCGCGGGGCTGAGCGCTACTTACCCCTGCTACAACGATCTATTCTTCCCATGGGTGGGATCCCCTTAGCCAAGGCCTAACAGCTCCAGGTCCCTCCGTAGCTTCCCAGCAGCTAATCGAAAAAACCTCGCAGGCATCAGCTCCGCAAGGCAGCGGCTCCAGGCTGGCAGGATCAGACGCAAGTCCTGAGGTGCAGCTCGGCCGCTCGCCTCCCGCCCCGGTGCCGCCGCTGCCGCCGCTGGGGCTGAACGTGCCTATGAATAGCATGGAGGAGCTGCCCCCACGGCCCCGTCAGCCGTTTCCACGCTGCCCATTTCATGCTCAATTTGCACTGCCGAGCAACCCAGTGGTGTTCTTTTCTCTCTCCTTGGAAAGGTCCCGCAAGACGAGCCGTGGAGCCTCGCAAGAGCCAAGAGAAACAAGGAGGGAGGGAATGCGCGCAGGGGTTGCGCTCGGGCGGGCGCGCAGCAGCCTCTGCTGCTGCCTCTGCTGCTGCTGCTACGGCTCCGGAGGAGAAGGAGGGGAAAGAAACCAAACCAAAGCAACAAACAGCACAACAAAAGGCATGACAGCGAAGCGCCGTCGCACGCCTGAAAGCCAGCAGAGTTCGAGGCAAGCTGATTCCTCACCGCTCGCTCTTTTCCCGCTGGGATCCAACTGCACGGAGCTAAAGCTCCACCGAATTCCTCTGCCGCTGCGGGTAGTGTGAGAGCTGCAAATGAAGGCAGGATGTGTGCCCTAATGCCCAGGGACAACGCTTCTCTGTTCGCTCCCTGCATGCCCTGCAGAGAACAGGTATTTAAATCCTAGAGCCACAGAAGGTCTCCTTCCCTGGAAGCTTTCAAAACCCACCGGGATGTGTTCCCGTGGGACCTGCTCTGGCAGGGAGCTTGGACACAGTGATCTCCGGAGGTCCCCTCCAATCCCTACTGTCTTATGAATGGTTTGGGTTGGAAGGGACCTTGATGAGGAAAAGTTTGCCGGCAAAATCTTCCCTGGTCTCTTAACACCCAAAATGTGCCACCTTGTCCAAGGGGTCCATGCTCTGAGCACAGAACAAACAGCACTGAGGCACCTGCAAAGTCACATCCACCAGCAGGACGTCAGCAGTCACCACCTCAGCACAGACAACCACCACTAAGGGCATCAGCCCAAATTTGGGGTTCAGAGACTCAAAGATTCCAAGAATGGTTTGGGATGGAAGAGAATTTAAAGCTCATCCAGTCACAACTCCCTGCCCTGGGCAGGGACACCTCCCACCAGCCCAGGTTGCTCAAAGCCTCATCCAACCTGCCCTTGAACACCTCCAGGGAGGGGCATCCACAACCTCCATGGGCAACACATTTCAGTGTCTCTCTGGAGCCCTACACCAGGTAGCCACAATCCTCCTTGTCCCATCTGCTCCTAGCAGGTTATGATGCTGAACCTTTCTCTTTCCAACCACAGACTGAGCTGCAGATCACTGCAAAGACTTGGACTGCACGAAGAGAGAATAAAAGCCAAGAAGGAATGAACCTGCCTCAAACTCTTGGTTACCTTCTCCAGTCCAACACCCCCAACCTCCAAGCAACATCATCAAATTCCACCAGTTTCCCAGGAACCCAAATCAAATCACTCTGCTGGGCCACAGAAATGATGCTCCTTGGTGTGTGTGTGTGCACCTACAGAGAAACATTCCCCTTCCTGCCACAGGCTGTACCAGGCTGGTCTGAGTCTGCTTTCTGGTGAGTACAGCCACCCACAGAAACACAGAATGTCAGGGGCTGGAAGGACCTCCAAAGCTCATCCAGTCCAATCTCCCTGCCAGAGCAGGATCTCCTAGACCAGATCACTCAGGAACACATCCAGGCAGGTCTTGAGCATCTCCAGAGAAGGAGACCCCACAGCCCCTCCCCGGTCAGCCTGTTCCAGTGCTCTTTGAACCTCACAGAGAAAGATTCCTCCTCATGCTTACATCAAACTTCCTCTGCCTCAGCTTCCACCCAGTGCCCCTTGTGCTGGCACTGGCATCACCCAGCAGAGCCTGGCTGCAGCCTCCTGGCACTCACCCTGCACATCTTTATAACCACTGCTGAGATCACCGCTCAGGCTCCTCTTCTCCCAGCAGCACAGCCCCAGCTCCTCCAGGCTCTCTCCTAACAGAGATATTCCATTCCCTCCATCCTCTGTGTAGCTCAAACGTGGTCACAGTGCTCACCAACCCATCCTGTTCATCCCTCCATTGGAAAGCTCTTCAAGAGGAACACACAAAACCTTCCTCAACCCTCCCTCAACTCTTTCTTAGAGGAATCATCTTCCTCATTCCAACACCCCCCAAATCCCCAACCAACACCACCACATTCCACCAGTTTCCCAGGACCTCAACTCAAACCTTTCTGTTGACCAACAGAATCAGCCAGAAGGGACAGGCTCTGCTTTCCCCAGAGACAAAACTCTTTAGCACCAGCCAGAGCACAGCCAACATCCCTTGGTTGCTCTCCCCCTTGCCTCACTGAGCTGAATTAAACAGTTAACTACAACAACCACCACCACCAACAATCAAATCTCTTTCTGGCTGCCAACCAAACTTTGCTCCTGACACAAATCCCCAGAAAATTGTGATGCCTACCAGCAGCCAAAAAAAGAAAAGCAAAAGCTCAGCCTGGCTCCAAAGGAAACCACCTTCAGCCACCACTGAATGGACCCTGCAGACCATAATAGCAGCTGTTTGGAAATGGGCACTTTGATAGCCAGGAGCCCACATGGCCTCTCTTGTGTGTTAGGCCTCACACCACAGGCTCTGCTCCAAAAGGGGAAAGTAAATCTCTTCCATCTTCCAGTTCAAAGCAGAGCTGATCCAACCTAATGATGGCTTTCCAGAGCCACGCTGGGTGTTTCTTGCAACACAAAGGCACTTTCAGGCAGCTGAAGGATTCTTCTTTCCTTCATTGATTCATAGAATGGTTTGGGTTGGAAGGGACCTTAAAGCTCATCCAGTTCCAACCCTACTGCCATGGGCTGGGACACCTCCCACTAGAACAGGTCGCTCAAGCTGGCCTTGAACACGTTCAAGGAGGAAGCATCCACAGCCTCCCTGGGCAACCTGTGCCAGTCTCTCCCCACCCCCACTCTAAAGAATTTCTTCCTAATCCCCAGTCTCAATCTGCCCTCATATCAAGGTCAAACCTTAACACTGAGATGTGCAGCTTGCCCCTAGAAACACTCAGGCTCAGAGTTAAAACAGCTCTAATGAGGAGATTTTCTATGCTCTTCCTAACCTCCAGTCTAAATCTGCCTTCCTCAAGCTTCAATCCATCCTCTCTTGCCCTGTCACTTCCAGCCCTTGCCAAAAGTCCCTCCTCAGCTCTCCTGTAGCCTCCTTCAGGTACTGGAAGGCTGCTTTAAGGTGTCCCTGGAACCTTCTCTTCTCCAGGCTGAGCAGCCCCAGCTCTCTCAGCCTGTCCCCCACAAGAGAGGTTCTCCAGCCCTTTGATCATCTTCATGTCCTCCTCTGGACCTGCTCCAGCAGTTCCACATCCTTCTCATGCTGGGGACACCAGAACTGGACACAGAGCTGCAGTGCTTTAGACCCTGCAGCTCTCTGCCAGGCAGCACATTGCTGCAAGCTGCCAGCCAAACGTGGCACCCTCTGAACTCTAGGAGTGGCTCCAGTTTCACCTGGTGCTGTCTGGGTCTGTGTCAATTGGCAGATGTAAATATGGGCATCTGGTGGTACCTTTCCTTTTCCATTTCACACCCTACTGGATGCTCCAGATGTGGCCTCACCAGGGTAGAGTAGAGGGGGAGGAGAACCTGCCTTGGCCTGCTGGTCACACTCCTCTTCATGCACCCCTGTGTTTCCCATTTCTGACACAGATGGCAAGAGATCAGCCCACAGCCAGAAACACCTCCCTGAGCTGGGGAAAAAGGCACTGCCTTTTCTACTCTCCAAGCCATCCTCACTCCCTCCTAAAAAACAACCCAAATTATCAAGATGAGAAATTTGAAAACTGGGAGTTCAAGGAGGCTTAAAAAGTCATCACAACAACCTCTGCTAAAATATGGAGTAGCCTGGAGCCAAGTGCAAGGAGAAGCCCTCTGGGAGTAGACTGCAGTTAGGTGCAAGGAGAAGCCCTCTGGGGGTAGCCTGGAATCAGGTGCAAGGAGAAGCCCTCTGGGAGTAGACTGCAATTAGATGCAAGGAGAAGCCCTTTGCTGACATGGAGTTAGGTGCAAGAAGCCCTCTGGGAGTAACCTGGAATCAAGTGCAAGGAGAAGCACTCTGGGAGTAGCCTGGAATCAGGTACAAAGAGCATCCCTCTGCTGCCATGGAGTTAGGTGCAAGATGCCCCCTGGGGGTAGCCTGGAACCAGGTACAAAGAGCATCCCTCTGCTGCCATGGAGTTAGGTGCAAGATGCCCCCTGGGGGTAGCCTGGAACCAGGTACAAAGAGCATCCCTCTGCTGCCATGGAGTTAGGTGCAAGAAGCCCCCTGGGGGTAGCCTGCAATCAGGTGCAAGGAGAAGCCCTCTGCTGCCACGGCTTTCCAGCAGCCAGGAGCACACTAGAGCCAGGAGCCAGCAGCCCAGAGCTCCCTGCACACTAGATGGCATTGCAGGACAAAGGCTGGCAGGGATCAGGCTCTCCAAGGAGCACACAGCGCAATTCTCCTCCTGCTGATGTCGTCCTGGTCTTCTCCCAAGCCCAACTGTGCGAACATCCATGGCATGCAGAACAATGGAGACGGCTCTGGAAGAGGAACCAGCCGCTCGGGGGCTTCAGGCAGGGACAAAGAGGCTGTGACATGAAAGCAGTGGGGTCATTTATTGCTTTCTTGAGGAAGAAAAGTGGTTTTGCCACCAAACAAAGAGGCCTTTCTAGCACTGGCTGCTACCAGACAACACAGGACCTTCGCTTTGGCTGCTGCCAGTCAGCATGCACAGACTCAGCATTCCTCCTTTGTCACACCAAAGGGACAACCCATTCAGGTGCTCCTCAAAAGCCACCTGGATGGGTCAAGAATGAGGCTGATTGCTTTGCAGGATTTGTCCATCAGCCTGCCCAAAGAGGTGGTGGAGTCTCCATCTCCGGAGTCAGTCCAAACCCAGCTGGACACCATCCTGCGCAACCTGCCGTGGGTGAACTTCCTTCTGGATGGTCTCCAGAGGACCCTTCCAACCCCTGGCATTCTGTGCTATGCTGGGAACAGATAGTAAGGAAATAAGCCACCTAGAACCTACATTGTGGGGAGCAGCTGAGGGAACTGGGCATGTTCAGCCTGGAGAAAAGGAGGTTAGGGGCTTGCAGTGATGGGATGAGAGGGCATGGACTGAAGATCGAGGAGGGGAGACTGAGGCTGGAGATAAGGAAGAAGTTCTTGACAGTGAAGGTGGTGAGACACTGGCACAGGTTGCCCAGGGAGTTTGTGGATTAAAGAACAGTGAGGGTGGTGAGATATTGGCACAGGTTGCCCAAAGAGGCCAAGTGCAGGGCACTACACTTTGGCCACAACAGCCCCAAGCAGCACTACAGGCTGGGGACAGAGTGGCTGAGAGCAGCCAGGCAGAGAGGGAGCTGGGGGTGCTGGCAGAGAGGAGCTGAAGAGGAGGCAGCAGTGCCCAGGTGGGCAGCAGAGCCAATGGCATCCTGGGCTGGCTCAGGAGCAGTGTGGGCAGCAGGACAAGGGAGGTTCTTCTGCCCCTGTGCTCAGCACTGCTCAGGNGCCTGGCTGGGGCACTTAGTGCCATGGTCTGGTTGGTTGGGCAGGGCTGGGGGCTAGGTTGGACTGGCTGAGCTTGGAGCTCTCTTCCAACCTGCCTGATTCTATCACCCTATGATCTTGGGGTCTTCTCCAACCTTCACAACTCTCTGTGCTACTGTTTTAGCTGAGTGAGAAATGCATTCCCCCACAGCCAGAAGGTGAGGACTAAGCCAGTGGATGTCAATCAGTTTACAGCTTCATTTTCCCTTTTTATCTCCCTGCACCTGGCATTTGATAAAAACACTGCCCTCCAAGGGAAGGGCACTGGAGTCAGTGTGTTATGAGGGCTGCTGCTCTCCCCTCAGCTCCAAAATCCACTACATTCAGCAGGAGGTCACCGACAGCTCCGCTCAGAGTTGACTTTTCCATTTGCTGGGAAGAAGTCTATGATTCCTCTGGGAGAGCTGAAAACTGATACACTCCTGTCATGCCAGCCTGTTAGGCTCTTACTCACTTTTTCTGCTCTCTCTCTCCCCCACTAAATCAATATTAACCTTTTTTTTTCCAGGCTGATAAGAATCAAAGTCACTGGGAAGGAAAAAAAAATGGATTTCTAGACATGGAATATCAGCAGGAGCTCCAAGGGAGGAGAGAGAACAACAGCAGAACAAAGCCCAAATCCTGGAAGCAATCATTTTGAGGAGAAGAGGTAAGGAGAAGCATGGTTTGGTAGTCAGGTTGCCCAGGGAAGTGGTGGAGTTACCATCTCTAGAGGTGGTTAAAAGCTGTTTGAGTGAGGAGCTTAGGGACAGCATTCACCAGGTTGGAAAAGACCTTTGAGCTCATCGAGTCCAACCTATCACCTAACACCTTCTAATGAACCAAACCATGGCACTAAGTGCCTCATCCAACCTCCTTTTAAGCACCTCCAGGGATGGTGACCCCTCCCTGGGCAGCCCATTCCAATCCCACAATGGTCAAGAGTTGTGTCTAGGGAGGTGTTAGGTCATGGCTGGACTCAGGTTCACAGATTGCACTGGCTTGGAAGGCAACCTCAAAGGTCATCTTGTCCACCCCACTCTGCACTCAGCAGGGACATCTCCAACTACAGCAAGCTGCACAGGGCCACATTGAGTCTGATCTTGAATGTCTCCAGGGATGAGGCCTTAAATACATCCCTGGGCAACCTGTTCCAGTATTTCACCACTCTCATTGTGCAGAACTTCCTCCTGATGAACAACCTACACCTGCCCTGCTCCAGTTTCAAACCACTGCTCCTCAGCCTGTCACCCCAAGCCCTTCTAAACAGTCCCTCCCCAGCCTTCCTGTAGGTCAGTGACCTTAAGGTCTTTTCCAACCAGGCAGTTCTATTATCCTATGTCTCACTGCCACCTTACCCCAGGGGAGGTTTAGGTTGGACATTAGAAGAAACTTCTTCACTGAAAGGGTTCTCAGAGACTGGCAGAGGCTGCCCAGGGAGGTAGCTGAATCCCCATCCCTGGAGGTGTTCCAAAGAGGCAGAGATGTGGTGCTGAGAGACGTGGTTGAGCCCCAGCCTTGGCAGAGTGAGAGACTGGTTGGACTGGATGATCTGAAAGGTCTCTTCCCACCCCCACAACTCTCTGATTCAGTGACTGCATTTTCTGGCTCTGTTCCCCAAGCACCTTTCCTTACAGGCAGCTTTGTGCTCTGATGTCTCACCTTGCTGCCACCCAAAGAGAGATGAGGCTGATGCCATTTGTCCTGAGGAGCAGGACTGGGTGCTGAGGAACGTTTCTCATCCTGCACTTCTGGAGAAGCAGCAAGCAGGAATCCAGCTCCGAGGAGCAGAGGCAGTACACAAAGCTTAACAATGCACACAAGGGGAAAACAAACATACCCTGAGGAGCCCTGAAGGCAGGAGTCTGGAGAGCCACCTCTGGAGGTGCAGGACATGAATAAATCTGCAGTCTCATTAGGAGCTCTCCCTCCTGGCTTTTATGGCAGCAGCTCTGCTGGCATGCAGCCCCAGTCCTACCCCTGTGAGCAAGCAGGGCCCATTGCTCAGCCAGGGAGGTGAGAGGGAGCAAAACCAGCACTCAGAAGCATGGAATCACAGCACTGCCTTGCTTAGAAGAGACCTTTAAGGCTGTCAGGTCCAACCCTTAACCCAGCACTGCCAGGTCACCACTAAACCCTGTCCCTCAGCACCATATCTCCAAGGCTTTGAAACCCCTCCAGGGATGGAGACTCCACCACTGCCCTGGGCAGCCTGGGCCAGGGCTTGACAACCCTTTGGGGGAACAAATGTTTCCTAACACCCAACTTAAACCTCCTCTGGTGCAACCTGAGGCCATTTCCTCTTGTCCTATCATTGTTCCTTGGGAGGAGAGACCAATCTCCACCTGGCTCCAACCTCCTTTCAGGGGCCACAAGGTCTCCCTTTAGTCTCCTATTCCCCAGGCTGAACACCCCCAGCTCCCTCAGCTGCTCCTCACCAGCTCTGCTCTCCAGACCTTTCTCCAGCTTCGTTGCCCTTCTCTGCATCCACTTCAGCCCCTCAATGTCCTTGTTGGAGCGAGGGGCCCAAAACTTGATCCAGTACTCAAGGTGTGACTTCACCAGTGCCGAGTAGAGGGGGACAGTCCCTGCCCTGCTCCTGCTGGCCACACCACTGCTGATGCTGTTGATCTTCCTGGCCACCTGGGCACACACTGGCTCATCCCCAGTCACTGTCAACCAGCACCCCAACCAAAAACCCCATCCTGTGCTGCTGTGAGGAGCTGCATACCACATAAGGACATGCTCAGGGATCAGGCTACAGCAGAGGCTGGTAAGAATGGAAGGATGCATAGGCCTAGGCTGAGGAAAGCAGTGAGGGGACAGGCAGTGATTCTACAGCCAAAGCTGAGAGCTTCTTCCCCAGGCAGAGCCTTATTTATTCTCTGGCTAACAGCAGCTCCTGTCGCTGACAGGGAAATAATCTGCCTGGGTCTGGCAGGAGGAAGCGATAAAAGCCGAGGGGAAGCTTTCTGCACTTCCTCCCATGACCCCAGAAGTGGGAAAGATCAACAAGCACTCATCTTTACAGAGCAGGCTGTGTGAAACCCAGAGAGCTTCTGGCATTTCCCCTGCCTCCATCCTCTGCTTTTACATAAAGCTGAGTCTATGACTGAACTACTGAATGCATCTTAATGTAACACAGGCACAGCCACAGGACCCCCAGTGTCAGACCCAGCCTGTGACCTTCAGCTACCAACCTCCAGCTCCAGAGGAAGGGGCAAGCACGTGTGTACATGCATGAGAAAGAACATTTCATCATCTCACATCTCAGCTCACTCCCCCTCATGCCATTTTCCCACCCAAAGAACATGCAAGCTCCTGTTCTGCAGCTGGGCTGGGGGGCAGGCAGCAGAGCTGACAGATGTTTCACATCGCCATGTAGGCTTTCATCCATCAGCAACAGCCACAGCATGGAGCAGACTAGATGGAAGAAGCCTCCTGGGAAAAGGAGAGCTGGAAAAGGAGCTCAAGAGGTGTATGGTCCAAGTGGCCAAGAAGGCCTATGGCATCCTGAGCTGGCTCAGGAGCAGTGTGGGCAGCAGGACAAGGGAGGTTCTTCTGCCCCTGTGCTCAGCACTGCTCAGGACACACCTGGAGTGCTGTGTCCAGTTCTGGGCTCCTTCATCCAAGAGAGATGTTGAGGTGCTGGAAGGTGTTGAGAGAAGGGCAGCAAGGCTGGGGAGGGGCCTGGAGCACAGCCCTGTGAGGAGAGGCTGAGGGAGCTGGGGGTGTGCAGCCTGCAGCAGAGGAGGCTCAGGGCAGAGCTCATTGCTGNTTCTGTGATTCTGTGAAGTTCTAAAGGAAAAGTTTTGCTAGGAGCAAACCCCAAAACTTCTAACCTTAAACCCAAAAGGGACTGGAACACCACAGCAGTGTTTGTGTTCACAGCATCTAGTTCAACAGCATCTTACTCTGCTTTACAGCATCTGTCTGCACAACCACAGGCACATGGCAGCTTCCCATCTCCTGCTACTCACATCCTTAGCCTTGCAGTGTCTCTCCATGTCACCATGCACCAGGAATGGTGCTGGGAGCACTGCTGTGCCCTGCACAACTTCTCTAGTACCACCAACTGCTTCTCTGAACAAGGGCAGAAGTGAACCTGATCAAGTTCAGCAAAGCCAAGTGTAGACTCCTGACCCGAGGCCCTGCACCAACACAAGGAAGGAGCTAACCTGCTGGAAAGCAGCTCCAAGGAGGAATACCTGGGAGAAGGAGAGGACAGCAAGCTGCCCAGAGCCAGCAATGTGCCCTCGTGGCCAACAGTATCCTGGGGTGCACTAAGTGTGGCCAGCAGCTTGAGGGAGGTTCTCCTTTCCCTCTACTCTGACCTAGTGAGGACACAGCTTGGAGTATTGTGTCCAGTTCTGGGCTTCCCAGTTCAAGAGAGAGACAGGGAACTGCTGGAGAGAGTGCAGCAGAGGCTGCTGAGAGGCCTGGAGCAGCTCTGGGAGCAGCAAAGGCTGAGAGCCCTGGGGCTGAGAGCCTGCAGAAGAGCAACCCCAGAGGGGATCTGAGCAATGCTCAGCAAGAGCTAAAGGGCCAGCAGGGAGCGAGAGGATGGGACCAGCCTCTTCCCAGTGCTGCCTGGGAACAGGACAAGGGGTTCCAGCCAGTGAGCTCAAACACTCTTCCTGACAGAAGTGCCAGGGAAATGATATTCTCCTCCCGTGCTGCAGCTGCCCTGGAGGCACCTCAGAGATCCAGCAGGCAGGAGAAGCTTTGCTGCCTGAGGAAGAGCTGTGACTGCATGAAGAGAGGATAACTAAATGCTATCAGGAAGCACAGGAGCAGTGTGCAGCTGACCCTCACCACTCTGTGTCACTGCAGCCAGCAGCACTGGGGTGGGTGGGGGGGTGGGTGAGTGGGTTTTTCTTTCAGTGGTTGTATGTAAATGTGTTGCAAACCCCAACCCAGAAAGGCCAAGTGGAAAAGATGAAGCTGTGTTTTCCAGAGCGCAAGCACAGGCAGGAATGACCTCCTTATTTGCCTGACACAGATTATTTATGGCATGTGGCAAAAGCAGGATCTCATCTACAGCTCTGAAATCCCAGGGGAGGAAGAAAAATGCTGCCACAGAGCAAAACCAATAAGGCAGCTTCTGGATGTTGACTCAGAAGAGCAGCAGGGACTGAAAAGCCAAATGCCTGAACTTCAAGGTGTGAAAGAAATGTGCTCAGAAAGGTTGCATGAATGGGAGAAGTTTTGCTTTGTTGAGGTAGTTCCTAAATGCTGTCTTGGCTTTTATTTTGTCCCTCCACATGTTAAAACCTCAACTGGCAGTCTCCAGAGTGTGGACCTGAGAGTAAACAAGAGAGGCAAAACTGCATCAGGGCTCTGTGCTGCAGCTCTGTGCTTTTTAAAGCCCTCCAGGGATGGGGATGCAGCCACAGAATCACAGAACCTTAGGAGTTGGAAGGGACCTCCAGAGATCATCCAGTCCAACCTCCCTGCCAAGGCAGGATGGCCCAGGGTAGTTCACACAGGATGGCATCCAGGTGGCTTTGGAAAGCCTCCAGAGAAGAAGACTCCATAGCCTCCCTGGGCAGCCTGCTCCAGGGCTCTGTCACCCTCACTGTAAAGAAGTTTCTCGCCCTCTGCTCCAGTTTGTAGCTGTGGGCAGCCTGCTACAGAGCTTGAGAAGCCTTCCAGTCAAGAAGCTTCTTTTAATGTCCAACCTAAACCTCCCCTGGTACAACTTGAGGCCATTTCCTCTTGTCCTGTCCCCTGCTCCTTGGGAGGAGAGACCAACCCCCACCTGGCTCCAACTCCTCTCAGGGAGTTGTAGAGAGCCAGAAGGTCTCTTAGAATCAGAGAATGGTTTAGGTTGGAAGGGACCTCAAAGATCACCCAGTTCCACCCCTCTGCCATAGGCAGGGACACCTCCTCTTCTCCAGGCTGAACACCCCCAGCTCCCTCAGCTGCTCCTCCCCAGCCCTGTTCTCCAGACCCTTCCCAGCTTTGCTGCTCTTTTCTGGACCTGCTCCAGCCCCTCAATGCCCATCCTGGAGTGAGGGCCCCAAAACTGAACCCAGCACTCAAAGTATGGCCTCACCAGTGCTGAGCACAGGAGGACAATCCCTGCCCTGCTCCTGCTGGCCACATCACTGCTGATCCAGGCCAGGATGCTGGTGGCCTTCTTGGCTACCTGGGCACAGCCTGGCTAATTTTCAGCTGGCTGCCCACCAGCTCCTCCAAGTTCCTCTCTCGCAGGCACCTTCCAGCCACTCTGCCCCCAGCCTGGAACATTCATGGGGTTGCTGTGACCCCAAGTGCAGATCCTGGCACTTGGCCTCACTGAACCTCAAACACAACAAAGAGCTGTGAGAGCAGCTGGATACTGCACCATGAGAGTGGTGAGAGGCTGGAATGGGTTGCCCAGGGAGGTGGCTGAGGCTCCATGGCTGGAGGTGTTTCAGGCCAGACTGGCTGAGGCTGTGTGCAGCCTGCTCTAGGGTAGGGTGTCCCTGGCCATGGCAGGGGGGTTGGAACTGGCTGCTCCTTGTGGTCCCTTCCAACCCTGACTGATTGTATGATTTTGTTGAGAAAAGCTCAAGCCTTAGAGTCACAGAGTCACAGATTCAACCTTCCAGCTGTCCTTGCATAGCTTTAAATCTCAAAAGAGAACTTTATTCTCCAGGCTGTCTCCAAGGGCTGAGGAAGGACCCAAATCCTGCATTTTTATACCATTAGACAGGCATGAAAACTTTAACCCAGCTGCAGCACTGCTCCAGGACTCTGCCCTCTGATTCTGCACCCAGACCAAGCAGCCCTGCAAAGATCTTCTCCTGGCTTTGAACTGCACTTTGTTTAAAGCAGCTAAAAACTGAGGGATAGAAGAAGGCTTAAAGGAGTTCAAAGACGTGCAGGGACCATGCAGCAGGGGAAATAAAACCCAGCACAGCTCATCTGGGGTGGATTCAAAGTGCACATCACAGCTCTGGAGTTACTGCTAAAATCCATCAATAATTCAGCCTGCATGGCCCAGCCTAAGAGCTTGCACAGAGAGCCTGCAGGCTCCAGCTGGCTTTTCTGCAGCTGTCAAACAAAAGGCAAGGCATGACACCAACTCAAACCTCCAGCCTTAAGGGAAGCTGCGTGGATGGAGACTCCAGCTCAGGCTCTGATGTTTCTCTGGGCCCACACCTTCACTCCACCTCACAATCCTCAGCTTCCCTCACCTGAACAAGCATAGAAATAACCAGGTTGGAAGAGAGCTCCAAGCTCCTGCAGCCCAACCTAGCACCCAGCCCTGCCCAACCAACCAGACCATGGCACTAAGTGCCCCAGCCAGGCTTGGCTTCAACCCCTCCAGGCACAGCCACTCCACCACCTCCCTGGGCAGCCCATTCCAATGCCAATCCCTCTCTCTGACAACAACTTCCTCCTAACATCCAGCCTGAACCTGCCCTGGCACAGCTTCAGGCTGTGTCCCCTTGTTCTGTCCCTGGCTGCCTGGCAGCAGAGCCCAACCCCAGCTGGCTACAGCCTCCCTGCAGGGAGCTGCAGACAGCAATGAGCTCTGCCCTGAGCCTCCTCTGCTGCAGGCTGCACACCCCCAGCTCCCTCTCTGCCTGGCTGCTCTCAGCCACTCTGTCCCCAGCCTGTAGCGTTGCTTGGGGTTGTTGTGGCCAAAGTGCAGAACCCTGCCCTTGGCCTTGTTCAGTCTCATCCCATTGGCCTCTGCCCACTCATCCAGCCTGGCCAGGTCCCTCTGCAGGGCTCTGCTACCCTCCAACAGCTCCACAGCTGCTCCTAGCTTGGTGTCATCTGCAAACTTCCTGATGCTGGACTCAGTGCCCTGGTCCAGATCATCAGTAAAGATACTGCACAGGACTCTGCCAGCACTGATCCCTGGGGCACAGCCCTAGTGACATCCTCTTCCTGACATGACACTGCCTCCTCCTTCATGCCAATCCTTTCTAGCCCAAGGCTCCAGCTCCCAGTGTGCTCCCAGTCCATTCCAGGATTGCTAAAGCTGTAATTACTGCAGAGCTTGGCAGATAATGGACTACTAAATAATTCAGCAGCATTTCAAAGTCAATTTCTGGACTCACACTGCAGAAATAATAGGAGTTGGTTTGATTTTCCTTCAACTGCTTCAAGCTGGTAAATGGGAACTTGATCTAAAGTTGGGTATTTTATGGTCTAGTGGTGGACTTGATGATCTCAAAAGGTCTCTTCCAACCAAAACAGTTCTATGATTCTATGTTTGGACAAGTCACAACTGCAATAAATCAAGTTAACACCCAAGCACCACAAAGATGGGTTCTAAAGCTGCACTGAATTTCCAGCTTCTCACCTCAGAACTGTTGGTATCTAAACATCACTTGGCAGGAGCAGACAACATCATCTACCCAAAGATGAGATTTCCTAATAGGCAATTTGCTTTCTAGAACCACATTTAGAAGCCTCAGCAGTCTCCTGGTGGAACAGAATCAATTCTAGGGCAGGCTGATGGATGCTGAAGACACATTAAATATATGGCACCATATCCTTTCATCCCCAGCTTGCTGCAGTGCTGGCTTTGTGGCTGTCTGCTAAGCAGCAGCCTCCTCTCTAAGTTATGGCTGACATCATTCTGAGTGTGATGGTGGACTCAGAGGTGTCAGCTCTGGCTGCAGCTCACAAACCAACCCCTGACTGTCCTACAAAACCACCTTTGATGGGGCTTTGAACATGCATATGCAGATCTAAACAAGCTCCCCCTCGTCCTGAGAAAGAAAATATTTGCAAGGAAGCAAACTAAGGTGGTGGCAGGAGAGGGCTTGCACCTTAAAGTATGTCCCATGGCAAGCAGGAGATGTTCCTTTAGTTGGTAGGGCAGAGGGATGGAAACAGCTGGTGGGAAGGAGGGAAGGAGAAGCAAAGGTTGTTCACTTAGTTTGGAAAGAGAAGAGGAGCTGTACTTGAGGAGAGGCTGTCTTGAAGGGTATCTCCATGAGAGGATTTCATATCCAAGACCCAGAGCCACACATCCACGTGAAGCACCCCAAGAAAACAGCTCACCCAGGGTCACAGTGCCCAGGTGGGGTTGGAACCTCTGCAGAGGAGACTCCAAAACTCTCTGGGCAGCCTGCTCCAGGCCTCCAGCACCCTCACACTAAAGAAGCTTCTCACCCCGGTCAGATGGAACCTCCTGAGCTCCAGTCTGTGCCTGTTGCCCCTTGCCCTGTCTGAATAGAGCCCAGCAGCATCCTCTTGTCCACAGCCTTTCAGCTCTCACTGAGCATGGATCAGGCCCCCTCTCTGGGGCTGCTCTTCTGCAGGCTCAACAGCCCCAGGGCTCTCAGCCCTTCCTCCTCACACAGCTGCTCCAGGTCCCTCAGCAGCTTTAGAGCCTCTTCTGGACTCTCTCCAGTACTTCCCTGTCTCTCACGAACTGAAGAGCCCAGAAGGGGACCCAAGACTCCAGATGTGTCCTCACTAGAATCATAGAATCAGGCAGGTTGGAAGAGAGCTCCAAGCTCACCCAGCCCAACCTAGCACCCAGCCCTGGCCAACCAACCAGACCATGGCACTAAGTGCCCCAGCCAGGCTTGGCTTCAACACCTCCAGCCACAGCCACTCCACCACCTCCCTGGGCAGCCCATTCCAATGCCAATCACTCTCTCTGACAACTTCCTCCTAACATCCAGCCTGAACCTCCCCTGGCACAACTTGAGGCTGTGTCCCCTTCTTCTGTCCCTGGCTGCCTGGCAGCAGAGCCCAACCCCACCTGGCTACAGCCTCCCTGCAGGGAGCTGCAGACAGCAATGAGCTCTGCCCTGAGCCTCCTCTGCTGCAGGCTGCACACCCCCAGCTCCCTCAGCCTCTCCTCACAGGGCTGTGCTCCAGGCCCCTCCCCAGCCTTGCTGCCCTTCTCCAAACACCTTCCAGCACCTCAACTCCACCACTAGAGGAGAGTAAAGGCAAAGAAGAACCTCCCTCAACCTGCTGGTCACAGGTGCCATTGAGCTTCTCTTTTGTTGGTGCCCATTGCCTCTCATCCTGTTGTTGGGCACCACTCAGCAGAGTCTGGCCCCATCCTCTTGACACCTGCCCACAGCTCAAAGCCAAGAGGATCAGCACCACAGATTTTGCACCCTCAGGTTCTATCCTACCTGCACTTCTCCACCAGGAACCAAAAAGGAGACCATTCCTCAGGCCAGGACTCCTCACAGCCCACTGGGGAGCCAAGCTTATGAATGGACAGTTGAGAAACTTTGCTACCCTTGAGCTGCCAACTGCCAGCAAGCCTCTGAGTCCTGGCCCAGGAGCATCAGCCTAACAAACCCCCTTTCTGCAGGCAGCTGCAGGCAGCACAGAATGTCAATGTTCCCAGGGATGTTTGTTTTAGCAGCTCATACATCCACTGCCACGACAAACCTCCACTGGGGAGGGAAAACACAACCCTGCTCCTGCAAACCTCAGTGCTGGCATCAACCTGGAGTTTGCTGCTTGTTAAAATCACACCAGCCTGGCAGGCTTGGAGGCCTGAGTGCACTTTTGGGGGGTGTTTTAGCACTGTTCCTGTTAACAGCATCACTTAATACAGGCAAAAGCATGAGGGGTTTAATCCTCTCTCACACCACTGAAACTGGGATGATTTTCCTGCAGCCCACAGATTCCTTTCCCATTGTTAATATCATTTAATTATCCCTAGAATACATCTTGGAGGTCTTCTCTTTTTCTTTCCCTCCTTTTTCAGGTCATTAAACCTCCAGGAAGAAAAATTTCCCAACACAAGCCTGTTCCAGGTCCTAATTAAAGCAATTTTTATGCCTTCCTGTGACACTCTGCTAAAGGAGATTTATGAGGGTGGCACACAGCAGGAGGTCAATGCCAAAGTTAACAGCTGGGCTCAGGAAAGTCACTTCCAAGATGTACTCAGGCCACCAAACAGCCACTCCATGCATCAAGCCAGAGGCCAAAGCCACAAAGAAGTTTGCTCTGTTCTCAGGCAAGCAGAACCAAGGTGGATTCCTGCAGGAGGTGAATGCTCTTTGCCCTGGCACAAAGAAGAGCCAAATGTGCCAGGACTCCTCAAAAGCATTTGGGTGCCCAAGTCCTCAGCTCTTGATTAACAGAAGGAAGCCATCTCAAGACATCCTGGTCTGAGAAGATGCTCATCCACACTTGCACAGAGATTTCTGTCCCTAGCAAGGGCTGACAGGAAAAGAGGGAATGGATTGAAGCTTCAGGAGGGCAGATCTGGGATGGATATGAGGAAGAAATTCTTTCCAGTGAGGGTGGTGAGGCACTGGCACAGGCTGCCCAGGGAGGCTGTGAATGTCCCCTCCCTGGAGGTGTTCAAGGTCAGGTTGGATGAGGTCTTGCGCAACCTGGGCTGGCAGGAGGTGTCCCTGCCCATGGCAGGGGGGCTGGAACTGGATGATCTTAAAGGTTCCTTCCAACCCAAACGCTTCTGTCAATCAATCATCCCCCAGAGCTGCCTGAAGCTGTCCCCATCCATTTCAGTGCTACACCTCCAAATCCACAGGAGGGAGCTCCTCTGAGCATGTCCCCTCCACATCATCACATACAGGTTCTACCAAATGGTGGTCATGAGGTCTGCAGAAGGACCTGCTTAGCCTTCCACACTCCAGCCTGTCAGACAGCTGCTAGCAGACAGGTTCCCTGAGTGGCAGCCACTCCACCCAGCTTGGTGCCACCAGCAAACTTGCTGGCAGTGCCCTCTGTGCCCTCCTCCAGCTCGTTGCTGACTATATCGAGCAGAAGTGGTCCCAGCACTGACCTCTGTGGGACCTCACTGCTCACAGGAGTCCACTTTCTCTGCAGCAACAACTCCAACACAGGTAGTGAACCTATGAGCAGCAAGGGTAGAGCTGATGGGGAGCTACTCCCCGGCCCTGAAGTCATCCTTCCACTCCAACAGCCATTCCTGGATTTCTCCCCATTTCACTGGAAGCACACCAAGCAAGCTGGAATTCCACAGGTGTGACCTTGATCCAGGGAAGTCGTTGGGTTTTGTCCTGAGGAGTTAGTGGCAAGTTGGATGCAAAGCAGGGAAACAGAAGAATGCAAAAGCTGAGGTGAACTGACTCAAATATTTTCCTAACCTCTTGGCAGGGAGGAACTTGGCCTGGAGACTCCAGACTGTCAAAAGCTGTTGGTCCTGGCAGGAGGCTGTGCCAGCTTTCAGGCAGTTGTGGCTGGAATGACTAAGTTAAGAGAAGCAGTTTCCACCTACACTTATGACCATCATTGTTTTGGTAGGCTCATGTCCCTCAAGCAGCCTCTGAAACATCTCCTCCTGGTCAAGAAGCCACACAGCAAGACCTGGACAGGCTGCAGAGCTGGGCAGAGAGGAACCTGCTGAAGTCCAAGCAGGGCAAGTGTAGGGTTGTGGCCCTGGAGAGGAATAACCTCCTGCACCAGCACAGCTGAGGGCTGACCTGCTGGGAAGCAGCTCCACACAGAAGGACCTGGGAGTGCTGGAGGACAACAACATGCCCTCATGGCCAGGAAGGCAAAAGGTCTCCTGGGGGGCATCAAGAAGAGTTTGGCCAACAGGCTGAGGGAGGTTCTCCTCCCCCTCTACTCTGACCTAATGAGAACACATCTGGAGTACTGGGTCTGGGCCTGGGCTCCCCAGTTCAAGAGAGACTTGGAACTACTGCAGAGCCCTGTGGAGCACCATGAAGATGCTGTGGGGCTTGGAGCATCTCTGTGAGGAGAAAGGCTGAGAGCCCTGGGGCTGCTGACCCTCCAGAGGAGCAGCCTGAGAGGGGATCTGACCAATGCTCAGCTGGGGACATGGAGATGGAGCTGGGCTCTATTCAGTGGTGCTCAGTGGCAGGACAAGGGGCAGCAGGCACAAATGGGAACCAGGAGGTGTTCTCTGCTGTAAGGGTGCTCAAGTCCTGGAGCAGGCTGCCCAGAGAGGTTGTGGAGTCTCCTGCTCTGGAGAGATTCCAAACCCACCTGGACCCTGCAATCCAGGGCTCCCTGTGGGTGACCTTGCTGTAGCAGAGGTTGTACTGGATGATCTCCAGAGGTCCCTTCCAGCCACCACCACGCTGGCATTGCGTGGAAAGATCAACAGTGGGAGGGGGAGGCCTTAAAGAAGGGGAATACAGCACTTAAGAACCTGGGAAGTCATTCTGGGGGGAGATTAACATCACCCAGAGCTGGAAGGCAAGCAAGAAGCACCCCCTGAAGTGCAACACCTCTGTCATGACATGAGGACAAAGCAACAGCCAGCAGAGCTGTCTTCACAGCACCAACACCCAGCACCACTCTGGCCAGCTCTGGTGAGCTCTGCTCTGTGCTTCCATCCTTTGACAGGCCCTGGGGCTGTTTCCTGTTCCTTTTAGGAGCAAAACTTTCTCTTGCAGCACTTTGCCAATGAGTGGGATAAATGAAGACACTGCAGCCTGTAGCTGCTCACGACTGCCAAGACACTGAACATCACCATGGCCACAGAAGAGCTGAGGGTACAAATGTGCCCTCCTACACCATGCAGCAGGCAGGTCTGGTTTCAAGGCACTGCTGGGAGGAGAGTGGAGCTCAGCAAGCCAGCTGCACGGGGACGAAGAGCAGGGAGCACTCCTCCAGCCCCTCCTGCAGGGGATCTGTGCCCAGCACTGCTTTGAGCTGGGGCAGACAACGCTTCAGAGTGCTCCAGTTCACTGCAGCAGAGGGCAGGTGGCCAGGCCCTCATTTTAGAAAGAAACTCTCTCCAGTGAGGGTGATGAGACACTGGAACAGGTTGCCCAGGGGAACATCTTCCTGCAGGTGCTCCTGGCCAGACTGGACGGGGCCTTGAGCAACCTGGCTGAGTGTGAGATGTGCCTGCCCATGGCTGGGG
>WAAF01015897.1:67277-79917 GCA_013400475.1 Tricholaema leucomelas
CTTCCAACCCAAACCATTCTCTCTGTGAATTTGTAATCCTTTGCAGTTCATCTCAGGACAAAGTCTGCTGTGTAACTAACAGGGACCCTTCCCTCTCCAACCCCTTCCCTACAATATTAGTAAATTACAGGGGGAGAAAAGGCAAACTAAAAGCAGATGACCCCAAAAAGACCTTCTCAACAGGCTGTGCTGACAAGAGGCACAAGAAGTGACCTCACTGCAGTGCCTCTAACTGAAGGTGTTTCAGGCCAGGCTGGCTGAGGCTGTGTGCAGCCTGCTCTAGGGTAGGGTGTCCCTGGCCATGGCAGGGAGGTTGGAATTGGCTGCTCCTTGTGGTGCTTTCCAACCCTGACTGATTCTGTGATTCTATGATTCTAACTCTGAAAGTTCATCAGGAAAACACAATTCCAGAGGCAATCCACAGCCAACATCATCCTGGTTGGATGGCTGCAGCTTGCCAAAAGCATTCCAACAGCAAGCAACACTGCTGAGCTCCTCTGGAATTCCTGGCAGCTGGAATTCCAGAGGAGGAAACGATTCTGGTTCAAATACTTCCTTTCCCCCTGATAACAGACTCCTGCCACTGGCTATGCCAAAGCTTAACAGATAAGGAGAGGATCTTCCATGCACCATAATCCAATCCTGCTCCAAAGGGGGTTATTTTTAGCAGGCAGCACCAGAGAGATGTGGCTCTTGGAAGGGGTGAAGCTGGGTCAGATGCAAGCTCCCTGAAGTGAGCTGAGTGCTCCTGACAGCCCTTTCTCTCCTTCAGCCATAGGGATTTTTTTTCCAGGGAGCAAAAAACCTTAGCTGGGAACTGTGGAGCTCTTCATGTTCCATTACTAAAACCTACCCAAGCAGAGATCATTTCTTCACCCTGCTTCTCCTCTTCTTCTCACAGAACCCCAGCAAAGTGGGGGTTGGAAGGGACCTCTGGAGACATTCTAGTCCAAGCTCTCTGCTGAAGCAGAGTTAGCCCACAGCAGGCTTCCCAGGACCATAGAATCAGTCAGGGTTGGAAAGGACCACAAGGATCAACCAGTTCCAACCCCCCTGACTGAAACTGGATCTGAGGAAGAAGGTCTTTGCAGGGAGGGTGGTGAGACACTGGCACAGGTTGCCCAGGGAGGTTGTGGAGCACAGAAGCTGTCATCTCTGATCCCATTCTGTGCTTCTGTGCTCCACAACCTCCCTGGACGTGTTCAAGGCCAGACTGGATGAAGCCTTGAGTGACCTGTTCTGGTGGGAGGTGTCCCTGCCTATGGCAGGGAGTTGGAACTGGCTGAGCTTTGAGGTCCCTTCCAACCTAACCCATTCTATGGGTCTAACAACAGGGAATGGCCTCAAGCTGCCACTGGGTGGGTTTTGACTGGACCCTAGGAAACCTTTTTTTCCAAGCAGAGTGGTCAGGCACTGGAATGAGCTGCCCAGAGAGGTGGTGGAGTCACCAACCCTGCAGGTGTTTACAGGTGGTGCTTAGGGGTATGGTTTAGGATGCACCTTGCAGAGTAGGGATCTGGGCTGGACCTGGTGATGCTGAGGGACTTTTCCAGCCTGGATGCTTCTGGGACTCTGTGATTTCTGAAGAGGGAAAGTGCAGCTGGATGTGGCAGCTGAGTGCTGGGCTAAGAAGAGAACAAATCCTTTTTGCTGCATCTCAGGAAGTGAATCTCTCTGAGGAGGGAGGAGGTGAAATGTGAAGATATTCATACCGGTTGCACCAGGAGAGCATATTCTAAGTGACATCAACGTTACAAAACAAGCTGAAACTTGGCCAGGCTGTTAATAGACAGTGTTACACAATTCCTGACACAGCAGGGTGATGCTGCATGCCTAACCAGGCACATTTGCAACAGTGGATTTGATTCTGAAAGGAGTTTCCACCCACCAGCCCTCAGCTGCAAGGTGGGAATCTGCTATTAAGTGCCAAGCTGTCATTTACAAGTCACTTCTGCCTCCTGCTATTCTCTTGTCTACCCTCCTAGCACAAAGGAGCCACCAATGAGTGCTGCTTGACTGAAATGCATCAGCCCTAGAGGAACCTATTTTTAAGTCTATAAACTAATACCACTGCTGTTATTAATACTTCCATTCCTCTTCCCATTTCCACTGCCCTTGTGCTAAGGCAGTGCTGCCCTGCCCTGCTCTGCTGCACTTCTGCTCCTCAGACAGGTGTAAATGGGGATGGGATCCATCAGGGGATCACAGAACCATTTGGGTTGGAAGAGAGCCTTCAGATCAGCAAGTCCAACTGGCCAGGTCACCACCAAGCCATGCCACTCAGCACCACATCTAGAGCAGGCTTGCTAAGCAGGAGGAGGGCACAAGAGGCACAAAGCTGGAGCTTAGGATCTGGCTCACCTTATTTAAGCAGAAAGAACCATTTTGGGTGGAAAAGACCTTCAAGATCATCCAAGCCAATCACTCTCTGGCTCTACCAAGGCTGGTGCCAAACTGTGTCTCTCAGCACCACATCTCTGCCTCTTTGAAACACCTCCAGGGATGGGGATTCAGCTGGGCAGCCTGTGCCAGTCTTTGAGGAAGAAGTTTCCTCTAATGTCCAACCTAAACCTCCCCTGGTGCAACTTGAGGCCATTTCCTCCTGTCCTATCACTTCTTCCTTGGGAGAAGAGACCAACCCCCCCCCTGTTTCCAACCTCCTTTCAGGGAGTTGTAGAGAGCAATGAGGTCCCCCCTCAGCCTCCCCTTCTCCAGATCCTTCAGCTGCTCCTCACCAGACCTGTTCTCCAGACCCTTAACCCACAGGCTTTGCTTCAGTTAAGCATCCAAGGTTTTCCAGAGGTAGAAGAGGCACACAGAATTCACACACCCCCCTCAACACACACAATGACAGTTTTGTGACAGACCTTCTCATGCTTCATCCTCCACAGTTCTCCTCCTGCCATCACCACACAGACACCGTGAGAGCAAACAACTCTGGGGCTGAACAGCCAATGCTGCTTTTTGTTTCTGGGCTACATCCTTCCCCTGTTGTTACTTTTCAGACAGATCACACTCTGGTGACAGCAGTTGGTGGTCTGCTAGTGGTGGAGACCACAAGACAGAGGACAACCAAGAAGGAGCAGGGAAAGCTGCAGGTACAGTCATGACTTTGAGAGAGTGATTGGCATTGGAATGGGCTGCCCAGGGAGGTGGTGGAGTCATTGTCTCTGGAGGTGCTGAAGCCAAGCCTGGCTGGGGCACTTAGTTCCATGGTCTGGTTGACTGGACAGTGCTAGGGGCTAGGTTGGACTGGATGAGCTTGGAGGTCTCTTCCAACCTGGATGATTCTATGATTCTAAGTGATTCTGCCTCTGTGCTCAGCACTGGGGAGGCCACAGCTCAAATACTGGGTTCAGTTTTGGGCCTCTCACTCTATGAAGGATACTGAAGAGCTCTCTTTTCCCAGGCACCCAGCAACAGAACAAGGGGACACAGCCTCAAGCTCTGCCAGAGGAGATCTAGGCTGGATGTCAGGAGGAAGATGTTGGCAGAGAGAGTGATTGGCATTGGAATGGGCTGCCCAGGGAGGTGGTGGAGTCGCCGTGCCTGGAGGTGTTGAAGCCAAGCCTGGCTGGGGCACTTAGTGCCATGGTCTGGTTGGTTGGGCAGGGCTGGGTGCTAGGTTGGGCTGGCTGAGCTTGGAGCTCTCTTCCAACCTGCCTGATTCTATGATTCTGACACCACAAATCCAAGTGCTACACAGCATCAGCTCCTGCCTGGGGATAACTTCCCATCAGAACAGGCTTCAGCTTTGTCTGCAGAACACCATGCAGGAAATCTGCAGAGAACAAATGATCTGACTTAACTTCTCCCTCTCAGGGACACAAAATTCCCAGGATATCAACCCCACAAGTGTGCCCTGCCACCCTTAAAACAGTCCAAGGAACAAACCCACTGGATAATCAAATTGTTTGCCATCAAAGTGCTCTCAGTGCAAAGGTTGGATTCTCTCTCTGCTTGCAGTCTGTGCTGAATACCTCTGACTGGTGGGAAGCAGAACTCAGGAGGAACACATGATGCAAAATACCACCTGTGTGTGTGCAGGAACCTGTTCAAACACCCACCTGGCAGAAAACTTCTCTCCAAGAAGGCTAAAAAATTAGCAGTGCCAAACCAGGAGGCAAAAAATGAGGACAGAGATCAACCACACACATTCCTGTGCACAGAAAGTGAAAATCAAGCAGCACATTTTCGCTTCCAAAGCCTTGAGGACTGCTCCTCCTTGCTCTTAGCTGCTGTAAGAGTTGAGCTCTCTGCCCTGATGCCCTCCTAAACCTTGCTCCAGCCTGCTTTGGTTTTGTGTGCATGTGCCTGCCAAGGCTCACACGTCCTGTGCTCAGCAGAATGCACCTCCTTGGAGGCACTAAGTGGAACATGAGCCTTGAAAATGCTCTCTAAAGGACCCAAACTCCTCCTCAGTCTGAATTTTACAGGAACAAGGTGGGGGAAAGAAAGCAAATAAAAAGGCTGCACAATTCTGCTGTGCAGAACTGTGGGGTACAGAAGCACGAAGGGCTGGAAGTAAGTCACTCTGTCTTACAGGACATGTTTTGCAAATGAAAAGGTTGTAACCTCTCTTCTTTGGGGGGGGTAGAAGGCTGGTGGCAAATGCTGGAGGCTTTCCTGCCTCTCTAAGCACAGAACATGAAATGCTCTGCATATGAGCAACCAGCAGCAGCTCTCAGCCCTCCCTGCTGCTGCTCGACGGAAAACGTTGCTGTGCTTCCGACGGATCACAAAAGAAAGAAGCTTGAACACTTGTGGCAGTGCAACTCAGGCTGATTAGCAACTGGTGACACAGAACATCAGGCAGACAACGTGAAGGGAGCAGACAAATGGGAACTGTTGATGTTTAAGCACACAAACCCACACTCTTCTCCAGAGACACACATCCCAACTCCAGGTGCGCAGGCAGCTACCACCGCTGGCTCCGTAGCGAGCATCTGATGCGGCCTCAGAGCAGTGACACCACCAAACTCAGTGCAAATGAAATCACCTCCATCCTCAGAGCGGTGGCCACACGGCTGAGCACACAGAAGTGATTCCAACAGGACCTTGCTGCTTTAACTCCTCATCACTAAGCAGACCTCAGCGAAGGTTCCCTCCACAGCTTCCCCCAGGCGTTCAGCAGACAGGACGACAGAGAAGCCAGCTGCAACTCACCTGGATGTTGCCAAAGTCCACGTTCTCGTAGTGGAAGTGTGCACACTCAGCCATCTTCGGGAAATGCCCCTTGGTAAAGGATAACCTGAGGCACAGCAAAAACAGAGCGTGAGGGGGACGCTCCTCACCGCCGCAGCGCCCGGCGCCGACACGGAGCGCAGCCCCTCAGACCGATCCTAAAGCCGAGGGAAGGGAGGGATTTGTCGATGTGATGCACCAGAAAACAGAGGAGAGAGGAACTGAGAAAGGAAAACAAAACCACCAAGTGGCTTTTTCTCATCACATCCTCCGAGCTGAGTGGCATTCCACCAACACCAAGCCCACAGCGTTACGCGACGGTGCGGGGACAAGCACGTTTCTGCAGTGCAAACCAACAGCCTTACACGAGACACGTAGGAAAGGAGAACTTTACCTGTGAAAGGCATCACAGCCCATCAGTCCCGGGTTGAGGTATCTGAGGGTGCAGAACAAATGCTATTTATCCTTTTTTGCCTTTTGGAAAGTCAAAAGTGAGGCATAATCACCCCCCCCAAAGCGCCTGCGGCTGCAGCGATGGCCGGTGGGGAGATCCTCTGGCTCCGCAGCATGCCAGCGCTTCTGCTGAAGCTATTATAGACTCCTATAGATATTTCTGGGGGGGAGCCAATGAGATTGTCATTATCTAACTCTCTCTCTTCCCACGGGAATAGAAGTGGGAAGTGAGATGCAGCATCTGGCTGCTCAGCGCTAGAACAAAGAGCCATTTCCCTTCCAGCAGCCCAGTGCTAAAGGAGAGGTGATCCGAAGGCTCAGCTCGATCGATATTGGGGCGTCCTGGGCTCCCAGTCAGCACTCTTAGCTGAGATAAGTCAACTCATATTGATTACTTTTGATCCCCTTTGCAAGCCAGAGGTTTGAAACCTTAGCTGCAAGCATAATGAGTTGGTTTACATTCTCTGGGAGAGAATGAGAGAGGGAAAGATAAAGTGAGCTCAAGGAAAAACAAAACCTGGGTGAGCAGGGAAGGAAAAAACACCACTAAGAAAGAAAAATAAGGCAAAACTCCCTCCCAAGTGAGGAGGTAGAGAGCAGAATGCAAAAGGGAAAAGGAAAAGAGGAAAACAACCAACAGATAAATATATCTCTATATTTCTCTAGGCCACCCACTTGTCCTGCTTTAGCTTCCCAAAGCAGAGGGAGATGGAAAATGACCTCATTCAGACACTGCATGGGCTTTTATTTAGGGTTTTTTTAATGTGCATTTGAACCTTTCTCTTTCTGTCATTGATCACTTTCAGGAAGAAAGGACCAAAATGTAAAACTACAGCAAGAGTCAAGCTCCAAACTCTCCCAAGCCTTGCTCCTACAGCCAGAGAGAGCCACAAAACCTCCCAGCTCCCCAGTTTTAGACAGCATTAGCTGTAATTCACTTCTTTCACCTGCATTTTGGTGGCTCTGAGGAAGATCCCAGCCAAAATCACTGCTGAATTCCCTTGCTGTGTTTCAGCTCAACAGCTAAAGCTCAGGGTATCAAAACCAGAAGGTAGGCAAAGAGAGGGGAAAAAAGCAATCAAGGCAGAGAGGCTCTTACTTTTTCACATTCTTGACCTTCATGCTCGCTGTGCTGCCACAGGTCCGCAGTGGCAGCTCCCCAGGGATGTCAGGGATATCTGCACCTCTTGCCTGCAGAAAAAAAGAAGGATAAAGAACTCCTGAACCATGGTTGTGCAGCACAGCCAAAGTCTCCTACGTGCTAGAAGTGTCTCTGCCCTTTTAACAAGGAAAACTGACCCTCAGGATCACGATGGAAGATGTGGTGGGCATAAACCTGAGCAAAGGAAGCTCCACCTACATGTGAGATGGAACATCAGAGAATCAGTCAGGTTTGGAAGGGACCACAAGGAACAGCCAGTTCCAGCCCTCTGCCATGCCCAGGGACACCCTACCCTAGAGCAGGCTGCCCACAGCCTCAGCCAGCCTGGCCTGAAACACCTCCAGCCATGGGGCCTCAACCACCTCCCTGGGCAACCCATTCCAGCCTCTCACCACCCTCATGCTGAACATCTTCCTCCTCACCTCCAGCCTCACTCTCCCCACCTCCAGCTTTGCTCCATTCCCCCCAGTCCTGGCACTCCCTGACAGCCTAAAAGTCCCTCCCCAGCTTTTTTGTAGCCCACTTCAGACACTGGAAGTTCTTGACTTTGAGGGTGGCAAAGCTGCCCAGAGAGGTGATGGAGTCTCTGTCTCTGGAGACTCGCAAGGCTCACCTGGATGTGCTCCTGTGTGAGCTGCTTCAGGTGATCCTGCTCAGGCAAGGGGGTTAGACTTGATGACCTTCAGAGGTCCCCTCCAATCCCTGTGATTCTCTCTTCATGAACCCCACTGCAGAGCTTTGCTAATTCTCCCTAACAACAGCCAGGTCCAGCACTTTGCAGAGGCAAAAAGCTCATTTCCCAAACACCTGTGCCCCTAGACTGAGGCAGAGGCACTGGGAGAAGCTGGAGAGCTCACACACCAGAAAGTCAAGTTAATGGCAGAGCTGCTGCTATGTGGGAGGTGAGCTCCTTAAAAAAGAGATGTTTGAAGCTATTGGGCTAAGTGCATGAACACATTAAAATCCCTCAATGACTCAAATTCATTTAGGGGAGTGAGGCCAAAGCTCCCAGCACCTCCTTTTCATTTCTTCTGTCCTGCTTTTCCCATCCTTTCCTTCCTGCACCTGCTTCTTCAGGAGCTGCTGTGAGTTGTCACCATCACAAGGGACTCTGGGACACTCTGCACCACGTTTTTCTCTTGCTGGGCTGTTCCAGACCCTAAGCTCCAGGGGAATGATGGTTTTTAGGTGAGGCTTTCATAAAGACAGTGGTTCTGAACAGGAAGTTCAGCACAGATCTCGCAGAGGAGAAAAGCCTAATCCCTGCTGGTGGCCAGAGATGGCTCATTAGTGCTGTGGGTCAGAGCAGCTGAAGGAGCTTCTTCTGCACCACCAAACATAACTAATGGCCAAGAGAGTGAATGCCTCGAGCAAGAGGACAAAAGCATCTCAGCAATCCTCCTCTTACAGGTCTGGAACAGAAGCACCACATCAAATCCTTCACCTAGGGACAGGAGTCAAGAGATGACTTCCCTGACCCCATCAGTACCAACACTGCCTGCACTCCTCCTGAGGCACCCCAGGCACTCTTGGGCCCCCAGGCCCACTGCTAGCTCATAGATTGGTTTAGGTTGGAAGGGACCTCAAAGCTCAGCCAGTTCCAACCCCCTGCCATAGGCAGGGACACCTCCCACTAGAACAGGTCCCTCAAGGTCTCATCCAAGCTGGCCTTGAACACGTCCAGGGAGGTTGTGGAGCACAGAAGCACAGAATGTGCTCCACAACCTCCTGTGCTCCACAACCTTCCTGGGCAACCTGTGCCAGTGTCTCACCACCCTCACTGCAAACAACTTCTTCCTAGCATTCAGTTTCAATCTCCCCTTTGCCAGTTCAAACCCATTCCTCCTCCTCCTGTCATTACCAGACCTTGTCAATAGTCCCTCTCCAGCCCTCCTGGAGCCCCTTTCAGATCCCAGAAGGCCATTCCAAGGTCTCTTCAAAGTCTTCTCTTCTCCAAGCTGCAGACCCCAAACTCTCTCAGCCTGTCCAGCTTCTCATCCACCAGCAACCATCAATTCCTTCCTGCAGGACTGCTCTCAACCTCACTGCTGTCTACAACTACCTGAAGGGAGGCTGTAGCCAGGTGGGGTTGGGCTCTGCTGCCAGGCAGCCAGGGACAGAACAAGGGGACACAGCCTCAAGCTGTGCCAGGGCAGATCTAGGCTGGATGTCAGGAGGAAGTTGTTGGCAGAGAGAGTGATTGGCATTGGAATGGGCTGCCCAGGGAGGTGGTGGAGTGGCCGTGCCTGGAGGTGTTGAAGCCAAGCCTGGCTGGGGCACTTAGTGCCATGGTCTGGTTGGTTGGGCAGGGCTGGGTGCTAGGTTGGACTGGCTGAGCTTGGAGGTCTCTTCCAACCTGCTTGATTCTATGATTCTCATCATCCCCCAGCCTGCACTGATGCTGAGGTTTGCCCCAACCCAGGTGCAGGACCTTCTCTTTGTCTTACTGCACCTCATGAGGTCCTCCTCAGGCCACCTCTCCAGCCTGGGAGATGTTTCCCTGCAGCCAACTCCCCATTTCCAGCACTGCCCTCAGACAAGTGATGCTGCAGCTATGTTGAGCCAGCTCCCTCCCTTCATCACCACTCCAGCAACTGCAAGGCTGGACTCTGACCCTCCCAGCTGTGGACTCCCCTGTCCCACAGCCCTGCAGCACACACATGTCCACTGGCTGCAGGCTAACAAGGACAAGATTTACACCCTCCAATAAACCCATGCTTGGCTGCCTGCCTCTTCCCCAAGTGCACAATCACTTCAGGATGCAATAGGACCCCTGAGAAGCTCCTGGTGTGCATTTTGGCAGCGAGAGGTTAATAAACCCTGCAGGTCTCTTACCCCAGAAGATAACTAACTGCAGTAATAAAGGGAAGCTGCTTTTAGGCAAAGCTGGATGTGCTCACCTTAGTTTTCTGGGGAGCAGAGTTTCAGCAGGCAGAAAGAGAAATTGTTCTTCTCCATCAGCAGTGGGATAGAAAAATGGCTAAGCAGATCTGACAGAAAAACGTGGGCCTGAAGCCAGTCTGCAGCAGAGGGTGGAGACTACCCCAGGGCTGACTCAAAGCAGCGTAGGCAAAACTCACACCTCCAGGAGACTTAAATGCCAGCATCTCTCTTGGAAGGGAAGTTGTATTGTGCTCTTCTCCCTGCCTGCCCCATGGAGCCATTTAAATGGACCAGAATGGAGTTGTGAACTTGGTTTGTTCCATCAGATCTGAGCTCTCTGGACTCGGCTGCAGAAGAGCAACTTCTCATGAGCATCAGTTGAGGGAAGAGGGGAGGGTGGTGACCTGGGGCAGTGAAAATCTTCAGGGTGAGCAACTAACAGCAGGTAACAGTGAAGAGATGAGCAAGCCAAAGAAATAGAACCTAATCACAGAACTTTAGAGGCTGGAAGGGATCTCCAGAGATAGAATCATGGAATGGTTCAGGGTGGAAGGGATGTCCAGAGATAGAATCATGGAATGGTTCAGGGTGGAAGGGATCTCCAGAGATAGAATCATGGAATAGTTCAGGGTGGAAGGGATCTCCAGAGATAGAATCATGGAATGGTTCAGGGTGGAAGGGATGTCCAGAGATAGAATCATGGAATGGTTCAGGGTGGAAGGGATCTCCAGAGATAGAACCATGGAATGGTTCAGGGTGGAAGGGATCTCCAGAGATAGAATCATGGAATGGTTCAGGGTGGAAGAGATCTCCAGAGATAGAATCATGGAATGGTTCAGGGTGGAAGGGATCTCCAGAGATAGAATCATGGAATGGTTCAGGGGGGAAGGGATCTCCAGAGATAGAATCATGGAATGGTTCAGGGGGGAAGGGATCTCCAGAGATAGAATCATGGAATGGTTCAGGGCGGAAGAGACATCCAGAGGTAGAATCATGGAATGGTTTAGGTTGGAAGGGAGCTCAAAGCTCAGCCAGTTCCAACCCCCTGCCATAGGCAGGGACACCTCCCACTAGAACAGGTTGCTCAAGGCCTCATCCAGATCACTGAGTCCAACTCCCCTGCCAAGGCAGGATCACCCTGGGTAGTTCACAGGATCACATGATCCCAGGATATTAGGGGTTGGAAGGGGCCCAAGGAGTTCATTGAGTCCAACCCCCTTGCCAGAGCAAAAGGTCTGTCCATGTCTCACAGCCTGCAGCTGGATCAGCCAAGCCTCCCAGTTTGGTGTCATCAGCAAACCTGACACCAAATTTGGGAGACAGAGCCCTGGCACAGGCTGCCCAGAGAGGTTGTGGAGTCTCCTCTGGAGCCTTTGCAGGCCTGTCTGGATGTGTTCCTGTGTGCCCTGAGCTCGATTGTGTGGTCTTGCTCTGGCAGGGAGGTTGGACTGGATGATCTCCTTGGGTCCCTTCCAACCCCTAGCATCTGTGAGCCTGTGAATTTCCATTTCAGCACCCATATTACATCAAAAGATCAAGTAAGGAGGTGGTGGAATCCCCATCCCTGGAAGGGTTGAAGAAACCTGTGACCATAGCACACTGGGACACGGTTCAATGGCCGTGGTGATGTTGATGCTGGGACTTGATGGTCTTAGAGGACTTTTCCAACCAAAATAATGCTATGACTGCACAAAACCAAGCAGCAGCTGCTTTCCACTTAAACCAACGAGCCACAGCTACCCAAAAGCAAACCTGATTCACCACCAGTTTGTACCTGCCTTGCTCCAAAACCTGGCGAGCAAAATGCCAGCCCAGCTGCTCCTCCCCACCTCAAAGCACAAATGAGATTTGTCATCTTTTGTGCTTGTGTGTCACAGTAATTGGATTTTCAGGATGCTTCTGAAGGAGTTGGGTGATTTACAGCTGCAAATTAGCAGGCTGGCATGGGCAGTGCCTGCTGCCTTCCCCTGCTCTCCCTCTCCCTGCGGCGCCGCTCGCTGGAAGCTTCCTCACTGCAGAGCAAATCTCTTCAATGCAAACCACTCTGTCCAATTTCCACAGCTTCATGTCCCTGCTGCACCAATCTGCTTCGGTCCACAACTTGGTAAACAAATTAGAACCCAATCCAGAAGGCAGTCAGATGGAGTTTATCAGGATCCCCACTCCTCTTGCACTTCATTGCAGAATCATCTCTGCTGCGAGGAGAGACTGAGGGAGTTGGGGCTGTGCAGTCTGGAGAGGAGAAGGCTCCCAGGTGACCTTACTATGGCCTTGCAGTAGCTTAAGGGGGCTACAAAAAAGCTGGGGAGGGACTCTTTAGGCTGTCAGGGGGAATGGAAGAAAGTTGGAAATGGGGAGATTCAGATTGGATGTTAGGAAGAAGTTCTTCAGCATGAGGGTGGTGAGAGCCTGGAAGGGGTTGCCCAGGGAGGTGGTGGAAGCCTCATCCTTGGAGGTGTTTCAGGCCAGGCTGGATGAGGCTGTGGGCAGCCTGCTCTGGTGTGAGGTGTCCCTGCCCAAGGCAGGGGGGTTGGAACTGGATGACTGTGCTGGTTTGAGCCTAGCCAGCATGTTTTGGGGAGAAGAACTAGACCATAGGCTGAGAAATGAAAACAATGGTGAGGTCTACTTCGCTCACAGTCTTGCTGAGATGTGTAAAGAAGAAAGACAGAACAAAGATTAGGTCACTTGCTTGCTCTCTTCTTCGCTGGGAGCTCTTTGCCTGCGGTGGAGGCTGCTGGCTGAACTCCATCTTGCTTTCTAACCTCACCCTCCATTTGCTTTGCTGATTCACCTTTGCTTCTTAATCCCTCTTGGCCGCACCTCCATTCTTCCTTGGGACTGGGGTAAGGTTGAGAGGGGTAGGGGAAGGGTGAGGGGGTGGTTGAGAGCCCCTCCTGGGGACTCAGGTTTCTGGGAGGGGAGTTGTGTTTCTGTATTACTTTTACCTTGCATATT